>OY740718.1:39707647-40307647 GCA_963513945.1 Hydrotaea diabolus
GAAGCACGCTGATAACATGCACAGAAACATTTTGTTCACCGATGAAAAAATTTTTACCGTTCAGGAAAAATTGAACAAGCAAAATGATAGAGTGTATGCGCGGTCATCCAAGGAGGCATCTGAACTGATCCCAAGAGTGGAAAAGGGTCATCACCCAGCTTTTGGTTTGGTGGGGTGTCTCTTATGATGGGGTCACTGACCTGCATTTCTGCGAACAAGGAGTCAAAACATCGGCCAAAGTTTACCAAGAAACCGTTTTGGAAGCTGTTGTGAAGCCTCTTAACAATTCCCTGTTCCAAAACCAGCCATGGACTTTCCAGTAGGATTCTGCGCCGGCCCATAAGGCTAAAACGTCCCAGGCCTGGCTTCGAAACAATTTGCCAGCGTTCATATCCTCTGAAGAATTGGACTACAAATTGTGGACGGTTTTAGAGGACATCGTTTGTCAAAATGATACCCCAACATTGGATCTCTTAAGACTACTTTGGTTCGAGCTGTGGCCAATTTTCCAATGGACGAGGTTCGTGCAGCTATTGACGATTGGGCCAGTGAGACTTAAGGCGTGCGTAAAGGCAAAAGGCGGACATTTCGAGTAGGTAGATTTTTTTGGATACAATATACATCAATAAATACATTAAAAAATATTTGGTCGAAAAACATTCAGTACTTTTTAATTTACAGCATAAAACGTGTGTAACAGTATTTATGTCCCTACTAAGTATAAGTATATGTCATGTTGTAACAACAACCATCTTGAAGACCTTTTTTAGGCCCAGAATTTAGAACGCGATTCTTAACTGACCTCATCTACCCTGTTGCTGACCTCTTCATATTTGAAATTAGCTGCAACGGTGGTGTTATCGTTATTTGAATTGGGATCGGAGTCACCACATGCTATCTGACCTAAAATCAATACTGTCCCTCTTTTAATTCCTCCTACATAAATGACCAGTGCACTTTTTCTGAAATTGTAAAATCCATAATATTTTGATAACTGATTGTAAGCGCCTTATTCGGGTACCTCACATTCGCCATTCTAACCATTGTTTGCTTTCGCATAACTATATAAAAAAGAGATTTCGTATAAAATACAATAGCTGACGAAAAATTAGAGCCTTACCACGAGCACTGATTTTAACCGACATAACCTTTTCCCTTAAGTATGAATTTCGCTTAAATTTTGTATTCCGCAATTTGTTTGTTCATATTTGTACACAGTCTTTACTCAGTCGCTGTTGAGGTCGGACGTGTAAACTCATGGTTCCAAATTAAAAACAAATGACAGGTTAACAGCATAAACAGGTTAACAGCATTTATTTTGCTGTGTCGTTTTCTACTTACGCACAAACCAACAATATTTTAACAGGCAACTTCTGTTGCAACAACAATATGTCGTGTGCACGTGACAAAAGTGATGATAGCGAAGACGGCGATTCAAACTGGGAAATAGTAACCAAACTAGTCAAACGAAACCTTGATTATTCACCAAACAAACAACAACATAAAAAACAAAATGCATAAAAAAGAACCAACCACCAACAACATCAACAAACAAATATACATTGCTTGCAGATGAGACTTTTGACGATAAACCAGTAGAAAGTTCGTTGAAACTGCCGCCAATATTTGTATCAAATATCGTCAATGTAGTTAAAATGATGAACAATGTGTCTAAAGTTATACCAGAGCAGGATTTTAATTACAAATCATTAAGAAACGGCCAGGTTAAAATAATGATAAAAACAGTTCAGTCCTACAGGAAACATGTGCTTACACACGTATCAAATTAAGCAAGAAAGATCATACAGGGTTGTCCTGAAAGGAATACATCATAGTACTCCCATAGTAGATATCTAAGCTGAACTTATATTGTTAGGTCATGATGTCAGAAGCATTACCAATATAAAAAACAGAGGATTTAAACAACCATTGCCAATGTTTTTTGTGGACTTTGCTCCTAAAACTAACAATAAAGATATATTTAATATTCGATCCATTAACAAAGCAATTGTAAAAATCGAACCGCCTAAAAAACGGAACAGTTAATTCAATGTCATCGTTGTTAAATGTATGGTCATACAAAGACATATTGCAAAAGACCTTTTAGATGTGTCAAGTGCGGTTTGGACCATGCTACGGTTGCACAAAAAATTGAAAATACTCCTCCGAGATGTAACTACTGCTTAAAAGATCACACAGCGAACTACAAGGGATGTAAAGGATACAAACAACAAATCGACAAACCCCGCTTTATTCTGAAGTATTAGTAACACATCAAAAATAGAAACATTGATAGGTAAACAAAGGTAGAACGTATGAATACTCTAATTATCATGAAGCCCGATTTAAGTTCAAATTTATGCAAATAGGCACTAAAATAGCTGTATGGAATGCAAACGGCATACCTAATCAGAAACAGGAACTCTCTGTATTCCTGATTTCTAATTTTATGGACATTTGCTTGTATCAGAAGCACACTTAACTTCAAGAATCATTTTAATATAAGAGGATACGACCTTATAAACACCAACCATCCAGATAATAAAGCTCTCGCTGGAGCATCTCGCTGGACCACTATCAAGAACGATATTCTGGACGATACAAAAGTAATTACATCCAAGCAGCTGGTGTCAAAGATAAATGTAAACATAAAGAGATTCCTATATATGCAACTTATTCCCCGCCAAGACACAGTACACTTTTTTAAAACTCCTGGAAATCGTTTTATAGTAGGAGGAAACTACCCATGGTGGGCGTCAAGATTCCTAAATCTAAAAGGGGGAGAGCTCTATAAGCGCAAAAGTATCGCTACTCAGTCTTTCAACGGGAGATCCAACATACTGGCCAAGTGACCGAAAAAAGGTTCCTGACCTAATGGTACACTAAAGTACAATGGTGCATCTAACAGAAGTTAAGGTATCGTTGATAGTAATGATCTTAATTCGGATCACACTCCTATTATCCTCACCTATAATACCACCCTGAAAGGAACACAAAATCCATGTCTGTTGTCTCCGAAAACTGATCTAGAATCTTTTGGTTACTGGATAGATAAAAATATTGACTTGCGAACTGTAATTTTGAATAAGGACGGCCTTGACAATGCCGTTGAGAACTTCACCAATCTCATCCATGAATCTGCATTCTTATCATCTCCAAACAACAAACAATACCAATCAGTTCATCGAAGTATTTGCCATGTTTAAGCTGATATAAAACAACTTATTAAACACATGAGAAGGCTCAAAAGAACATGGAAAAACAGTTGGAATCCAACTTATTAAACAGATTTTAACCGTGCTTCTAAAAAGCTAACTAGGCGGAAAGCTGAATTCAACAACAAAGAAATTGGTGACTTTCTTAGAAACCTTGACATTTCCATGCCTAAAACTAATGAACGCTGTCTTTGGCATGCTACGAAATACATAAAACGTCCTATCAAAAGAACATCTCCTCTGAGGGATAATAACGGTTCTTGGTGCAAAACTGACGAAAGGAAAGTATCGGCTCTGAACATCTCGAGAAAACATTTCAACCATTTTCACTCAACTCTTCGGACGTGTAATCGATGTAATCAGTTTTGAATGAATTCACCAGTAATTCACATCTCTGTAAATGAAGTTAAACATGAAACTGAGAAAAAATCTCCGGGATATGACATGATCGATGCAAAAGTAGTCCAAACTCTTCCAAAGAAAGGTTTAATCTTTCTTTGCAATATTTTTCATTCAATTATTAAGTTACATCATTTTTCTGTTCAATGGTAATGTGGGACAATTATCATGGTACCCAAACCAAATTAACCAGAAGATTAAGTTTCCCCATATAGATCATATAGCATACTACCTGTTTTTTAAAAAGAGTTCGAAAGGATTATAAAGCGTGATCCATTTCGAGGTTCCCTACTTTTATAAAGAAAAAAAAAACAGAAAATTCAAATTGAATGGGGAATATTTATTATCATTTGAATGAATATTCTTTGGCATTTATTTTTTGAAGATTATGTCTATCAATGTCCATCCGTTGAGTCAAATTTTCGATGACTCGTTCCAGCATTTCGACTGGTAACTGGCGAACGACACGCGTGATGTTTTGCTCCAAGGCCTGAACCGAAGCGGGTTTGTCCGCATAAACTTTAGACTTTACATATCCCCACAGGAAAAAGTCTAACGGTGTGATATCACACGATCTTGGTGGCCAATCGCCCGGCCCAAAACGTGAAATTATCTGCTCACCGAAGTGTTCTCTCAATAAATCCATTGATTGATGCGATTTGTTGGAAGTGGCGCCGTCTTGTTGAAACCAAATGTCGCCGAGATCAAGAGCTTCAATTTCAGGCTTCAAATAGTCGTTTATCATGGAACGATAACGGTCGCCATTTACGGTTAAGTTCTCAGCGGCATCATTTTTGAGGAAATATGGACCAATGATTCCACCGGCCCACAAACCACACCAAACCGTTGTTTTTTCTGGATAAAGTGGCAGCACTTAAACCTCTTCTTGTTGCTCTTCGTCCAAAATGCGACAATTTCGCTTGTTTACTACATACACATTGAGCCATAAATAGGTCTGATCGCTGAACAAAATTTGGCTCGAAAACATCGGATCTTCTTGGAACCTTTCAAGAGCCCATGGAGCGAAGCGATGTCGCTTGGGAACGTCGGGCGGCTTCAGTTTTTGCACAAGCTGTATTTTGTACGCTTTCAATTTAAGATTTCGAAATATGCGCCAAGTCCTTTCATACAGTCCGAGTTGCTGCGAACGGCGTCGACTCTCCACGGTCTTGGTGTTCTCTCTCAGCTACGGCCGCTATATTTTATTCATTGCGTGCTGGACGTGGTCTATTCGGTCGAATTTTATCCAATAATGAATGCTGGGTCTCCAGATGGGTGATGGTGTTGCGAATAAAACGCTCAGTTGGCCAATTATATTGACTATAAGTTGAACGAAGTGCACGAAACACATTCCTTACAGAAAGTTAATTTTCGTAATAAAGTTGAACGATTTGTAAACGTTATTCAGGCGTAAGTCTTTCCATGATGAAATGCCAAACAATACTAAACAAAAATAACATGACAGCATGACACGACTTACACGTGATCTGCAAAAAAAGGCTATTGAAAAAAGTATCTCTACTTGGATCACCCATTATTTAAGGGGCTGCTACCAATTATGGAATCGAAAAACATCATTCCCGACTACTAATTCGGGTTTTGTCATAAACACGTTACGCCCAAACAGTACCACCGCGTAAAAAAATACATTAGAGCTGCTTGGAAAAAAAGGAATGCTGCACTGCGATTTATACGTAAACAAGCTTTCGATAGAGTTTGGCACAAAAGACTTCTGTATAAATTACAAAAAAAACTTCTCCCTGCTACTTGCTTTTCAAATCCCCTCTCGAAGATCGAAGTTTGTACGTCAGACTTAAGGATAATAGTTCAGCAATGTGCGATATTTGCGCTGGAATCCCTCAGGGTAGTGTCTTAGCACCAATACTTTATACAATTTATATCTTCGATATGCCAGTTAACGACGATGTATCTGTAGCTACGTATGCCGATGACACTGCCTTAATAGCTTCAAATAGATGCCCTAATTTAGCATCTGTATCACTACAAAGATATATTACCGAGTTTGACAGCTGGCAAAGAAAATGGAACATCAAAGTTAAAACAGATAAATCCGTCCATGTAACTTTTACTTTAAGAAGTGGGGACTGTCCTACAGTTAAAAAGAATGGGTAATCCGCAAGAATGATAGTGAAAAGTACTTGGTCATTCTAATTGATAAACTATTGTCATGGAAGACTCAAATTAAAGCAAAAATACTTATTAGGGACATAAAAGAATCCACTTATTCGAAATGTCCGCCATTTTCCCCTTACACACGCCTTAAGTCGCATTGGAAAATTGGCCACAGCTCGAACCAAAGCAGTCTTAAGAGATTCAATGTTGAGGCATCTTTTGTGACAAACCTTGTCCTCTAAAACCGTCCACAATTTGTAATCCAATGGGTTCAAATCTGGACTGTCGGAGGGCGATTCTTCAGATGAAATGAACGCTGGCAAATTGTTTTGAAGCCAGCCCTTGGATGTTTTAGACTTGTGAGCCGGCGCAGAATCATGCTGGAAAGTCCATGGCTGGTTTTGGAACAGGGAATTGTTAAGAGGGTTCTCAACAGCTTCCAAAACGGTTTCTTGGTAAACTTTGGCCGATGTTTTGACTCCTTGTTCGCAGAAATGCACTCCACCAAACCATGACTGAAGCTGGGTGATGACTTTTTTACACCCTTGAGATTAGTTCAGATGCTTCGTTAGATGACCGCACATACACTCTAACATTTTGCTTGTTAAATTTTTCCTAAACGGTAAAAATTTTTTCATCGGTGAACAAAATTTTTCTGTGCAAGTTATCAGCGTGCTTCACCAAAAGACGTTTGCATTTTTTAACCCTATTTTTTTTAAAGCTGCAGTCAATAAATGTCCGGTATGTCGTTTAAAAGCACCAAGTCTTTTTTAATGATTCGACTCAAGGACTTTTGCGTGATATTCATCTCATTTTCTGTTTTCGGAGCGGATTTCTGTGAACTCTTGATTTAACGGCTTTGCTGACATGCGGTGTTCGAACAGAGCGTGGGTGGCCCGATCGGTAGCGGTCTTTTACATCTCTAGTCTCCTCAAACAGTTTTAGGCATCGGTAGACGAATATGTTGCTAATCGCTAGTGGCAGAAGCGTTTTGAAATATCGTTTTTTTTCATTTCACACTTGAAAAGCGCTATTACAGCGATACGGTTCTCATTATCTCATCACACCATGATGAAAGTTGAAACAATTTTAAAATCCCGTTACAGACTAACGCTATTGAGGTTAGCTTTCAAAAAAAACCATATGAAATTAACGGGGTGTGTTCAGTTCTACTATTGAAATGGGTATGTTCAATGTTGTAACAGTATTTATGTCCCTTATAAGTACGTCAACTAAACATTAAGACTATTAAGATGTATGATCAGAGCTTAGTCACAGATCAGAGCTTAGTTTTGAAAACAAAATTCATCTATACAAGATGATCCTAAAACCAGTGTGGACACTTTTTTACAAATAAAAATGGTTAAAGAAGAAATACAAAAAAATCACAAGAAAATATTTGTACTCGCATGAGACAAAAGTTATTCCCTCGCCCCATTCTAGTACCTGCCACACAAACGACTCTATGCAATTTCATTAAAATCCGTACGCTTGAGGCAATTGTAAAAGGAGTTGTTTTGAGTGTTAGATTTACTTGCCGTCCGAAAATTAATTAAGATTGATGGAGAACTTATTGACGGTCGGTTGTGTTTTCAACTTTGCGATGACTAGCTTTCTTTGTGCAATGTAAAATACTGTTTTCGCTACACTTAAACCAAGGTGCCAACATAAACTCGTAAATGATCCGAGTCTATGTTTGTTTGTTTGTACAGAAAAAGAATGTTACATTCTTTCCGCATGTTGCACTGAACCCGCATTTTTATGTTCTTTTTTTAAAAAAAATGCAACCCTACGAACATATGTGACGTGCAAAATAGAAAGGGACCTAAGGGTAAAAACCAGTTTTGTTCAGGAGAGCCATTTTAAAGATTTAAATACGTTTATCTTTGGTGTACCATCACTTTCATAAAATGCGCATATCTCTGGGAGGGAACACTTTTGGGGCATGGAATCGGTCTCATTCGATGCTCAGATGTTGTCTACATCAAAAAAAGTGAAAATTGATTTTTTTTTCCTTAGGTCCATTTCTCTATGCGCTGTCACATATTTCGATTTCGTTCGTTCAAGTATTGCATGCAATGCGTGCAAAATAAAGGTCTGCAGCAAGGCATTAATTAATGCGCCTCCGCATTTGTTTTATTTCATTGCACTCTACAAAGTAGTACTTTTTGCAATGAATGATAAAAGAATCAGTATTATAAAACCATGCACAATACTCCACTTGCTATTTCGCAATGAATTATGAACTCTGCTCCTGAAAATGTGTTGATGTACACTAGGGGTGGGATAGTGTTGTATGGAGATTCCTAGTAGTAAGATTTGGGTATGTGGGGTTTGGAAAAGCAATGCGTGGAACAAAAAATGTGGGAGGTGGGATCGGGGCAAGTGACAGCTCATCGAGGTCAAAGGTCGTGGGATGAAAATATCCACACACAAAACCACGCAACTACCTAGGAGTCGCACCTACAGGGGTAAAATGTATGACCCACCCCCATTAATTTTTCCCTCCCAATATTGAAAACATAACTTCCCCCTATCTTCACCCCCACAGGGACTCCCCTACAAAAAATATTTTTTTTAAAATTTTGCTCCCACCGCTTTAACTTCCACAAAAGTGTCCCTAGAGAAGTTAAATGTAAGACCAACTCCCAATATTTCTGCAATTGCAACAGTTACTCAGAACTAATCCACACTCTAACTTCAACCGTTAAAGGTGTCCCCATACAATTTTTTGTCATGGATACCTTCTATCGCTAACCCGAAAGAAAAGTATAATTCAAAATGCACTTAAAACGACCCAACAAAGTTCCCCACCAAATAATATTTTCGTTTAAATTTTCTGTTATTATTGATGATAAATTACGAGGGCGACCGCAAAACTAACTGGCCTGGCACATATTCTGTTTTATTAGCAACTTTTGTTTTTTTGTTTTTTAAAAGCAATCTTTTATAAGCCATCTGTCAAAATTTCCGAAATATTTAATGATTATTTTCTTTGTTACAGGTGATTAAAGTAAACAAGTTTTATAATTTTTGAAAAATGGAGAATAAAGAGTTTCGTGCGGTAATTAAACACTTTTATATGAAAGGTTATACGCCACAATTAATCAAAGATGAATTGGATTCTGTTCATGGTGATAATGCACCATCATACTCCTGGGTTCAACAATTTAAAACGGGTCGTTCAAGTACGGAAGATGAACAACGCTCTGGAAGACCGAAAACTGCTACTTCTATTGAAAACATTAGATAAATATTTAATGAAGTGACTAAAGATAGACGAATAAAGCTCAGAGAATTTGCTGATATTGTTAAAATACAAGTTTGGAGTATTTTACATGATGAACTCCACATGAAAAAGCTATCCGCAAGATGGGTGCCGCGTTTGTTGACTTTGCCCAATTCCGAGGAGATTTTAGCGATTTATCAGCGTAATCCAATAGAGTTCTTGCGCCGATTCATAACTGTTGATGAAACATGGATCCATCACTACATCCCAGAATGCAAAGAACAGTCAAAACAATGGATAGAAGCTGGTAAAAGTGGTCCCAAGAAGGCGAAAACTGTTAAGTCAGCAGGAAAAGTAATGGCCACAGTATTTTGGGATGCAAGGGGTATAACATTTATTGATTATCTTGAGAAAGGAAAAACTATAAAAAGTGAATATTATTGTGCATTATTGGATCGGTTGAGTAAAGAAGAAACCGCATTTAGAAAAAAAAGATATTTTTCATCAAGATAATGCTCCTTTACACACTGCATTTTTAACTCAACAAAAACTGGCCGAATTACGATTTGAAATTGCTCCGCATCCACCATATAGTCCAGATTTAGATCCTTCTGATTATTTCTTGTTTCCAAATTTAAAAAATTTTCTCGGTGGCAAAAAATTTTCGTCCAATAGCGAGGTTATTGCTGAAACTGAGGCATATTTTAAAGGTCTTGAAAAGTCTTATTTTTCGGATGGAATTAAAAAACTTGAAAAACGTTTGATGAAGTGTATTGAGTTGGAAGGAGATTATGTTGAAAAATAAATAATAATAATTCCAAATAAACGGTTCTTTTTATGTTAGGCCAGTTACTTTTGCGGTCGCCCTCGTGTTATCGTTTTTATTAAAAGTAAAAATACATGTATTTAAAATTCGAGACTTTTTATAGTTCGAAAATGTTAGTCAAATTAATTTAATTTTTTCATGTGATGGATATTTCTTCCGACTTTCGGCGACGACCTCAAGTAACAATATTTTTCATCATCGTAAGGGCAAATTTATATATTACTTGAGGTCGTCGCCGAAATTAAATAAAAATAATTTTCGTAGGGGAGCCCCCTTAGGGGATGAAGGTAGGGGGTAGTTATGTTTGGAAATATTGGGAGGAAAAAATTAATGGGGGTCGGTCATACATTTTACCCATCTAGGTGCGACTCCTAGGTAGTTGCCGGGCAATTTGTGAATATTTTCACACGACCTTTGACCTCGATGAGCTGTCACTTGCCCCGATCCCCCCATTCCCCCATTTTTTGTCCATGCATTTTTTTTCCAAACCCCACAAAATAAGGGTTTGAGCCGTATCAAAATCGAAAACTCGTGCACTATCCCACCCCTTATGTACACAAAGTAGTACACCAAGACAATTCCTTTTTTAAAAGGTGCGAAATGCACAAGAATGCAAATCCATACCAGGTGCCGATCATGATCAGTACAAAACACGAACAATGTTAGAAATAAATACAGAGTGTGTGAGTTTTAAAGAGAGACGATTAAGAAGCTAATCAGCATTTAACGAAGATAGTGTAGAATTTTTTTCGTTGGTGAAACGGTAATGAGTACTCATTTCACTCTACTCTGAAAAGTAAAACTTTAGTTTTGCTTAAAAATGTTTTGAATGGCTGGATGGATATTTGTTTCGAAATGTAGGATGTCAAAAGTATTATAGAGAATGTATTATTTGACGCATTCGCTTTTAAAGTGAATGTCTTGATATCTAATTTAATGCATTCATTGCAGAGGTACAGTGTTGTATTTTCCACACACAAACCAAATTTAAACCGTGCAATCAAAAAAGAAGTGAAACGAAGTCGCAGCTGTTTAGGTTGTAACATTGTTTACAAATAGTATGTATTTTTTCTACTTTTCGTGATGCACTTTTATACGAGAGCATATCAATATTTACGTGATTTTTTGAACTTCCATCGTAGTTATGTGAAATGCAACACTGTTCCCATAGAGTACCATCTGTTAATTGACTGCTGTCAAATCTTGAGAGAGTTCCGTCATTTAGTTTGAGTTGAACAGCAACCTCGTTGATTTTATTTAAAATGGAAAAAAGTGAATTTCGAGATCTCACTAAACATTATTTTTTGCGAAATAAACCGTCAATCAACCCAAGGAAAATCTTTCCTTTCAATGGTAAATTAGTGGTTTACTGACTTTCGTTTTCGTCGCACAAGTACAAATGACGCTGAACGTTCTGGACGGCCAATTGAAGTCAATACACATGAAAATGTCGAAAATATGGTGTTGGCCGATCGTAAAGTAAAACTGCTTTAGATTGTTGATGCCATACGCATTTCATATGGCAGTGTGGTTTTACATGATCAGTTGGGTGTAAGAAAGCTGTAGATGTCTGCCGCATCTCGTCTCAATTGACCATAAGGTAATCGTGTGACAACTTCAAAGAATTGTTTCGAATGAGTTTTTGCGGCGTAACTGTGGATGAAACATGGATCCATTACAACACTCCGGAGACCAAGCAGAAGTCTAAACAATGGGTTTCTCCGGGTAAAACGGCTCCGAAGAAGGACAAGGTGACTTTGGGATGTACGCGGGATAATCCACACCGGTGGAGCAACATTTTTAAAATGTTGCACTAGTAGAAGGACATTATTTTTTAAGCACATTTTATTTAATGAACGAATTAAAATACGATACAAAGTAAAATAATTCTCTACTAAATGTAAACAAAACCACAAACATAGTGATTCAAAGAAAGTTTTGCCCGAATACTAAATTTTTGGAAGCATTTCTTTAAAATAAGGTAATCAGTTTTGGACCAATAATCAAGCCCTAGTTATGGGATAACCGTCATTGTGCATAACTTATGTAAAATTAGTTACATTCGTGTGCTTTTCAATTTAGACCCCTATAGCTCAGATCTTGTTTGCCCCTCTAGGTGGCTCTTACAGAGTTAAGTTAAAAAACAATTTAGCTAACTCGGTCATAATTTTATTTTGATCGCTCCACGCGATCCCCCAGACAAAAGTTGTCACCATTGCACTTTTGTGCTTTATATTATCGCGTGTTCTTTCAAAGTGAAAACGGAGTCATACAAGTCACACTAACTACTACTTACGACTATGTATGGTTACTTGCGGTAACGCTATAATTACATCTTAGATACGCTCCACTTAAATAAGATCATATAATTGACAAACTAATTACACACATATAATTTATATTTTTAGGTGGGTCCAAACGGGTTCCTTTGTAAGTCATTCGCATGTTATAACATTGTCCTGGAATTTGGAAGGCACTCGACTTTTAACAGGTGGCTCTACTATACAATTATGGAAGGAAAAGTCAAGTGACTATGCAGATGATGAACCAAGTGGTATGTACATATAAAATTTTGTATGACAATTATTGTTATAAGGTTCCATGGACCGCGGTGCTACTAAACTCTAAGGTCTAGATTCTTCAGTCACTGACCGAGACAGTGAGTATAAAAATTGTATCGTGCACAGCTTACTGATTTGGAAGAACATTTCCCATGTTCCTTAATGGGATTTTGTGGCACTTAAGTATGTTTAATTTTGGTTTAAACACTAAGTGTTGCCTGGCGCCGTCTGACATTTCCATTGGAAAGTTTGACATTTTTTTAGCATAAACGTACTCAGAACGTTTTGACGTAGGACGATCATTTGTGTTGTTTACAGTGACTTGAAAAAATCAACTTGGCAAAAAATGGAATTAACTCGTAAACATTTTCGTGCGATTATTTTTCACAACTTTTGCCGTGGATTATCACGACAAGAGTGTATCGATGAACTTAAATCTTTGTATGGCGATAAAGCACCATTCTATAGCACTGTGAAAAACTGGTTTAATAAATTAAATCGTGGCCGACTCTCGCTCAAAGACGAAGGTCGTCCAAAAACGACCGTTGTGCCAGAGAACATTGATGCCGTGCGTGATCGTCATGTGACATACCGTGAGATAGAGGCATCCATTACACCGGCATACATTCGATATTGCATGAACATGAACCCGGACGTGAAAAAGGTTTGTTCTCTTTACGAGGGCGGTTCGGAAAGTTCTTAGCCTATCAATGAAAGAGAATAGTTAGTTTTTCAAAAATAATTTTATTTTTCAATATAATCTCCTGAAACTTCAATACACTTAGTCCAACGCTTATCTAGCAATTCTATCCCTTGATTAAAATAGTTTTCCTCAAGGTCTTCAAAATAGTGGTTTACAACTGTAATTGCATTTTCATTTGAGGTAAAACGCTTGCCAGCAAGAAATTTTTTTAGATTTGGGAACAGGTAAAAGTCACTGGGAGCTAAATCAGGAGAATAAGGTGGGTGGTCAAGCAACTCGTACTTTAATTCGTTGATTTTAGCCATTGTTAAAACACTCTTGTTCGCTGGTGCGTTGTCTTGATGAACATTTATTTTTTTGTGTTGTAAGCCAGGACGTTTTTCTCGAATTTGTACATTAAATTGATCTAAAAGGTTGCAATAGTACTCTGAATTTATTGTTTTACCCTTTGCAGATAGTCAATCAATAAAATACCTTTGAAGTCCCAAAAAACCGTTGCCATAACCTTACCAGCCGATTGAATTGTTTTTGCCTTATTTGGGGCACTTCCTCCAGCTTCAGTCCATTGTTTGGATTGTTCTTTTGTCTCTGGAGTATAGTGGTGGATCCAAGTCTCATCAACAGTTATGAAACGACGCTTAAAATCCATTTTATTTCGCTGAAAACGATCCAAACAAGCTTGAGAAATGTTCATTTTTATGCGTTTTTGCTCGACTGTTAACAAGTGCGGCATCTGTAGTTCTTCATGCAAAATTAAATGGACTCGATCATTTGAGATGCCCATGATATTAGCTATTTCACGCACTTTTATTCGTCGATCATTTAATACCATACATGCCCTTTGGCTACAATTTCTGTTGTTGTTGCTGTTTTTGGACGTCCACTACGTGGTTCATCTTCAATGCTTGTACGACCACGTTTAAATTCAGCAACCCAATTTTTTACTGTTGCATATGAAGGAGCACTTTCACCTAACACATTCACCATATCATTATGAATTTCTTGTCCCGATAAACCTTTTTTATGTAAATATTTAATGACACCACGCATTTCTAATTTTTCCATTGTAAAAAAATCGCGGATGCGTCTTTTGTGAACACCTGTTTCTATATGAAGGAGTTGCCAGATCGAAACAAAATTTAACATGTGTTCATAGCAGAGATGGAAGTTTCCAAAACACTTTTTTTGTGCTAGGCTAAGAAGTTTCCGAACCGCTCTCATATATCCCGCACAATTGGAAATCGCTCAAAAAAAGGCTCGTGTCGATTGGTGCAAAGACATTTTGAAAAAATACGGTCGCGGTGCTTTAAAAGACGTTTATAAGAACGTCACCGGTGATGAATCACGGATCTATGCGTATGAGCCCGAAACAAAATAGCAATCAACCGTGTGGGCCTTCGAAGGCGAGCAAATCCAACGAAAGTTGTTCGTGGAAGAAGCACTTCGAAACAAATGATCGCCTGTTTCTTCGGCAAAACTTGTCATGTGGTGTCTGTTCCGCTTGAGCAACGTAGGACTGTCAATTCTGAGTGGTACACCACAATGTGTTTGTCTTCAGAGAAATTCGAAAAAGACAAGACGAATCATTGTGCACCATGACAATGCGAGCTCTCACACATCGGCTCAAAACAGCGCCTTTTTGACCGGCCAAAACGTCGAATTGATAAATCATCCGCCGTACAGCCCTTGGCACCCAATGACTTCTTTTTATTCCCGCACATCAAAAAAATGCGTGGTCAACGATTTTCGTCGCCAGAAGATGATGTGAAGCGTTCAAAAACCATGTTTTGGAGGTGTCTCTAACGCAGTGGAAAAAGAGCTTCGACAATTGGTTTGATCGTATGCAAAAGTGTATAAATCATGCTGGCGAATACTTTAAAAAACAATAAAACCATTTTTGATGATAAATATTCGCATTCTCATTAATAGGCCAGACATATACTTAGTAAGGACATAAATACTGTTACAACATTGAACACACCTATTTTAATAGTAGAACTTAACATACCCCGTTGATGTCATATGGGATTTGAAACCTAACCTCAGCGTTAGTCTGTAACGGGATTTTAAAATTGTTTCAACTTTCATCATGGAGTGATCAGATAATGAGAACCGTATCGCTGTAATAGCGCTTTTCAAGTGTGAAATGGAAAAAAGCGATATTTTCAAAACGCTCCGGCCACTAGGGATTAGCCGCATGTTCGTCTACCGATGCATAAAACTGTTTGAGGAGACTGGAGATGTAAAAGACCGCCACCGGTCGGGCCGTTTAAGCTATGTTCGAACACCGCATGTCATCAAAGCCGTTAAATCAAGAATTCACAGAAATCCGGTACGAAAACAGAAAATCATATCCCGTAAGATGAATATCACGCAAAATCCATGAGTCGAATCATTGAAAAAGACTTGGGACTTTGGGCTTTCAACGACGTAGTGGAATTTATTGACTGCAGCTTAAAAAAAATAAGATTGAAAAATGCAAACGTCTTTTGGTGAAGCACGCTGATAACTTGCACAGAAAAATGTTGTTCGCCGGTGAAAGAATTTTTTACCGTTTAGGAAAAAATTAACAATCAAAATGATAGAGTGTATGCGCGGTCATCTAAGGAAGCATCTGAACTGATCCCAAGGGTGGAAAAGGGTCATCAACCAGCTTCAGTCATGGTTTGGTGGGGTGTCTCTTACGATGTGGTCACTGACCTGCATTTCTGCGAACAAGGAGTCAAAACATCGGCCAAAGTTTACCAAGAAACAGTTTAGGAAGCGGTTGTGAAGCCTCTTATCAATTTCCTGTTCCAAAACCAGCCATGGACTTTCCAGCAGGATTCTGCGCCGGCCCATAAGGCTAAAACGTCCCAGGCCTGGCTTCGAAACAAATTGCCAGCGTTCATTTCCTCTGAAAAATGGCCCTCAGGCAGTCCAGATTTGAACCCATTGGATTACAAATTGTGGACATTTTTAGAGGACAAGGTTTGTCACAAAATATACCCCAACATTGGATCTCTTAAGACTGCTTTGGTTCGAGCTGTGGCCAATTTTCCAATGGACGAGGATCGTGCAGCTATTGACGATTGGCCAGTGCGACTTAAGGACATTTCGAATAAGTAGATTCTTTTTGGATACAATATACATCAACAAATATATTAAAAATATTTGGTCCAAAAACATTCAGTACTTTTTATTTTACAGCATAAAACGTGTGTAACAGTATTTATGTCCCTACTAAGTATATTAAAGCTAAAATCTTAGCCATCACAATTAATGCGATTTATTTCTACTTGAAAACCTCACGTCTGAAAAAACACCCTTTATATGCACTTTTAGGGTATTATGAAAAATTATGCCATCGAAAACATTGCCTCGTAGATCTTTAGAATCATATTTTTATTAAAGCTACAAACTACGAGTATTTAAGCTCAAAATTAAAAAAAAAACTACTAACTATTTGTGTTTTGCTGTATATTAGAATAAGACAACGGTTTTTGTGGTGGAGTATGTGTTATGACAACAATATATTTTGTTTTGAAGACCTGTTCGTCTATATGGGACCTGCTTTGATATCTAGGTGATACCACTATCCACATCTTAGCTGAGCCATTTGCGTCTGGCGAGGTAGATTCCTCTCCTCTTATAAAATTTCCAGGAGATGTTCCCCTAGCACTACATGTACGCTATATCTGGATACGGCTGCTGAGATTTCAACAGGGTGAATGTAGTTCAGAGCTGCCTTATAGTTTCGACGATCTAAAGGCTCTCTTTTGTACCGCTGGACCTCTCTCTCTCTAGATCATGAAGACCGTACCAGATCTGCCTGGGTGGAGGCACCTGTCCATGAAATGGTGGTTATAATGACTAATGCAAAGACCCCCAAGCATTTTTCTTCCATTGCGGCGTACTCACGTTCGTCGACCACACCGGCGTTGCATAGTTCGCTACACACCGACCTATAACTTTGAAAGAGGTCAACAAGGTTTCTTTGTCTGCTCCCTAAATACTACCGACAAGTGACTTGCGGACCTTGTTTCTACTTTTGAGCTTATCGCAGACGACTACGATGAAAGTGTAGACGGCAACAAAGTTCGTTTCGCTTTACTCCCAGATGTGGTTCAGAAATGCACCCACTCCATGCAACGATTACACCTTACAGGCGTGTCACGATTCTGACAAACCGAGCAGATCTAGGGTCCAGAGTTTTGTTTGATCCCGGTTCGGACAAGTAATATTCGGAGCTGGTGTTCCGGGAAGTGCTGCTCGCACGACGAACAAAAAACATTGTTGATGTGACTGTCCTTGGCAGAAGAGTGTTTGCTTCGGGTCAATCCGGTACATAAAACCGGCAGTCGCGGGATCGTGTTTCGATAGTTTTTTAAACACAGTGAAAAACGTTATAGCATCGGTGCAAGCACAATACAAAAATACCCCCAGTTCTAATATTGAACGTAAAATACTTGGGTTTGCTGTACGTAGCCGCCGCACAGTGGCTGAAAATCGTTTTTGAACCGATCAAAATATTCAAGATATTTTTTTTAATGTATAGATATTTAATTCAGCTTGACTCAGTCTTAATTACATTAAAATTGATTGAGGACTTTTTAAGGAATTCTAGGTCAAAGTTAAACTTTTGAAATTTTTTAAGACTCAAAAAAAATAGTTAAATCAACTGGAGATTTTGCTATTATTACAGAAAAATTAAAATTTTTTTGCTGTTAAATTTGCAAATTTGTTTACATTCAAAGAATATTTACACTAAAAAAAAGTTAATAATATTATTTAAAAATGTTGATATTACTACAGAAAAAATTATTATTTTTTGCTGTCAAATTTGATAATTTTAAAAAACATTTTTAAAATAAAAACTGCAATAGATTTTAATAGCATTTGTAACAATGGTAGGTTCTGTTTATTATTATTTTTTACTAATACTATGTTTTTCGTGCTTAAATAACAATGAAAGGCAATTATAATTATTATTCATTTGACTCAAATATTGATTGCAAATATTCCATATTTTGTTCTGTGCTATTTCTGTTCTTTAGTAGTTTTTTGGCTTCTTTGCATTGATTGCGAATACTCGAGATGAACTGATCTGACGTTGCGAATAATACTTAGTGGGGACATAAATACTGTTACACACGTTTTATACTGTTAAATAAACTGCATGTTTTTGGACCAAATTTTTTTTAATATATTTATTGATGTACATTGTATCCAAAAATAATCTACTTATGCCTTTATGCCTTTTGCCTTTACACACGATCGTCAATAGCTGCACGAACCTCGTCCATTGGAAAACTGGCCACAGCTTGAACCAAAACCGTATTAAGAGATCCAATGTGGAGGTATCTTTTGTGACAAACCTTGTCCTCTACAGTAGACATATGATCTCTTTCTAAATCTACCTGTTATCAAATTTTAGGGTCAACCAAACGGACGTATATTCGCAAGTGATAAAACATAACAGACGCAAATATTCAGAAAAATATGGAGAGCTTTGGTTATAAAGAACTGGTCGAAGAGTATTTTAGAAACATAAACCAGGTAGATGTTCTTAGTTACGTTAAAATAAAATTAAACTTAAATTCGTGTAGCAACGATATACAAGAACAAATATCTAATTTCGTCAAAGCACAAAATAACTCTACAAAGAAGTTAGCTACAGTAAACAAAAGTTTTATTAAAAAAAATTGAAAACTCGTTAGAAGGCCAACTTACTGATGCTGCAGAAACAGCAAAGCTAGATAAGGCTGGAAGACCACGAAAATCATTGGACAACTGCAGCGATAGATCTAATAGGCGGAAACTTTAAGATGTTAAAGATGAAATTGGTTGTACAAATATAAAAGAATATTTCCTACATCAATTACAATCACAGAACCAATTTACAACAGTGGATATCATTGAAAAAGTTGTTAAAGCTAGTCCAGTGAGAACAAAACGGATTCTTAAAAGTATACCAACTCCGAGCGATGCAAAACAGTTCACAAATGAGGAGGCATTAGCATTATTTCTGGATTTGAAATTAACAAAACAGCAATATATTCAGCTCAGATTGCGTGCGATTGAAAAGGGCATTCATCACATAACCGCTGCTAAAATGGACTGTTTGTCATCAAAGGACACTATTACATCACACCAATTTCGGCAGAGGTACAACTACAATCTCTACTTGATCACACAGCCAACAGCTTGCAACAATCAATAACAGGAAATCAGTTAAAGAAATATGGAAACACAAAGTTAATTCTTTTTTGTAAATGGGGTTGTGATGGTTCTTCGGGACAAAAACAATACAAACAAGTTGTATGTGGAAATATTTCGGACTCAGATATGTTCATGGTATCATTTGTACCATTGCGATTAAAAAAGATTTTGGAAGATTCAGAGCCTTCGACTAGTAGAACGCAAACAATGGATACTTGGAAAAATGAGACACCATCTTCTACGAAATACTGCAGGCCAATCAAATTTGAATTCAAAAAAGAAACTCATGATGCCATTTAGAAAGAAGTTAGTGATATCAAGGCCCAAATTGCAGCACTACAGCCATTACAATTACAGTTAGATGGGCAGCAAATTGAAGTAAGCTACCAATTAGTGCTGACAATGATAGATGGAAAATTAGGTCAGGCTTTGACTAACACGAAGGCTGCATCCAACTGCATTATATGCCAAGCAACATCAACCCAATTGAATCAAGTCCCGACAAAATCATTAGATAATACCGATGCATATGAATTTGGATTATCACCACTACATGCAAGAATACGACTTATGGAACACATACTTAAAATCAGTTATGATTTAGATGTCGGGTGTTCAAGATCAATAAGAAACAACGAAACCAACAAAGATTTAAGAAGTTCAAAAAAGAAACATGTTCAAGATGAATATCGGAAATTTGGATTGATTATACTTATAGATCAGCCAAAACAAGGGTCAGGCAATACAAATGATGGCAATACTGCAAGAAGATTCTTTTCAGATCCAGAAACTGCATCTGATATAACAGAAGTGGACTTAATCCTTATTTTCAGATTTAAAATAATCCTAGAAGTACTTGCGTGCAATGACGAAATTAACTTTAGAAAACTACCCATGGAGAAATATGTGTGCAACAGTTCACAAAATCCTTTACCATGGAGAAGATGTCATTAAATATCATTTGGTTCCATATTTCACTCTAAAAGTTAAAAAAATCAAAAGTTTAACTTTGACCTAAAATTCCTTAAAAAGTATTCAATCAATTTTAATGTAATTAAAGCTGCGCCAAGCTGAACTAAATATCTATCCATTAAAAAAAATTACTTAAATATTTTGATTCGTTCAAAAGTTACAGAATTTTGGCCAATGAAAAACGATTTTCAGCCACTGTGCGGCTCCGACTAACTTTAAATTGTCCTTACTGCGTGTTTTCTGTTTTTCAATATTTATCAAAACTATTTTAGAGTTTGTACCTTTTTCCAATCTACTTACGAAAAACTAAATTTTTGTCTATTTTCAGGTGTGAAATTTGTAATTGGAGGCGATAGAGAAAACCGCACTCCTACTAATGAATCTGCTGAAAATGCAACGAACTGGGAAAATATTTGGTCCTGCCAAACTGCAATACCCATTTATCATATGGCATTTAGTCCTGATGGAACTCTTTTCGCCACATGCGGACGCAACGATAGACTTGTAAAAATTTGGTACGAGAATAAACAAAGTAAGTTTCATATTGTAGTCATAAGATTAACAGCCTTACCCACGATGTCCATCGAAAGTATATGCAAACGAAAGCCAGTCACTCACTTTCGTATCAAAACGGTAGTCTCTATCTACTATTGTTGCTAGCACAAAAATTTTGAGCTTATGTCAAATTTGCCTAGATGCGCGCTATACTTTGTGTAAATTTATCATGACGTTTATTTATTCTTTTATTTGAGTTTATATGGGATAAATAAACCAATACAAAAGATAGTTAAAAGACTATTTATCCTATTTGTTAATGAAAAAACCAATTCGTTAAGGAAAAAAATTGGGAATATGAAAACACGGTATTTAAATGTTATTTTGAGGAAAGCCTTGTCTTGTGTGTATACGAACTCGATACAAAAGAGTCAATGAAATATCTTAAAACTCAAATGTATTGACTGAATCAATTGAATAACAAATATATATATAAACAAACAATATTTTGGTGATGATTTTTTTCAAAATGAAAATAATGAATTAAAAATTAACAGAAACGGAACATTTTCGGCTTGTATATGTGCTTTTATGTGTTCCTGTTATTAAACGAAAGACAAAACACAAGTTTTTGTTGTTGTAACAGCAATATATTTTATTTTGTTCGTCTCTGGGGGATTTGCTTCGTTATCCAGGTGGAGGAAACGCGCCATTTGAACTGGATGCGTGTCCACAGATACCTGGGATCAGCTGAGTGGGCTTCGCCGGACAATTGAAGAGGTGCAGCACGTCATGTAGTCCCTGAAGGCATGCGGGAAAGATGACCGGAACGTTAGCATCAATTCGTGCCCAATACGAATTAAGGCAGCTGCACCACCCAGATCTCAGCTGAGCCAGAACCACGCGCGTCTGCCGAGGTAGTACCTTCTCCTCAGGTGAAATCTGCGGGGGATGCTCCCCTAGCACTACATTCACAGGGTAGCTTGATACTGCTGCTGCGACTTCATCGGCGTGAATGTTGTTCAGACCTGCCTGATAGTTTCGATGATCTAAAGGATCTCTCTTGTGCCGCTGGATCTCTCTCTCTCTTGACCTGTGCGGATGCATCCTGTCCAAGAGATGGTGGTTGGGATGACTGTTGCGAAAACACCCTAGCAGTTATGGCTTAGGCAGCAACAATTTGTGTCTGCGCACGGTAAGGACCTTCGTCTTCTCATATAGATGGTCCTCAGAAGACATAAGAAGACACCCTGTTGATGTTCTGAGGGCGGCATTCTGGGAAGTCTGAATTTTCTTCCACTACGCCGTACTCACGTTCGCCGACCATACAGGTGCTGCGTAGTTCGCTACAGACCGACCTATTGCTTTGTAAGAGGTCAACAAGGTTTCTTTGTCTCCAAGTACAGCCGGCAAGTGACTTGAGGACCTTGTTCCTACTTTTAAGCTTATCGCAGATAGCAGTTGCATGTGCAGAGGATCGACAAAGGCTGTCCAATGTGTGGGGTAGTTGGTAGTCGGGATGTTGACGTTATCGACTTTTACATTGAGTGACAACCGCACCTCTGCGTTCCATGCAGCACGCAATGTAGCTGATGATTTGGAGGCGGATACTTTCATATTATATTCATTAGCAGTCAAGCCTGGAACTGCCGAGATTGAGCTGTACAACGTATACATCCCGACAACCATTCTGCTACAAGACAAGAACCTTTTAGTCCTAGGAGATTAATGCTCACCATGAACTGTGGCATTCTCTCCTAGACAACGACCAGAGGGGCATAGTTTAGGCAGAGAAAATTAAAAGCTCTACGTTCTGCATTGTGAATGAGGACACCCCACGCAGATTATGGGCGATTGCCATAGCTCGCTAGCCATTGATATGGCATCGCCTGGCCTGATTAACGACGTCACTTAGCAACCCGTCATCCCACTATGATCGGACCATTTTCCATAATGCTCTCCATAAATAGACCACCCGATTTCATAACCTCTGAACGCCGTACTTTTCTCAATCAAAAAAGGCTGATTGGGAGGCCTTCAGAGAAGCCACCAACTGCAGCTTTAATAATCTACCTATTCCGTCGGATGTTCGGGTAGCCGAGAAAAAGTTCCAGGCCATCATTAACGCAGCATCCGCTCGCATATCCCTGCTGGTCGAATACCCGAGTACGACCAAACTTCCTAGCAGAGGCAGCGGGACTCGCAGACGAGCGTGATGACATTCGTCGCTCCAACCCTAGAATTAGGGATCTCAACTCCGAGATCAGTAGGTTGGTCAACGAATATAAGCGGAACGAATGGCTAGACCTCTTAAATCAGTGCAACTTGAGTTCCGGAATTGGTAAGTAGTGGGCAACGGTCAAATCGCTCTCTAACCCTGGAAGGAAGGATGATCGGACAGCTGCCACGATCGGTGATAGGACAGTGACAGATCCGAAGCGGTGCGCGTGTTATTTTAACCGGCTTTTCATTGAGCACCCAGAAAGTGATAAGGCGAGAAGGAGAGTATTGCGTCGTATCCGCGCTCTCCGAGTCAAAGAGGCATCACCACAATTTAGCGTTGGCCAAGTTGCCCATGTCATCCGCATCGCAAAGTCTTCAAAGGCGCTGGGACCGGACGGAATCTCAATGCTGATGTCAAAGCACTTGGATACCCCGGGAGTAGAGTACATGATCAAAGTGCCTAATCTGTCGCTAGCCATTTACGTAGTTCCCGATGCCTGGAAAATGGGCAGAGTGGTTCCGCTACTGACGCCAGGCAAAGACGCAAGTCAAGGAGATTCGTACAGGCCGATCTCCTTCCTTTCTCCAGTAGCAAAGACGCTAAAAGCACTGCTCATCCCCAGTCTGATCGAACACTTTCCTAGTGCTGATCATCAGCATGGATTCCGCAAGCAGCACAGCACAACAACTGCTTTACACGCCATCACCACACGTATAAGTCGCGGCCTTAACCAGAACAAGCCTAATGACAGGACGGTCCTCGTGGCTCTAGACCTAATAAAAGCCTTCGACACGGTCAAAATCATGCCACTCTGTTCGAGGACATTGAAGAAACATCCCTTCCGCCCATTTTGAAACATTGGGTCGTAAACTATATGTGTGGGCGCCAGTCATATGTAGAATATAGAGACAGAAAGTCGAAGCCTCGTAGAGTTAAACAAGGAATTCCCCAGGGTGGAGTTATACCCCTGGCCCTGTTTAACCTTTACCTCTCTTCCTGCACCAACAGACGGCGTTGAAATTGTTTCGTAAGCTGACGATTGCACAATTCTAGCGTCAAGGCCTTAAGTGGATGACATCTGCGAGATAAACTTTTACTATAAACTATTACCTCACTGACTTAGCACGTTTTTTTACTGCAAGGAATATAGAATTATCCGTCTCCAAATCATCAGCCACACTGTTTACTGCATGGACCGCAGAGGTGCGGTTGTCACTCAATGTGAAAGACGATGACGTCAACATCCCGACTACCAACTACCCCAAAATTCTTGAAGGTTACCTTGGACAGCCTTTTTCGATCCTCCGTACATGCTACAGCTATCTGCGATAAGCTCAAAAGTAGGAACAAGGTCCTCAAGTCACTTGCTGACAGTATTTGGGGAGCCGACAAAGAAACCTTGTTGACCTCTTACAAAGCGATAGGTCGGTCTGTAGCGACCTATGCAGCAACTGTATGGTCGGCGAACGTGAGTACGACGCAGTGGAAGAAAATTCAGACTTCCCAGAATGCCGCCCTCAGAACATCAACAGGGTTTCTTCTTATGTCTTCTGAGGACCATCTACATGAGAATACGAAGGTGCTTACAGTGCGCAGACACAATTTGTTGCTGCATAAGCAATAACTGCTAGGGTGTTTTCGCAGCATTCATCCCAACCACCATCTCTTGCACAGGATGCATCCGCACAGGCAGATCAGGAACGATCTTCATGATCTAGACAGAGAGGTCTAGCGGTACAAGAGATAACCTTTAGGTCTACAAAACGTCTTGTACAAAACATCTTGCTAAAACTTTTTTGCTAACGGATTTAACAAAAGAAAGTTGCGTTACTCCTTAATAAACGTGCTTTAAATAAAATCACGGTTTGTGCGGTTCCCACATAAACTAATGCGAGCTGCAGAAAAAACGTTTTTCTTGCCAGACATTTCATTTATGAGTACTGTCGCACAGTTCGAATATGGCATTCAGAGAAAAGTCAGAGAAATGGTGCAAAAAGAAACGTGTCTGTGTTGAAAACTTAAACACGCCGTTTCTTACGATCGAAAGCGTATTTGAAACTATTATTATTATTAAATTGCACTTACAAAATTTTGTAGAATTTTGCGATCATTTGAGTTTTTAACATTTTTTTGATCCGCCTCACGGAAAATAACGATTGTTGTCTCGAGGCGATAAAAGACAGTATAGTGAAACTGATGGTCTGTTTCTCTATGTCGAAAGAACGCATTCGCTTCGTACACGAAAGAAATATGATTTGGGGTTCTCTCATCAGATTCTATGCGATCGATGACTCGAACGACACGTCGAAAGAAAACGTAACCGTTTTCTCACAAAACATCGTCTTTGTATCTCTACCGAGTTGTCAACTCTGCGCAGCAAATGTCAAAATCAGTCACTTGCTATTTTGCTGTCGTCTGATATAACTATACATGCGATTTGATGCCAAAATTGATGTAGCAAATTTTCAGGCTGATCGGATGGTGCCAACCCACAATGAGGTCAAAGGACAAAAGTTAGAAGACCACTATTTTGCATTTTATCCGTTTTTTTAACACGGAAATACAATAAATATTATGTTATTTCTTTAATTTTTACTTAAGGCTTATAATTTTTCTTTAATTTTTATTAAAAAGGCTTATTATTTTTATTATAAATCAATGAATCAGGAATAGCCCTCTAAAGCATCTAATAAAGTCAGTTATTAGTTTACATTTTCTTTCGGCGGCATCATTCCCAACAGTTGTGCATTTGGCGATCTGTTCCCTTTACAAAATGTCTGGCTTATAGGCCAATTTACGTCTCAAAGCGTTAGAAATCCAAGGAAATTTCCAAAAGAGAAAAAAAAATTGATTTAGTAGTCTTTCTTTTTCTTTTCTCCGATATAATTGTTTTTTCACCGATATAATTGTCTTTATCGAACTCTGTTTGTAACGCCAAAACCATCTTTTCCTTTATTTCTAAGTCTACATGTGGATCCAATAAGACTTGCTTCCTCTGATAAATACCACAGGATGTATGTCTCTATTTGGCGCTTCAATTGCATTAGCGATTCTAAAACAATATAATATAGAAACCTACTAAAAGAATTCACATATTACGAATTCCATTCAACTGACTCGCAGAAAGTTTAAAGGTGCGTGAAAAATATACATTTTTATACAATAGATGGCCATAGACATGAATTTTGCATTGACGTCGCTTCAGGTACACAAAATGTGAAATTGGGAATGCTGCCACCAAGAAAAATAAATGAAAGTTGTAGGTGTTCTCTATTATCATGCCGAATGTGGACTGTCGTTCAAATGTTCATGACAAAAGTGCTTGCTTGTTTCGCGACCCTCAACAGATATGACACTCGAAACTTTTTCATCCTGCATCCAAGAACTGTATACCTTTGAATATAGTGTGCTCCGCACCCCCGCAGAACGTTCCGAAATCGTCACCTCGGGGCCACTTGATTTCAAGAAATTAATCTCGAACACAGCTCTTAAGAGAATTTCAGCAGTATGGTGGCGACATGGTAACCACAATAAGCTGCGTTTCAGATTACGTTCTAATAAAAATCTAGCACCAATATGAGGGCCAGTATTTGCAGCAGTTTTATTTAATATGTTTAATGTGTTTATTTTTACCAAATATGCGTAGACTGATTGAACGACTGCTGCACCAGTTCCATATCAATGGTGGCGTTAGCACAATAGCCAAGGGATCAATTTATCTCTTCCAGCAATTACAGAAAGTACCTTTCCGTCTCAATACAAAATAAATGTTTTAGGCATCTAAAAAACTTAAACTCAAACCAAAAACTTATAACTTGACCAAAATAAAAGAATTACCTTGCAATTTTCAATAATTGCATTGCTATGAAGTGTTACGTTCTTCACGCATAATTTTGCAATTCAGAACAAGATCCTCAATATTGTGACCCAACGATTTGGCAGTTGCACTGATGAAGTGTATAGCGAATGAAGATGGCGTATTGCCAGCATCCATACAAGTTACCATTCTGTCGTCTATAAAATACTAGACCAATCCTGTCGTGATAATTACATTGTTTCAGTGCTTCGCGCTATTAAATTTTTAGTATTTAATTTAAAAAGGTACAAAGTTAAAAAGTTTAGCCGTGTTAAATTTGATAATAATCACTAGAAGTGTTTGTTACATAGTTTAGTGATATAGTGCTATATAATGGCTTAATAAATATCATAATATTTGTGATTTTTATTGTTAAACTTGTGCTGCCTTTTTTTACAACACCAACGTCTGTGTAAATTTAAGCTTCAATTGCTTTTAGCTTGTTTTAGTGCATTTTGTCTTATCAAACGGGTTTTCCCCGTCCCCTAATATATACAAATTACATTTTTTTCTTTTATTATTAATAATATCCTTCACATAAAACTTTTTAATTATGAGTTGCTCTCTCATCGGTTGTAATTTAACATCAAACTAGAAGAATTGGCTGATCGGTTTGCGGTATATTTAGTTATGCCAAATGTTCCGGCGTTTCTGCTCTGCCGCTGATGCCTTAGGCCAGAATAATGGAATCAGATGGTGTTGCCCGCGGTCTAGAAGAATTGATATTCAGTTTTACAAATAATTGATGAGATTGGAGTTAAGTATTCAGAATAAATTTTCTGAATTATTTAATACATATCCGGACTTGAATAAGTTTGTCGTATCACAGGCTACGACACCGACACCAAAACGAATGAAATCGTAAAAAAGAAAAATTCTCCAATATCTGCGATTCCTATAATGGAACAAGAAAATATTTTGCCTATGGATGTAGTACTATTGCGATATTTGATTTTGCTGTTAAGAAATTTTATGACATACTAAATGAATTTGTATCTAAAACAGTGCCTATGGAACCCATTGTTGTAGAAAAATCTATGCCTTGGACTTCTATGGAGTTATGTAGATTAAAAAACATAAAGAGTAAATCATTTAAAAGATTCAAAAGAACAGGACTAACTGCTGATTATGGTAGATATTCCATAGCGAGACAACGGTATAATATCGAGGCTCGTCGATGCTATAGGTCGTACTTGACAAGAGTCAGGGATAATTTTAAAAAAAGATCCTAAATCATTTTATCGATTTGTTAATTTAAAACGTCGAACATCTTCTGAGCCATCGAGAATAAGATTTAATGGTGTTGAGTTCTCAAGCGATCAGTTTATTGCAAACTGTTTTGCTGACGTTTTCAAAAATACATATTCACTACGTTCGTTTAATCCTGCAATTCCATACCCTTACAAAATTTCATCAGTAGGTCAAATAGTTCCTCCTTTTTTAGATTTTTCACTTATTGAATTAAACTTGCATCGTCTTAAACCCACTAGTACTTCTGGACCCGATGGCATTCCGAATGTTTTATTGAAATGCTGCTCTGAATCCCTGGTCTTACCCTTATCCTTATTATTCAATTCATCATTACAATTGGAGTACTTTCCTGATTTATGGAAACGGTCTTACTTGTTTCCACTTCACAAATCTGGCAGTCTGTTGGATGCATCGAACTATAGAGGGATTGCTAAATTAAGCGCAATTCCTAAGTTATTTGAAAAAATTGTAACTAATTTTGATTCACATAATATGGCGCCCATACTCCATCCATCCCAACATGGATTTCGTAAGGGTCACTCTACTATTACAAATCTATTTCAGTTTTCCTCTGAAGTTATAGATGCATTTATTCGTAGCAAGCAAACTGACGTTATATATACTAATTTTAGTAAGGCATTTGATAAAGTAAATCACAGACTATTACTATTCAAGTTAAACAAAATTGGGTTTAATATTAATTTCATAAATTGGCTTTCCTCCTACCTAATTGGGAGGGAACAAGTAGTTTTGTTTGAAAAAAGTCTTTCCAGATCAATTCGTATTTCCTCTGGTGTCCCGCAGGGCAGCCACCTTGGACCTGTTCTCTTTTTACTATTCATTAACGACTTGCCCGACTCTATTATCAACTCTAATTTACTAATGTTTTCAGACGACGTTCAATTATTTTCCTCTTATGCTACCTTTGCGGACAGTCACATACTGCAGGGTGATTTGGACAGATTTAGTACTTGGTGTGAATTTAATTTTATGGAATTAAACCTTAAAAAGAGTAAGCATATTGGCTTTTCTAGACGTAGTTTGTTAGCTACTAAATTTAATTTTTGTGGCTCTGAATTGGCATCGGTTGATTCATTTATTGATCTCGGTTTTATGATGGATAGAAAGTTGAATTTTAATAACCATATCATTACTACGGTAAATAAAGCGTATGGTGTCTTTTATTTTGTGAAACGCTGGGCAAAAGAGTTTACTGATCCATATACTACGAAACACCTTTTATATCCCTAGTTAGGCCAATTTTAGAATATGGATCAGTGGTTTGGGGTCCCCAATATGATAACTATGTTAACAAAATTGAGTCCGTGCAGAAACAATTTTTAATATTCTGCTTAAGAGGTCTTCACTGGAGTACTGGTTATGAACTTCCTTCTTATAATGGCAGGTTAAATCTTATTAAATTGCCCTCATTGAAGAGTAGGCGAACTATGATGAATACGATGATGGTATATAAAATTATATGTGGGTTGTGGCTTCTGAATACTTAATACAAAAAATTTCTATTAACGTCCCATTTAGACCTACTAGATACTATCAGTTCCTACACTTGGATTTTCAAAGGCACAATTATGCATGTGGTGACCCATTTCGTAGAATGTGTTCTGATTTTCATTCGTTATATCATTTAATTGATTTCTCCTTAGGTTTTAATTCATTAAAAACTAATAATTTTTTATTAAACTCATTACACCAAGGCTCATTGTCTTCATAACAATTTAGGCTGCTATAAACAAATTTTGTAATTGTTATTATTCGTAAATACTTATGTATATTATGCTTTATATTATTTTTACTAGATTTTAATATTGTAATAAAGAAAGGTGGTGGTTATATTTTGATTTTGTATGGCATGTTTCTAGTCCTTCTGATACTTTGATTGGATTGTATTGTTGTATTAAATTAAGGTGGTGGTTATTTTATAAAGTATTAAATTTGGTGTTTATATTTTCTAGTGATTATTATTAATATTTTTTTTGTACCGATTTGCTGTTGATAAATATCTGTAGCTAATTTACATGGATGACGTTTCTTGTCATCTCCATTATGGATCGGTCCATAATGTGTACGTTGTCCCTACGTCATGGGGACGTTGCCTCCTCGGTCGGCAGGGGCGGGTGTGAGTGGCGTGGGAACGTTCGTCCAAAAAAAAAATAATAAAGTTGTTGCTAGTAAACCAGAAGGACCGCCGAATTCAATTTTAGCACTGAATGTGAACCTTCACACACCGGTTTCTAGTTGTCCTGCTAATGTCAGTGAGGTGTTTATAGACGTTCAGACCGGGGACAGACCGTCCGCTATTCGTCAAGTATAGGTGGACCTAGGAAATTGACTGTCATTCCAGCAAGAAAGACAGACTTTAATTCTCGGTTTGCCCCGGTCACCACAACTGACGAAATTGAGTATTATATAAAGTCGAAGTTAGAAGTTGACCTCGACTTGAATATTTTTAAATTTAAAACATCTAATCATTTCTTTTCATTCAAGATAAATGTGTCAGAATATATCTTCTCCAAGGTTGTTGACCCTGAATTTTGGCCGGATAGGTCGCTAGTCAAGGAGTTTGTGCAAAGAAATAGCAGAAATGAAACATCAAACTTAGCCAAATTGCCAGAACTCCCAAAACTCTTCAAAACACTAGAAAAGGTATATAGCGTAGCTTATCAAAACGTATGAGGATTAAATACTTAATTAAGCCGCTTATTTGTTGATAGCTATGATTTTGATTTTGATATTTATGTTTTTTTTAAACATGGCTAAAATGTGATATTTTGAACTCTGAGGTTCTGTGTAATAATTATAAGTATATGATTTATAGGAAAGATAGAATTGAGAGAATCGGTGGTAGTGTCTTAATTGCGGTTTCCTGTTGTCTACCTTCTGAACGTATTTTCCGATAAATTGAATAATTTAGCTTTTGATTCTTTTTGGATGCAATATACATCAATAAATATATTGAAAAATAATTGGTCCAAAAACATTCAGTACTTTCTATTTTACAGCATAAAACGTGTGTAACAGTATTTATGTCCCTACTAAGTAAATCATTTTAAAGATTGAAAAAACCCTTTCTCTATGCGCTGTCAAATATATTGATTTTAGTAAAGCGTTTGATAAAGTAAATCACAGACTCTTACTATTCAAGTTAAACATATTGGATTTAATTATAATTTCATATACTGGCTTTCCTCTTATCTCATTAAGAGGAAACGAGTAGTTTCATTTGAGAAAAGAATCTCTAGTTCAATTCGTTTATCATGTGGTGTCCCACAGGGCAGCCACCTTGGACCCATTCTATTTTTTGTATTTATCAACGACTTGCCCTATTCTATTATCAACTCTAATTTACTTATGTTTGCAGACGACGTAACATTATTTTCTTCTTATCCTAGCCTTGCGGAATATCATATACTTATACTGCAGGGTATATATTTGGACAGATTTAGTTCCTGGTGTGAATTTAATTTTATGGAATTGAACATAAAAAAGTGTAAGCATACGTATGTGATTCTCTAGAAGTATATTATTGTTGGCTACTAAATTTAAATTATGTAGCTCTGAATTGACATCGGTTGATACCATTATTGATCTTGGTTTTATGAGGGACAGAAAATTAAATTTTAATTACCATATCATTACTATGGTAAATAAAGCGTATGGTGTCTTTTGTTTTATGAAACCAGACGTGTTGTTGAGAGCAATCGCACACATTTTCTTTTCGCTGTTTTTTTCTTAATCTCTGCAAGAGAAATCAAAAGGCAAAACAACAAATTCTAACCGTCACTATCGACATTACAAAAACAATACTCATTGAGAAATAATATCATTTTTGATAATAATAAAAAAACCCTTATAACTGATTTATAAAGTGTTGTTGTAAAATCGAACTGACAATATGAGTGATCCTCCAGTCCGGGACAAGGCTTCCAAACCTCCAATAAAGTATGACAAATCGAAAATGTTGTTGTTGTTGTAACAACAATATATTTATTTTGAAGTCTTGTTCGTCTATGGGGGATCTGCTTCGATATCCAGGTGAAGGAAACGCGCCATTTGAACTGGATGCGTCCACAGAGACCTGGGGGTCAGCTGAGTGGGCTTGGCCGGACAATTGAAGAGGTGCAGTACATCATGTGGTCCCTGATGGCAGGCGGGACAGATGTCGGAACGTTAGCATCAATTCGTGCCCAGTAAGAATTGAGGCGGCTGCACCATCAGGATCTCAGCTGCGCCAGAACCAAGCGCGTCTGCCGAGGTAGTACCTTCTCCTCAGGTGAAATCTCCGGGGGATGTTCCCCTAGCACTGCATTCACACGGTAGCTGGATACTGCTGCTGCGACATCATCGGCGTGAATGTTGTTCAAACCTGCCTGATAGTTTCGATGATCTAAAGGTTCTCTCTTATACCGCTGGACCTCTCTCTCTAGATCATGAAGATCGTTCCTGATCTGCCTGGGTGGAGGCATCCTGTTCAAGAGATGGTGGTTAGGATGACTGCTGCGAAAACACCCTAGCAGGTATTGCTTAGGCAACAGGAAATTGTGTCTGCGCACGGTAAGGACCTTCGTCTCCTCATGTAGATGGTCCTCAGAGGACATAAGAAGACACCCTGTTGATGTTCTAAGGGCGGCATTCTGGCATGTCTGAATTTTCTTCCACTGCGTCGTACTCACGTTCGCCGACCATACAGGTGCTGCGTGGTTTGCTACAGACCGACCTATCGCTTTGTAAGAGGTCAACAAGGTTTCTTTGTCGGCTCCCCAAGTACTGCCGGCAAGTGACTTGAGGACCTTGTTCCTAGTTTTGAGTTTATCGCAGATAGCTGTAGCGTGTGCAGAGGATCTAAAAAGGCTGTCCAATGTGACCCCAAGGATTTTGGGGTAGTTGGTGGTCGGGATGTTGACGTCATCGACTTTCACATTGAGTGACAACCGCACCTCTGCGGTCCAAGCAGTAAACAGTGTGGCTGATGATTTGGAGGCGGATATTTTCATATTCCTCGCAGTGAAGAAACGTGCTAAGTCAGTGAGGTAATAGTTGATTTTCTCGCAAATGTCATCCACTTTAGGTCCTGACGCCAGAATTGTGCAATCGTCAGCGTACGACACAGGCATCGGGAACTTCGTGAGTGGCTAGCGACAGATTGAGCACTTTGGTCATGTACTCTACTCCCGGAGTATCCAAGTGCTTTAACATCAGCATTGAGATTCCGTCCGGACCCAGCGCCTTTGATGACTTTGCGCTGCGGATGACATGGGCAACTTCGCCAACGGTAAATTGTGGTGGTGCCCCTTCGACTCGGAGAGCGCGGATACGACGCAATACTCTCCTTTTCGCTTTATCACTCTCTGGGTGCTCAATAAAAAGCCGGTTAAAATAACACGCGCACCGCTTCGGATCTGTCACTGTTCTATCACCGAACGTGACAGCTGTCCGATCATCCTTCCTTACAGGGTTAGAGAGTGATTTGACCGTTGTCCACAACTTACCAATTCCGGAACTCAAGTTGCACTGCTTTAAGTGGTCTAGCCATTTGTTCCGCTTATATTCGTTGACCAACCTACTGATCTCGGAGTTGAGATCCCTAATTCTAGGGTCAGTAGGGTTGGAGCGACGAATGTCATCACGCTCGTCTGCGAGTCCCGCTGCCTCTGCTGGGAAGTTTGGTCGTACTTCGGGTATTCGACCAGCAGGGATATGGCGAGCGGCTGCTGCGTTGATGGTGGCCCGAAACTTTTTCTCGGCTACCCGAACGTCCGACGGAATAGCTAGATTATTAAAGCTGCGGTTGGTGGCTTCTCTGAAGGCCTCCCAATCAGCCTTTTTTTGATTGAGAAACGTACGGCGTTCAGAGGTTATGAAATCGGGTGGTCTATTTATGGAGAGAATTATGGGAAGGTGGTCCGATCCTAGTGAGATGACGGGTTGCCAGGTGACGTCGTTGATCAGGCCAGGCGATGCCAAAGTGATGTCTGGCGAGCTATGGCAATCGCCCATAATCCGCGTGGGGGCGTCCTCATTCACTGTGCAGAACGTAGAGCTATCAATTTGCTCTGCCAAAGCTATGCCCCTCTGGTCGTTGTCTAGGAGAGAATGCCACAGTTCGTGGTGAGCATTAAAGTCTCCTAGGACCAAGCGGTTATTGCCTTGTAGCAAATTGCTAATGTCTGGCAGATAACGCGGGGCACAGCTACCAACCGGCGGGATGTATACGTTGTACAGCTCTATTTCGGCAGTTCCAGACTTGACTGCTACCCCCATACATTCCATGTATGGGTCTCTAGAGTCAAGCTCAGGCGAAATAGGTCTGTACTGCACAGAATGGTGTAACAGGAAAGCAAGTCCCCCACCTCCACTACTGGTGCGATCCTTACGTAGCACGTTGTATCCGTCACAACTGTGCAGGCTGCAGGTGGCATTCAGCTTAGTTTCTTGGATCGCGGCGACCATGATGTTTCTCCGATTCATAAATTCTATGACCTCACTGATTTTGTTGCGTAGGCCATTACAATTAAATTGCAAGATTGATGCACTGTCAGGAGTGGCAACAGAAATCTGTGGTGTAAGATGCTGTATGTGTTGATGCTGTTGCGAGGGAGTCTCGTAGTTAGATGAGGGGAGTCTCGTAGTTAGATGATGATGATGATGATGACGACGACGACGAAAATGCAGACGACGATGATAACACCAAATCCAGAGACCCACTGCTAACTTCGTTGATACAGCATGAGGCAACAAAGTCTGCTTCGCTATACTCCCTGATGTGGTTCAGACCTGAACAGCTCCTGAAGTGCACCCACTCCATGCAACGATTACACCTTACAGACGTAGCACGATGGTGTATTCGGTTCTGACAAACCGAGCAGATCCAAGGTCCGGGGTTTTGTTCGATCCCGGCTCGGACCAGTAGTATTCGGAGCAGGCATTCCGGGAAGTGCTGCTCCCACGACGAAAAAATGGACGAACAAAAAACATATATTGTTGAGGTGACTGCCCCTGGCCGAAGAGTTTCGGGTCAATCCGGTACATAGAACCGGCAGTCGTGGGATTGAATCGAAAATGTTATAAGCTCCTCAGTCGGTCCGAAATATTCAATATTATCGCATGTAGGTGGTCCCAACACTAAGGTTAACGTTTCGCCTTTTCTTATTAGAAAGATCACCGAACAATAAAAAAATGCAAGAATTGATTACGATGTGTCACCTCGCAAAAAAAATGTGACAAAAATACAAAAAATAAAATGTACAAATTGCTCAAACGATTATCATGTAAAAGCTGAACTAGACGAAGTATGCTCACTCAACGTAACATGTATAAACTGCAAAGAACAAAAAAATCCTGTCGCGCTTTTCCAAAAGAAAAATAAATCCAAACCATAATTACAATTGATAAGTTAATAGAAAGACTGCCTTCAAGAAATACAAAGAGAGACATCCAACCTATACAACAACTTATGCTGCTGCCATAAAGTCATCGATTATTGCAGATTCCACGAATACCCCAAAAATCCCAAAAAAGCTGGTGACACCAACTCAACAGAAATTCAAAAATCACGTGAGATAAAAGTCTACGCTGATATCTCAGACATGGACTTACTAGACTCATATAAAGACATAGAAGCATCGAGTTACTCACCCCAAACATCAGGAAAATCAAAACCATTAATTCTACCTAGAAATACATCCAAAAGAACATTGGATAAATATATTAGATTATCTTATGTCAACTTATAAATATGAAAATAGTTCTGTGGAATTTAAATGATTATAGAAATAATTATAATAAACTACTAAAACTTATTACACATTTGCACGACATCAATAGTATTCCCATACCGATAAGTTATTCAATTTATTTAAAAAAAACATCTTATACGAGATAAGGAGGAGTTGCCCTTTTGGTACAAAATTCACTCCAATACAGACTATCAAATCTAGCAAACGATTTCGATGTAATTTGTATCAAATTCCATATAAAGAAGAAAATTAGAATCATATCAGCATATTTACCACCTAACGCCTGTTCCAGTAGAGCAAATTAAGAAATGTATTTCCTTCCAAATACGAACAATACTTCCACAATACTCAACAGCCATTAACAGAAAAGGACGGACATTCGCTTATTATATAACCAAAAATAACTTCACTTTACTGAATGATTCTTCTCCCACGCATTTTTAAATGTGGACCTGACTTTTTGCTCTCCATTCATTTTTCCATTTACTCGGAATATATACAGAATAAAGAGAATTCTCTACACTGAAGCGACCACTTTTCTAAAATCATTGATTTATTCCCCAATCTTGACTGCATCACTCAAGCAACTTTCAAACCTAAATTTAAACATCACAAGGCTAACTGAATATTATCCAAAAAGTGTACAATTCAAGAAATCTGCCAAAATATTAATTAAGAATCGGCAAACATTTCAAAAATTGTTTTACAATCATCCAACATATCGATCCCACAAACATATCCGACGAAAAACACGAATGTACTTTGGTGGAACGCCAATCTAGAGAAATTAAAAACTGAGAAGACAAGACATTGGTACAACTTTAGGCGTAATATGACATCAGAGATCCTCATTAGTTACAGAAAAGCAAATGCAAGGCTAAACGAGAAATAAAAAACTCTTAAAGAAACGCCATCAATGAATTAACATCTTCAATAAAACGTCAAACCTAATAAGATAGAATATGGCAAAACATCCGCTCGTTTACGGGCCACAAGACCAAATGACTGCCGGTTCTATGTACCGGATTGACCCGAAACTCTTCGGCCAGGGGCAGTCACCTCAACAATATATGTTTTTTGTTCGTCCATTTTTTCGTCGTGGGTGCAGCACTTCCCGGAATGCCTGCTCCGAATACTACTGGTCCGAGCCGGGATGAACAAAACCCCGGACCTTGGATCTGCTCGGTTTGTCAGAACCGAATACACCATCGTGCTACGTCTGTAAGGTGTAATCGTTGCATGGAGTGGGTGCACTTCAGGAGCTGTTCAGGTCTGAACCACATCAGGGAGTATAGCGAAGCAGACTTTGTTGCCTCATGCTGTATCAACGAAGTTAGCAGTGGGTCTTTGGATTTGGTGTTATCATCGTCGTCTGCATTTTCGTCGTCGTCGTCGTCGTCATCATCATCATCTAACTACGAGACTCCCCCGCAGTCGCCCTCGCAACAGCATCATCACATACAGCATCTTACACCACAGATTGCTGTTGCCACTCCTGACAGTGCATCAATCTTGCAATTTAATTGTAATGGCCTACGCAACAAAATCAATGAGGTCATAGAATTTATGAATCGGAGAAACATCATGGTCGCCGCGATCCAAGAAACTAAGCTGAATGCCACCTGCAGCCTGCACAGTTGTGACGGATACAACGTGCTACGTAAGGATCGCACCAGAAGTGGAGGTGGGGGACTTGCTTTCCTGTTACACCATTCTGTGCAGTACAGACCTATTTCGCCTGAGCTTGACTCTAGAGACCCATACATGGAATGTATGGGGGTAGCAGTCAAGTCTGGAACTGCCGAAATAGAGCTGTACAACGTATACATCCCTCCGGTTGGTAGCTGTGCCCCGCGTTATCTGCCAGACATTAGCAATTTGCTACAAGGCAATAACCGCTTGGTCCTAGGAGACTTTAATGCTCACCACGAACTGTGGCATTCTCTCCTAGACAACGACATAGCTTTGGCAGAGCAAATTGATAGCTCTACCTTCTGCACAGTGAATGAGGACGCCCCCACGCGGATTATGGGCGATTGCCATAGCTCGCCAGACATCACTTTGGCATCGCCTGGCCTGATCAACGACGTCACCTGGCAACCCGTCATCTCACTAGGATCGGACCACCTTCCCATAATTCTCTCCATTAATAGACCACCCGATTTCATAACCTCTGAACGCCGTACGTTTCTCAATCAAAAAAAGGCTGACGCAGCAGCCGCTCGCCATATCCCTGCTGGTCGAATACCCGAAGTACGACCAAACTTCCCAGCAGAGGCAGCGGGACTCGCAGACGAGCGTGATGACATTCGTCGCTCCAACCCCACTGACCCTAGAATTAGGGATCTCAACTCCGAGATCAGTAGGTTGGTCAACGAATATAAGCGGAACAAATGGCTAGACCACTTAAAGCAGTGCAACTTGAGTTCCGGAATTGGTAAGTTGTGGACAACGGTCAAATCACTATCTAACCCTGTAAGGAAGGATGATCGGACAGCTGCCACGATCGGTGATAGGACAGTGACAGATCCGGCTTTTTATTGAGCACCCAGAGAGTGATAAGGCGAAAAGGAGAGTATTGCGTCGTATCCGCGCTCTCCGAGTCGAAGAGGCACCACCACAATTTACCGTTGGCGAAGTTGCCCATGTCATCCGCAGCGCAAAGTCATCAAAGGCGCTGGGTCCGGACGGAATCTCAATGCTCATGTTAAAGCACTTGGATACTCCGGGAGTAGAGTACATGACCAAAGTGCTCAATCTGTCGCTAGCCACTCACGAAGTTCCCTATGCCTGGAGAATGGGCAGAGTGGTCCCGCTACTGAAGCCAGGCAAAGACACAAGTAAAGGAGATTCGTACAGGCCGATCTCCTTGCTTTCTCCAGTAGCAAAGACGCTTGAAGCACTGCTCCTCCCCAGCCTGATCGAACACTTTCTTAGTGCTGATCATCAGCATGGATTCCGGAAGCAGCACAGCACAACAACTGCTTTACACGCCATCACCACACGTATAAGTCGCGGCCTTAACCAGAACAAGCCTAACGACAGGACGGTCCTCGTGGCTCTTGACCTCACACGGTCAATCATGCCACTCTGTTCGAGGACATTGAAGAAACGTCCCTTCCACCCAGTTTGAAACGTTGGGTCGTAAACTATATGTGTGGGCGCCAGTCATATGTAGAATTTAGAGACAGAAAGTCGAAGTCCCGTAGAGTTAAACAAGGAGTTCCCCAGGGTGGAGTTTTATCCCCGGCTCTGTTTAACCTCTACCTCTCTAAAATTCCTGCACCACCAGACGGCGTTGAAATTGTGTCGTACGCTGACGATTGCACAATTCTGGCGTCAGGACCTAAAGTGGATGACATTTGCGAAAAAATCAACTATTACCTCACTGACTTAGCACGTTTCTTCACTGCGAGGAATATGAAAATATCCGCCTCCAAATCATCAGCCACACTGTTTACTGCTTGGACCGCAGAGGTGCGGTTGTCACTCAATGTGAAAGTCGATGACGTCAACATCCCGACCACCAACTACCCCAAAATCCTTGGGGTCACATTGGACAGCCTTTTTAGATCCTCTGCACATGCTACAGCTATCTGCGATAAACTCAAAAATAGGAACAAGGTCCTCAAGTCACTTGCCGGCAGTACTTGGGGAGCCGACAAAGAAACCTTGTTGACCTCTTACAAAGCGATAGGTCGGTCTGTAGCAAACTACGCAGCACCTGTATGGTCGGCGAACGTGAGTACGACGCAGTGGAAGAAAATTCAGACATGCCAGAATGCCGCCCTTAGAACATCAACAGGGTGTCTTCTTATGTCCTCTGAGGACCATCTACATGAGGTGACGAAGGTCCTTACCGTGCGCAGACACAATTTCCTGTTGTCTAAGCAATACCTGCTAGGGTGTTTTCGCAGCAGTCATCATAACCACCATCTCTTGAACAGGATGCCTCCACCCAGGCAGATCAGGAACGATCTTCATGATCTAGAGAGAGAGGTCCAGCGGTATAAGAGAGAACCTTTAGATCATCGAAACTATCAGGCAGGTTTGAACAACATTCACGCCGATGATGTCGCAGCAGCAGTATCCAGCTACCGTGTGAATGCAGTGCTAGGGGAACATCCCCCGGAGATTTCACCTGAGGAGAAGGTACTACCTCGGCAGACGCGCGTGGTTCTGGCGCAGCTGAGATCCGGATGGTGCAGCCGCCTCAATTCTTACTGGGCACGAATTGATGCTAACGTTCCGGACATCTGTCCCGCCTGCCATCAGGGACCACATGATGTACTGCACCTCTTCAATTGTCCGGCCAAGCCCACTCAGCTGACCCCCAGGTCTCTGTGGACGCATCCAGTTCAAATGGCGCGTTTCCTTCACCTGGATATCGAAGCAGATCCCCCATAGACGAACAAGACTTCAAAATAAATATATTGTTGTTACAACAACAACAACTATATACGGAATATACTCCCCAATTGATACGAATCTATTTATCACAAATTAGGAAGATTCTCTCCTACATTTAGGAACCACAAACACCATATGTCTACAAATTTGCCAAACTCAACCAATCAGCGCCATTGGAGCTAGACCCCACCCTATTAGAAATAAATTGCGCCCTAACAAGAGCAAAAGTTAAAACTCTGGTCGCCGACCGGACTTCTCACCAAATCCGTAAACCACTTCAACCGAGGAAATGAAGAAACGTTTACTGAAACAATACAATCTAATTTTTGATCAATTTATACCTAGTATAGTAATTCCTCTACCCAAACCGCAAGCAGACAAGTCATCCATTAATTCTTTTAGAACCATCTTTTTAAACTCATGTTTAGCAAAACTCCTCGATAAAATAATTGAGAAAAGGCTTTAGTGGTTTGTATATACTTACAAACTACTTAATAGCCAACAGTACGGCTTTTCTAGAGGCAGATCTACAATTGATAATCTACTCTATGTAGACCACCGAATTGCAGACAGCCTCTCTCGACGCTGACACATTACAAAATTACCGCTAGATTTCAAGAAAGCGTCGTAATAAATTTTATAACACATCGGAAAATTAGCGTAAGGATAAATTCCTTCATGTCATCTTCCTACTTACTACATAATGGTATCCCTCAAGGATTGCCATTATCGGTTATTCTATTTCAAATAGCCTACCAGCGACTTGCTTCTATTATACAAGTACACAATGAACTAGATTTTACTGCATTTGCCATTGACTACAACATCATAACAAAATCGAATAACGAAACAAATCCCGTAATAGATATTCAAGGTTTATTTTCAAATATTCAAGACTGGTTGACTAATCAGGATCATCTTTATCTCTCGAGAAAAACAAATTTATTATTATTAAAATTAGATATTCTCTACCCTTCTTTGGATTTTCATCGAAATCCGTCATATTTAAAATGAACACTACTCTTAACTCATTCATTCGATGCGAGTTATCATGCTATTTGAAACAAATATACTCCCTCGGGATTATAAGTACAAATAAGTACACATCCTTTTGGATCATAACCACCCACTATATAATTTAACAGTAAATGTCATAAAAATCAAAAAAAAAAACTCCTCGCACCATCCATCATAAACCGATTCAAATACCTCATTAATCCCGACCTTGAGCTCCACACAACGAGGTCAAAACTTCAAAATTACCCTCCTTTGAGATTAAAGCAAGACTGCTCTAACACCCCACTCAGCTCTTTCAAGAAAAGTGATCACAACCCTTTACAATTCCAAACACTATTTAAAAATATAGTGGAAAACATGCCAGCCCTCAAACTTATCTTCACTTATAGTTCCAAAATCGGTAATAAATTTGCATCGATTCATTATCTGCCATGAAAATGATATCAAATATTAATAACTGCAACACATACGTCACTGACATCAGAAATTCACTAATACAGAAATACCCCATAATTAAGCTTTTATGGATCCCCGGCCACTGCGGCATAAACGGAAATGAATTAACTAAAGGGATATCCAACAACTCCCCAGCATTTTCTTACTTTGTGTCCAATACTAATACTTGAGGGATGAATTATTTGGAAGTCAAGACCCAATATACTTATACCTCGCTGGCTAAACATGTAAAGGCTCTAAGTCCACTTTTTTTGGAAATTGAGATTTTGATGCAGTTATGTTCAATATGTGAAAATACATCGATAAAAAAAAAAAAAAAAAATTATCTCATTTGTTGTTGTTGTTTTGTAGTGATGAGTAAAGGCGCTAAGTCCAATTTATCACATTTTTGTGTAATATCTCACTTCTTCCAATATTGTCATATCAACTGTTTCAAGCGGAATAGTCTGAGAGTCCCACCAACTGACATAATATTTTTTCTCTTTGCCCACACTCTCGTTGTTTTGAGTATCAACACCGTTGACATTCATGACATTAATCGTCGCCTGCTTATCTCTCATTGTTTATCTTAGCTTAACTCCACACGTATAGAAATCGATCATTCTAGTGAATAAATAAATATCAACTTGTCAGTGTAATTTATGTGCTTAAGGTAACAATATTTCAATACCTTTAAATTTTTAAAGTATATTGTTAAATTATTGTTTTATTAGACGCCTGCCGCCATGTCATTTACTGGTAGCAACAACTTTGGAGTTCAACCCATTGAAAGTGGTGGCGATTATGGAATTGAGTCAGACGACGGAGTCATAGGTCTGGTTCCATATGGTTTTCATAGTGACTCCGATGATTCGTGTGAGTTACCAACTAAAACTAAAAGTCGCCAAAAAAGAGTCCAAGTTGAAAATGCAGCTTGGTTTTCGGCCAAAAATAGAATGCGGAGGGAAAAAGGCAAAAGTTATTTTGGAAGAGTAAAGGAAAACAATGGTTGGAATTATGAAAAGACGAAAGAATCAAGAAATATGAAGGGTAAATGCAGATGTAAAAAAGATGGGTCCATGAAATGTGCGGAGATAAATGACGATGATAGAAAAAATATTTTTAATGAATTTTGGAACATGAATTGGAAAGAAAAAAAAGTTTATGTAAATACTTTAATTGAATCAGCTCCTATTAATAGACCGCGAAATAGGAAACTATTAAATGAATCAAAAAGAAGCCTAACCTTAAAGTATCATCTCAAGGTACAAGGCAAAAATATGCGAGTGTGCAGAAAGTATTTCTTGAACACGTTGGACGCAGGTGCGAAGGCTGTGCATAATTGGTTGAAGAAGCCCTCAATTTCAAAAACAAGTTCAAAGAAAAATACTCCCAAGAAGGGATACTTAACAAATGAAAGACAATGTCTTAATTCATTTTTTGATGCCCTTCCAGTAATGGAATCGCATTATTGTCGTGCTGATACGCAAAAAAATATCTGTTGCCAGAATGGCGCACAAAAAAGGGGCTCTACGATTTTTATGTCAATGATTGGTGCAAAGAGAAGAACATGCAGTCACTTTCAGTTACCGCATTTAATAAAATATTTGATATTAAAAATTTAGCATTGTTTCTACCTAAAAAAGATCAATGTGAATTATGTGCGCGCTATTCAGTCAACAATCTCCCCTATGAAGAATACGCCCTTCACCAAAAGAAAAAAACAGAGGCTAGAAATGAAAAGAGAAAAGACAAAAACGAGGAAACATATGTTTTTACAGTAGACCTGCAAGCGGTACTAATGGCTCCAAAATCCCATGTTAGCAGCCTATATTACCGCACAAAATTACAGGTTCACAATTTAGTTTTTTATAATATTATAAACCAAAGAGGATATTGTTTTTTGTGGGATGAAGTGGAAGGTGGACTTCATGCTGAAGAATTTGCAAGTATATGGGCTTACTTTGTTGAAAAAAAAATTCTCAGTGAAAATAATAATCCCGTGAAAATAATATTTTATAGTGACGGTTGCACATACCAGAACCGCAATTGTCTGATGAGCAATGCCTTGCTTAATACAGCTGTCAAACATAAAGTAACAATTGAGCAAAAAATATTGGAAATTGGTCATACACAAATGGAAGCGGATAGTGTACACTCTACGATAGAACGAGCCATGAAAAACAGAAATGTCGATGTACCTGCTGAATACAGTGCGATATGTAAAGCAGCTAGGAGAAAGCCTGAACCTTATAATGTTACTTATTTGGATCATTCGTTTTTTAAAAAAATTAACAATGTACAATTTTGTAAAAATATTCGCCCTGGCCGTGGAAAAGGCGATTCCAAAGTGACGGACATTCGAGGAATACAATACACACCAAATGGTGAAATTAATTTCAAACTTAGATTTCCTGATGAATGGAAAAATCTCCCCCAAAAAATAAATAAAAACGTTGTCGCACTGGAGTGGTCGGATTTACACCAACTTCATCAAGAAAGAATAAAAATAAAGACTAGAAAGTTCGAAGACTTACAATATCTTAAATCCACTTTGCCTACAAAACACCATAAATTTTATGACGATTTGCCATACGAATAAAAATACTCATCGCCAGTCATCTTACTTTTAAGTCTATTAAAAATTTTAATTAATATTAATTTTTTATAACAGCAATGAAATAAGACTGAATAATTTTTGTTTTCACTATGTATAAGTGTATACAAATATCGAAATTTAAATGAAATTTTTAATACTAATATCATTTAAATTACAATAATAATGTTATTCATATTTTTGAATATAATATATTTCTTTATTTACAATAATCAAAACAATCTTTACTTTTTACATCATATGTATACCCACAAAATAAAAAAGGAACAAAAGTACACTTTCATTGCAGTAAGAAAGAAATGTAATTAGAGGCAAGTTTTAAGAAAAAGCTCTATGTCCATAAAAACATACAAACTAAACAACAGAAAAAGCTCTAAGTCCAAAAAAGCTTTAATCTCGGGAAACACATATTTTTTCATTTTGCTTTTACGCAAATAAAAAAACAAAAAAAATACAAAAACAAATTGCATTTACAGATTTCAAAAATGTTTATTCAAAAATAAGTTTGATTGTTTTTTGTCTCTCCTGAACATTTGTAAAATATGGACTTAGAGCCTTTACATGTTTAGCCAGCGACCTTATTTCTAACCCTACTATAGAAAATATTAAGGTAATTATTAAGTTTATAAAGAAATCGTTTTTAAAGAATAGAGTTTACTGATCCATATACTACGAAACAGCTTTATATTGCTCTAGTCAGGCCAATTTTAGAATGTTCGCCAATACGAATGTTCTGTGAACAAAATTGAATCCGTGCAGAAACAATTTTTACTGTTTTGCTTAAGAAGACTACATTGCAATACGAGCTATGAACTCCCTTCTTACAACAACAGGTTAAATCTTATTAGATTGCCCTCATTGAAGAGTAGGCGAACTATGATGAATGCGATTATGGTGTATAAAATTATGCGTGGGGTTGAGGCATCTGAATTTTTGCTATCAAATCTCTATTTACTTGGCCATTATCGTGGCAATTAATTATTATTTTTCTCTCTGCTATTGATAGCATTTTTTTCTTGACATTTTAAAAACTTGATAGACTTTACTTCTTGCAATAAACAAATACTTCTTCTGCTTATTGGAAGTTTGGAAAGTACAATTATAATTTTTAAAAGTCATCTATGAAAAAACTATAGGGTTAACTACAGTTTTACAAACCTATTTTGTCGGGTAAATTAAATGTAATATCATTTTTGGCCAGGGGTACCATGACTTTTACTGTGCTAAATTATGCACTTATTTCGGTTTAATTTTTTTAAATATTTAATTGAGTTAAACAAGTGAAATATTTTATTGATTTTATTTAGTATGCACTACTAAAATCACTACAAATTTACCACGTTCCATAGTCTGTGCATGAAATTAAGGGCTCAAAAAACAAGTGAAAAAGTTCAGTCACATCCTCAAAAATTACAAAGGGCAAATATGGGCGCTACCAGAAAGGATAATACGGATAGTATTTGTATCTACCAAATTTCTGGGGGATTGTGCGTGTGTGATTAAGATATTACTCGAATTTCAAAAGTGGGCGGGATGGTACATTAGTATGGGAGTTTACAGAACGGGAGTGGCAATATGGCCCAATTTCAATCATATAGGTAGTCCTTAAAAAATATTACCCAATACACGATTTTAAGTCGATAGGTCAATTCGTCCAAACGTTAAATCGATTCAAGAGGTACTTCTGATCCGATCGGTACACTTTAAACTGGGTCTTGCTCAAATATTTTTCGTAGATACAATCTTCTGTAGATAAACTAAATCCTGTTCCACAAGGTGGTGAACTGTATAAAAATTGATAAAAATGCAAAAAGAGTATTTTTGTCGTTCTTTAAATTTTGACCTTTGGCCTCATTGTTACACAGGTTGGCACCACCCAACCAGCCTGAAAATTTGCTACATCAACTTAGGCATCACATCGCATATTTTCATCGCCACCCACATGCAAAATTCCAAAAAATAAAGAACCCCATATAAGCTACGCCAAGTCTAATGTATATAAATATGAAAGCAAAACGCCATAATAAAAATGGTCGCTTTGCTTAAAGGTGAACTCCCAGACCTCCCAGAAGTACACTGACGGATTTCACAGTATTTTTTGCTTTGCTGTGGAATTTTTTGTATGTTTTGTTTTGAAATTTTGTTTGTTTGTTTTGTTCGTTATTATCGTTTTGTTTGTTTTGGGTATCTGTTTGTCTTTTTTAGTTTGTTCTGTGTTCGTTGGCATGGTTGTATTTACACCTATACAATTTAGTAGAATTTTTTTAGAAAAATGTAATAAATCTGAAAAATGGAGATATGGCGAAATTAAGTCGAATTCGAGTGACTGTCATTCGTTCGCTTATGTTTTCGTTCGACATAGAGAAACAGGGTATGATTTACCAGAAACCAATGATGTTTAAGTGGATGTGCGAGAGTACGCGTTGTCATTTCAACAAATGACCAATTTTCGTCTCTAAGTTTTCATTGCCTATTCTAATATTTTATATAACGCAAAATAATTATTCGAAGACTTCTATATTTCGCAAAAACAAAGAGAGCGATTTCATATCCCGCATTCAAAAGTAGCGAATTATAACGAACCTTAACAGCATATTTTAAATAACCTATTACAACTCCATATTTTTTATTTCCAGTTCTGTTTCCATCGAAGAACCCTGCTAAAACTTCTATCAAGGATGATTCAAACGAGTTGAATTACACGTACATATATATTGCACATCCCCGTGCAGTTACTAACATAATATGGCGGAAAACAAGCAAATATATGCCAAAGGGTTCGGTTTCAAATATGATAGTTACATCTTGTCTTGACAATATATGTCGAATTTGGATAGAGACTGTTTTGCCAGACGACGGTTTGATAAATATGACGCAGTTTGACCCGCTGGCAACTCAAAATCCTAAATTTAGAACGCATCGCCATAAACACCGTTTTATGCAAAGACTAAAGCATATGAAGACATGTTTTCACATTCGCCGCCATGCTAAAAACGGAGCTACTGTCGGCACTAATGGAGGCGACTTGATGGTGAGCAATTATCCTGGACCCATTCCGTCACTTCCATCATCGTGCAGTGTTCACGATTTTCACTCTTATGGATTTCATGGCACTGGAATATCACAAGGAATGCATTTTCATTTAGCTGCTTCTATTAACGCGGAGACGGATATACCATTGGTCCCCTCAATGCAGTCAACATCCGACTCATCGAATCAAAATAATTTTGTTCTTCATTGGCTAAACAACAAAGAAATGGATTTTACTATCCAGGCAGAAGCCATCCTTCAGGAGCTGACCAAGAAGGTAATTCACGAGGAGAATATAAATACGACAGCTGGCAACACATCAGACCAGACCGAAAACCTCTCCAATGGAGCCTCTTCTAAAAAGAAATATATACGAACTTCGTCGAAATCCGTTTCCGTCGACGATAACAGTGTCGCAGGCGATGAAAGCAAAGCGTCTTATTTTCAAAATTATCCATCTGGAGTGCAAAATGTCAGCTCCATGTCCAACACTACTTCACTTAATTCACTTAACAATGATAGTTCAGTTGCCAACCAATTAACTGACTCTTTAGACATTAAGATTGACTGCCTTCTGCGTGACTGGCACCAGAGTCCCGATTTGTTATTTGCTATTCACCCGGTCGATGGAAGTTTTTTAATTTGGGTAGTGGAATGGTTGGACGACTACTATCCGGGATCGTTTCGCCAGGCGCAGGTCTCGTTTTCCACCAGAATACCTAATGCTTTTCCACTTGGCGACTCAATGTCAATGTCGACCATGGTTAGTTTGTACAGCACTGGGACACATCCCTTAATTTTTCGCGAAATTGCAAATAACGTCAAAAGCAAAGACCAGGACATATTGAGTGAAGAAGATGTATCAATAAAAGACGAATCGGTTAATGAAGACAGTCAAGAAGAATCGCCAGACCACAAAAAAGAAACAAAGTCTAATGACGTTAATGATCGTGATTGCAGCATTGATGAGAAAATTAAGAATTCTTCATTTGGAAATATTTCAACTATATCTCCCTCAGTGTCTATGGTGACAAAGCATTCAAATGGTACTCTAAATCTATGGCAGCTGTCTTTTGCATATAAAACTAAATTTACACAGGTTCTGAGCATTGGCCATGTATGCCGTGTTTCTGGTCACCGGTTTCGAGTAAACGATATTAACTGTCACCCGGTGTTGCCACTGCTTGTATCTACGTCGCATCACAATTTATCCGAATTCGATAACAAATCGACGACCATCACAACAAATTTAGATGCAAGCGCTATGGAAAACGTATTTACCACCTCTGGATTCTGTTCAGAATTGATTTTGTGGAGAGTGGATTCGGTTGGTCCACTTTGCCATTCCGGGGGCGTAAGTGAACTTGCTCGTATCAACTCACCTGAAATTTCGGCATTTAGCAATGTTGCATGGATTCCTACATTGCTACCAAGCACTACGTTAGGCAGCTACAGCAATTCCCCGTCAGCGTGTTTTGTCGCTAGTGATGGCGAACATTTGCGTGTATACCAGGCCGTTATTGATGCTCGAACTCTTCTAGCTGAAATTGCATCTTCCGAAAGTATTACTAAGTTGCAGAAGTCCGCATCAGCATCTTCATTATACTCGAATGCGTCCTCAACTATAAAAGGTGTTAAGTTCTCGTTACATGATAAGCTTAAAGTAGTATCACAGCAATCAACAGCTCGTCCTGGTTGCATTATACAGCTTGATCCAATTTCAGATGCAAAACATGACTGGCAGAATACACAATTTTTACACGTATTTCAGGCGCAGTTAATAACTGGAAGTGACTTATCGAAGTCGGAAGATGAGAAATTCTTAAACAGGGGAAACCAGAGTGATTTAGATGCCATGGTTGATTTGCAACAGAGTGCCGAATTTGAAGAACCGTTCTACATAGTGATTATTGAGAAAACACTTAAGGGTAGCACTATTCATATGTGGCGTATTGTCATATCTTCAAAAGAACAAAAATCATTCCTCCCAGAGACCGCAATGTATGTGCCCGATAGTAATCTTACTCAAGACACCGAAGACATAGATGCACATCGAAAATTTTCAGAAATTAATGTGGATTCTACAAATCAAAGAAATAAGATGGAGGGATGTGTGGAACCTCCTCACATAGTTATAACTACCAAGAAAGTATGCACCCAAGAGCTACCACTTCCAGACGGGGTTGACGTAATACATGCATCGCCAGCAGCAGGTCACCTAAGCTCATCTTCAATATATCCGGCGTGCTATGCCCCTTATATTATTGTTACAGCTTGCTCCGATTCCATATCGCGGTTTTGGAAATGCGAAGCAATCCCCAGAAACAAAACCGGTGCCAATGATATAACTCAGTATTTATGGTCGGAGTGGAAGATGTTTAGCAAGAAGCAGGATTCAGCAATAGAAATTCCTGGGCAGCCTTTAAATATTAGTGCAGCATATTCGGGAAGAATAGCATGTGCTTACAAGTATGGTAAAAGTTTCACACGTCCCAGTAAAAGTGGCGATCCTGATTCTAGGTATATTAACCTTTGTGTTGGAATTTTTGAATGCGAAAGTTCCGGTGGCAGTGAATGGGTCCTAGAAGACACTATACACCTTAAAAATATTCACTTACCTCGTATAAATATTGATCATGGCATAGATCTAAGCTATTTGCATGATAATCGTATTTTACAGAAAAAGCAGCGACTCAATCAAGTCTTGCACACTTTTACTACCCATGATGAAATACGCTCGCCGCGCAGTGGTGATTCAACTCCAGAAGCAAATGCTAAAAGTCATAACGGCCTACTAGCAGTCCCAAGTTTTAGCACATTACAATCGTTGAGGAAAAGCATTGCTGAAAATGGCAACACCTGCCCTCTTACACAAAAGCACTTAGTTCAACTTGATTGGGTTTCCAAAGAGGACGGATCCCACATTTTAACTGTAGCAGTTGGTAGTAAAATACTTTTGTACACTCCAGTGTCATCGGATATAGCTCAAGCAAATATTAAAGCAATGAAGGAGTCTCGATCCGCAAATCGTCCAATATTACGCAAAGCTAGTTCTTTGGCCCAGCCTCATTTCAACGATGAAATTCGCTGGATGAAACTAAGGCAGATTGATTTGCAAACTGCCGACGGCCTACCTCCGCTACCCATGCAAATATCATGGGTTCGTGATGGTATATTAGTGGTTGCAATGGACTCGGAGATGCATGTGTATTCTCAATGGAAACCGCGGTTCACGCAGCAGCACAGTGTTGAAGATATCATTGACAATAGAAATCTAAGAGATGAAGATCTCAGATCCATTGCAAATGAATCGTCTAAACTCCGAATAAAGAGCGCAGCATCAATGCCACTCATGAGCAAAGTTAGCACAGCCAACCTGCAACTGCTTTCGAAAGAAAACAAGAAGATAATTGCCGGTGCAAGCTCGACCCATGTCCACAGCAATTCTGATGCAGCAACTATCAACGAGGATTATATGACTGACTTTGGTCTATTTCAAGCTTCTCGAATAGCGTGTCCGGTTCTGCCACAATATCATCCTAAACAGTTGATGGAACTATTAAACTGCGGTAAAATCCGTTGGGTTAAAGCTATTTTAGCACATTTGGTACGCTGTTTAAGTGCACCAAGCCTCAAGGGAAATAACGAAGGTGACGACGCATCCGTTACACAGGTAAGTCAGCAGGAATTATTTACACATTTGTTAACTCTTTTCAATCTTTGTAAGGAACGGATGCTTTTAGTAACCCACATGATCAGTTTTTTTTTGCTTGTCATTTAAACTAAGCGAAAATTTTAGCATTAATTTTGCAGACACGTTCGTCGTTGGTAATTTACTCCTTATACAGTTCTTGTGTGCTGCCAAGCATAGTGGCGGGCTCATTTATCAAATTGTAGTGTGATTCAATAAGAGGCAATTTTTGTTTGTTTTATTTTCCCTCAAGCCGGGGTATTAAGATACACCGGAAGTAGAGTACACGACCAAAGTGCTCAATCTGTCGTTAGCGACTCACTTAGTTCCCGATTCCTGGAAAATGGGCAGAGTGGTACCGATACTGAAGGCAGAAAATACGATGGCAAATAATAAACAGAACATGTCCAACGCCAGGCCGGTCCTCGAGAATCTTGATTAAATGAGGTAATGCCATTTTTAAATGACAAAGTTTAACCTTAAAAAACAGAAATTTGATTAATTATAAGTATAAGTACTTTTACTTTCACAGTTGATTCAAATTTAAAAATTTAAATGGCCCACCCTATACTTTATATATATATACGAATCATTGCTAGATTTTTCATATGCGAAGTATTAAGCCGATGAGTGAGGGCACAGGTGACTCACTGAAACAATTGCTACCATATTTACACACTGTCCGACTGACGTTTTTTCATTACGAGAACATTTACTTTCGTTCATACACACACGAATGTCGATGATTTGAAAGTTTCTATTTATAGAACGACGATGTTGCTGTGACTACAATAAAGTCGACCTTTCCCTTTATACATGCTTTATGTTTTTTTGTTATGATCAGTTGTTATTTTTTCTATTGCCACAGTTGTAACATAAGCAAGTGGAATTCGGTGGTGCTAATGTCGGAAAGCTGTTAGGTTTACAAAATTCTATAAAAATTCTTATTTGTGTAGAAAAAATTGAGCTTTTAATTGACGATCTATTAACATTTTCAAAACCAATTAAATAAGGTTTAAAAGCGCCTTGCCGAAGAAATATAAATTTATATCCCCCGAATGCAATATGAACATCTTTAATTTACAAATTTCTCACATTCATAGACCTTTAGGTGAGAAAATGTTAAAGCTTTTAGGAAGCGAATCGAAGAAAGAAGAGACAAGCGACTTCATACTTTACTAAAGTATCTTAAAGACCCAACACTACTGAATCACAATGATCGCAATTTATTTCAAAACGTTTAAAAAAACGTGCTGGCGTACGCGGTATACTCGGAATTCTAAAGAAGACAGCGATAACGATGAAGTAAGTGGTATTACCATAAATCAGGGATGCAAAAGTTGATACAATGGTACTTTTTGGTACATTTACGACATCGAAAGAACCGTGACACGACCACGTCTCATTTTGGGTTTTTTTTGATAAATTTTACAAATATTCCGCTTTGTTGTCTTTTTATAACCTACATCACACTGTGCAGGGTGTTACAGTTCTCTCGTCTGTCTCTTAAACAAAAATATAAAAAAAAAAACAGAAAAAACACAAACCCGCGAAAAAAACAACTAAACCACAGCGCGCAAACCAACAATTACAATATCACACCATAAGCCAAAACAACAACAATAACTACAAATAACAGAAAAAAATAACGAAAACACATTAAACCAACATCAATAGAAACAGACAATTTCTCAACAAACCTAAAACAAATACTCCAAATGTCAATGTTCATTATTCGTCGTGCATTCGTCTTCCTTCTCCCCCTCCTCTCTCTGGCTCTCTTCTTTCTTTGTCGCTGTCCGTCCAATGTTTAAGGCATAACACTAAGCATTGGATGGGATCAACAGTGGCAAAGGGGATAAGATCGGCAACTGCATTTGCACACAGACACTTGTTTTTGTTCTCTGGTTGGCGCAATGGTGAAGAAACTTAAAATCCATTTTGCCAATATACGAGGGTATATACGAGGGAATTTTTTCGATGTGTTTTCTCATATTAATTTTCATAGGCCTGATGTTCTAGCTCTAAATGAGACTCAGGTCCGTGAGGATTCTGATCCACAGGATTTTCACGTTCCTGGGTACCACACCCTTTTTATTTCCCACAGAGGTCTTGTGGTATATGTACGTAATAACATAGTGTTTCAGAGCCAGCAACACTTGAACTCACTAGATCTAGAATTTAACTCCCTTTGGGTTAAGTTCAGGATTGGAACATTTTGGGTTCCCTTAAGGGCTTTGACGCCCTTTCCGATTCAATATCGAAAGTTTTGGACAGTTATCCAGCCAGTGAAATTGTCGTTGCTGGAGATTTCAATGTCCATAATTCCGCCTGGCTTTCACATTCGAGCCATACAACTCCGGAGGGCCAATACGCCGAGCTCTTCGCCGCACAAAATGACTTGACGCAACTAGTGAATGAACCGACACATATTCCGTGCGTAGAAGGGCACCAACATAACATTCTTGACCTTTACTTAACATCGCACCCTGAAAAGTACGAAGTTAATGTACTGGTAACTCCGATCACTGCATTGTTTCAGCACCCTTTCCATATTCCGCTCTTCGTGTCGCTTCGATACCAGCCCCAAAGCGGATAGTTTTTTTCTACGAAAAGACATGTTGGGATGAGCTCAACCACTTTTTCCAGCATTTCAATTGGAAACTTTGCTTTCTTGATAACGACGTAAATGCTGCCTCTGAAATGATCCAAACATAATTTTATCTGGAATAAAGACTTGTTCCAAATAAAATTATGTCGGATTAACCAGCCAAACACAGTTGGTTTAACCAGGCATGCAGTGATGCTGTCAGATCAAAGGAGGAAGCGTTCAGAAATTGGCGTTTGAACAAAAACTCCATTACTGAACTGCTGCGAAAACAGGCAAGAGCTTCGTGTGCTAGAGTGCTTAGGCGTGAAAAATTTCTGCACGAACAACGTCTACGTACAAAGGTTCTTACTTCTCCCCGGGGGAAGTAAGAGCTTTTGGTCGTTTGTAAGAAGAGTAAGGGATAGTTCTTCATCTATCCCAACTCTTGTTAAAGATCCATGCCTCAGATATTTTTTCGAACGCGTGGAGTTTAAAAGGTTCTTGCGAACCTCGATGTAAATAAAACCCCGGGCCCGCATGGTATCTCGGCACTTGTCCTATGTAAGTGCTCGTCGACGCTAGCCCGTCCATTACGCAACCTTTTCAACCTTGCTTACCGTGCGGGAGTTTTCCCAGCGTGTTGGAATGTTGCGAACGTCCAGCCAATAATCCTGCGAATTATCGGCCAATTGCGATTTGGTCTGCGCTCTCCAAGGTAATGGAGAGCATGGTAAACCACTACGACCTGTTAGCGTTCTTGTCGGAGCGTTGGAGTCGGTCTATCCTCCAGTTTGGTGAGAGTAAGGTCGTGGCTATAAGTATCTCCAAGGCCTTTGATAGAGTCTGGCACGGTGCACTCATATCAAAGATGATTGCTTTTGGTGTCGGTAATACGTTTGCTCGATTTATATCGAGCTTTCTTAGAGATCGCACTATTAGAGTTGTTGTAGATGGGTTCTTATCCAACACACATAAGCTGACCGCAGGTGTACCACAGGGCTCTGTCCTTTCTCCTTCTTTATTTATTATTTGCATTGACGATCTACTGGGTCAGACCGTGAATCCAATCTACTCTTTCGCAGATGATAGTAACCTCTGTCATTCATATTCATTCGACCGTATGCCGAGTCTTCAAGATATTGAAGACAAAAGACAATTCTATCGATGGTACGCATATTGAACAATCAGAAGATCTCGATGTTCTGGGCATGAAAATACAATGTGAAGCTCGTTGGGCGAGACATTTATTTATAGGCTTTTTAAAGCGGTGCAAGAAATATTTCGCTCCTTCTGATCTTTTCAATATCTATAAAAATTACGTAAGGCCAAAGATGGAATACAACTCCCATATGTGGGCAGGTGCTCCAAAATCATCCTTGGTGCTGATAGGTGATAGTAGGGTATCCAACTCTATTGTTTCCCTTAAGCATCGTCGGAATGTGGGTTTCGTGATGCTGTTCTATCGTTACTTTCATGGTGTGTGTATTTCTGACGTGAGGATGTTCGGCAGGTATACGCGACTTTCTAGGAATTCACACACGTTTGTTATCGATTGACCAGTTGACCGCACTATACACTACAGATCAACTTCGTTTTTCGCTCTTACAGTCCCGTTAATGTCATATGGGTTTTGAAAGCTAACCTCAATAGCGTTAGTCTGTAACGGGATTTTAATATTGTTTCAACTTTGATTATGGAGTGGTCAGATAATGAAAACGTATCGCTGTAATAGCTCTTTTCAAGTGTGTAATGAAAAAAGCGATATTTTCAAAATGCTCCGGGATTAGCCGCATGTTCGTCTACCGATGCATAAAACTGTTTGAGGAGACTGGAGATGTAAAAGATCGCCACTGGTCGTGCCCCCCACGCTCTGTTCGAATACCGCATGTCACCAAAGCCGTTAAATCAAGAATTCACAGAAATCCGCTCCGAAAACAGAAAATCATGGCCCGTGAGATGAATATCACGCAAAAGTCCATGAGTCAAATCATTAAAAAAGACTTGGGACATTTATTGACTGCAGCTTAAACAAAATAGGATTGACAAATGCACAGAAAATTTTTGTCCACCTACGAAAAAATTTTTGCCGTTCAGGAAAAATGTAACAAGCAAAATGATAGAGTGTATGCGCGGTCATCTTAGGAAGCATCTGAACTGATCCCAAGGGTGGAAAAGGGTCATCACCCAGCTTCAGTCATGGTTTGGTGGGGTGTCTCTTATGATGGGGTCACTGACCTGCATTTCTGCGAACAAGGAGTCAAAACATCGGCCAAAGTTTACTAAGAAACCGTTTTGGAAGCTGTTGTGAAGCCTCTTAACAATTTCCTGTTCCAAAACCAGCCATGGACTTTCCAGCAAGATTCTGCGCCGGCCCAGGCCTGGCTTCGAAGCAATTTTCCAGCGTTCATTTCCTCTGAAGAATGACCCTCAGGCGGTCCAGATTTGAACCTATTGGATTACAAATTGTGGACGGTTTTAGAGGACAAGTTTTGTCACAAAAGATACCCCAACATTTTATCTCTTAAGACTGCTTTGGTTCGAGCTGTGGCCAATTTTTCAATGGACGAGGTTCGTGCAGCTATTGACGATCGGCCATTGCGACTAAAGGCGTGTGCAAAGATAAAAGGCGGACATTTCGAATAAGTAAATTCTTTTTTGGTACAATTTACATCAATAAATATATTAAAAAATATTTGGTCCAAAAACATTCAGTACTTTTTATTTTACAGCATAAGACGTGTGTAACAGTATTTATGTCCCTCTAAGTAAACAAAAAACTCACTATTTCAATAAAACTGTTAACGTAAAATTTACGATTTTATTTTCTTTTGAATTGTTCTCTTTTAAATTAACGACGTTAACGACACCTGCAAATGCCTCAACGCACATGTGGTAGTACACGCGTACGCAGTGCATTTACTAATATTTATGGTATTTTTTACTGAAGGTATGGGTATGGCAAAATACTCATACACGGTATCAGTTGTAAGAGTACACAGCAAAAAGATAAGTGTGTGGCGCACACTAGGCAGTGCTGTGTACCCCAGCGGGAAAATATGCTAGGCCTTCGTGTTAAAAGACCTTTTTAGATCAAATACACATGCATTAATTCCATCAAATATAAGGCACTTCAGAAGACCTTATTTGCAACTGACAAATGATCCCGCATGCAAGAAGGTCTTATTACTTATATTTTCAATGAGAGAAACGCGATAAATACTAGGGTTTCCGATTTTGATACGGCTCACCCCCTAATTTTGTGGGGTTGGAAAAAATGCATAAGCCAAAAAATGGGGGAAGGTCAGAGGTCGTGCAAAGGGGCAAAATATTAACAAAAAGACCCGCAACAGCCCGGAGTCGCCCCTCGAAGGGTAAAATGTATGACCACCATAATTTTATCCCTCCCAACATTTTTTCCAAACATAGCTTCCCCGTATCATTACCCTCTAAGGGTGGTCCCCCACAAAACATCATTTTTTTTAAATTTTGCTCCCACCACCTTAACTGCCACAAAAGTGCACCTAGAGGAGTTAAATGTAAGACCAACAACTCCCAATATTTCTGCAATTCCAACAGTTTCATAGAACATATCTACCCTCTATCTTCAACCGTTAAGGGGCCCCTATACAAATTTTTGTAATGAATACCCTCTATCGCAAACCCATAAGGACAATGCAAAATGCACTTAAAACTAAAAACAAAATTCACAACAAAATAATATTTTCGTTAGCATTTTTCGTTTTTATTGATGATAAATTATTTTCGTTCCCCTCTTAATTTCCCGCCTCTTTCGGCAGCGTCGTTGACAACACGTAATTTACGTAATATTGCTTAAGCTTTCTGGTAGTCTTCGAGCTTATCCCACGTTTCTGGATCGGTATCAATCAAATCTTTTAACAATCCAAAGCAAGCGAAAAATTTTGCGGTCTCTGGTGCACATAATGGCTCAAATCGTTGTTCGTGATTTCTTGATTCACTTGTTTTGATGTCAAGGCAATTCTTTTCACACCTTTGAAGCCAACAACATTTACTGGACGAGACCGTTGGTTGGTAGTTTTAAGTGCATTTTGCATTAGACTCTCCTTATGGGTTAGCGATTGAGGGCATTCATGACAAAAAAAATGTATGGGGACCCCTTAACGGTTAAAGATATAGGGTAGATTTATTCTGAAAAACTGTTGGAATTGCACAAATATTGGGAGGTGGTTTTATATTTAACTCCTCTAGGGGCACTTTTGGGGCAGTTAAAACGGTGGGAGCAAAATTTAATTTTTTGTAGGGCAGCCCCCTTAAATAGTCATGTTTGAAGGGAACAATTAATGAGAACCGGTTATACATTTTACCCGTCTAGGGGCGACTGTTGCGGGGCACTTTGTGAATATATTCCCCCCTTCTTACGACCTTTGACCTCGATGAGCTGTCACTTGTCCCCATCCCACCTCTCCCATTTTTCGGCTCATGCATTTTTTTCCGAACCCAACAAATTTAGGGGTGAGTCATACCCAAATGTGGCTACTAAGAATCTCCATACAACACTCTTCCACCCCTAATAAACGCTCCTGGCCCCCTTTTTGTGAAAGGCACGCTACCATCTATGCCTGGTGAATGAAAGCAGCACGGAAGATGTTTGACACAGTGATTTGCAGTGAATTTATATAGACTATTTGATATTAACACACAATTTGGCTTTGTGGGTCAGTACAAAATATATAAAAATATCAATAAGAAGGTCGTAGGGATCGAATTTCAGTGGAAGCAAATTAATAAAACTGAAAATTCTGTTATATCAAATTAATTTCTTTCTTAAATTGTTTTTAATAATTTGAAAGGCCTAATGAAAGACCTGTTTTGTAGGCCTTCTAGAAGGCCGTCTAATAGAAGGGAGCAGGAAACGCCTTGTTCCGCAGTTAAATAGCCTTTTCACATTTACTGCGTTTCAGCTGAAACGCCGGCGTTTCAGTCTCTTTCGATGAATTCCGCAAAACACACTTAAATTTCCATACAAAACAAAACGCAGGCATTATGCTCTTTTTGCTGTAGTTTGTTTGAAACCACAGTAAAAATGAGAGAGAGAGCCCAGTGTTGTACTCCAATAGTAGTTAAAAAAAGCAGTAAAATGAAATAATTTCCATTGCTGGTTCAAAGCAAATGTCAGAAAAATGAGGGAAAAAAACATCTGTTTGTTTACATTTCTAGTTTGCTTTGTGGTGGTAAGTACTTATTGCAATGGATCTATGACTATAAATTAAAATTTTTCTTTTTTAATAATTACAGCGCAGTCATACAATGATATAAACTCTAATATTGTACAAATTAAATTCATTTTTTGATATTATTTTATCTTTGTTTGTTTGTTTTGTTTACACTCAGTACAGAAAACACAAAAGAGAAATGAGAAATGTCACATGAAACCACTGTAGTTTAAAAAAGCATAATGTGAACACCATGGTTTCAAAATGATTTCAAGAGAGCGAAACGCCGGCGTTTCAGCTGAAACGCAGTAAATGTGAAAAGGCTATAACCCTGTTTAAATTTGAAGTAAGAGGAGAATGCAGCAAGCAGGACTCCGAAGGCGTCCTAGTTGGGCTTGATGGGCCCTTTCTTTTCCCGCAGGGATGGTATTTTATTTCAAGGGTATGTGTACTACACATGCCATTTGTTCGTAGCTACCCAAAAGGTGCACAAAGCGATACTTTTTTCATTCTTTGGTACAAGCGTACAATATTGGTTGCGTTGCACCCTCCTTTTTCACTCCTGATGAGTCAAAGTTAGTTCATCCATAAACAGTGGCTGCTTGATTTTATTCCTATCTATAATATTTAAAATTGATTTGTTTTCGAAGCCTTTATATTCAAGATCATTTTTTGACTCTTCTGGTTGGAGCAAACTATTCCTGTAATAATTACTTGTTTGTTGTGTCGTCCGCGTTATTTGTCCCGTTTTCCTCCTATAGTGCCAGAGTCCACCAAATAATTTAAAAAAATACAATAATATAAAAAATACAAAAGAAATAAAACCAAAAATGTCATAAATAATAACTAATAACAGCTTTAATAGATCAATAGCCTCTACAATAATCAAAATTCCCCACACTTTATCTTGCTCCACAGCATACACAACAAAAGAGAACATTTAACAAAGAAACAAGATAAGAACAACAGCATACATAAATCATCACAACACCCGCACAAGAAAACAAACATTAATCACTGAACATACCAATAATAGTTCCGTACATTGCAATAGATGATAACAAACAACATTAAACAATGAACACCTGCGCCGGAATTTAAAAAACACATACAACAACAAATGCAAAAAACATATAAACATCATTGTAACAGTTGCAAATTCCGCCACCTTTTCGTTTCAGCTAAGATTACCCAACGAAAATAGCTTAACGGAATGTACCAATGGTAAATTTCGTTTGCTTTGCGACATTTTCGTATTAGGTAAATACTAGACTTAATGGTCTTTATGTCTCTCTCCGTGTTGTAATCGTTGCCCTTACTGGGGATTCCAATATCCATATTTTCGACTGGTTTTTTCATTCAAGCCAAACAACTCCGGAGGGCCGACATTTCGTGTGTCTAAGAACACCAACATAATATTCTTAACTTTGCCCCCTGAAAAGAAAGAAGTTAATGTCCTTGCACCTCTTGGTTATTCCGATCACTGCATCGTTTCAACATCTTTTTCGTATTTCACTCTTCGTGTCGCTTCGATTATCTCATAAGAAAAAAATACTTTCATCTCTCTACAGAGTGTGTGTTTCTCTTTCACACTCTGTAATTATTTCTAACGTTGTTCGTGTTTTGTACGACGGAATGCAGATCGTGATCGGCACATGGTACTCGTATTGATTTGCATTTTTGTGCATTTTTAAAAAAGGAATTGTCTTGGTGCACATCTACACATTTTCTGAATCAGAGTTCATAATTCATTGCGAAATAGCATCAGTCAGTGCAAAAGTACTTTAAGTACAAATAAGGAGACGCATAATATCTAGAGGCTAACGACGTGCTAAGTGGTCGTGTCTGTGGATATATTGAAGGCCTTGAAAAGAGTTAGGCACGTATATGAGTACACATCAAAGCTGATTGCTTTTGGTGTTGGTAATACCATTGCTGGATTTATATCGAGCCTTTTTAGAGAATAGAGTAGATTTTAATACGCGCAAAACACAGTGCTTCTTAGTAAGCGTCGGTCCCCATACAAAACAAAAGTTGCACCTGTCACCCTCTAGATTTAAAGATTACCTAGAGACGATTCGGGAACCCTTTCAGTTTTTTCATCCTGCATTGCCATTTGAAGCCCGATCGTAACAAGATACATACCGTTGTTTTCAAGTTTTGACAGAGGCTTTATTTTCGTCATTTTTGGATCAGAGGTCAAATTCGAGTAGTTACCTCTGTTATCTCGTTTTCTACTCGTGATTGGGACTTTTTTTAAAGGGCTTTAACCCTCCGGCGGGTGAGAAGGTCCCTGCGGACCTTTTTTATTTTCAAACTGAAATTACTCCTTGATGGTCCATGGGAAGTATACCCGACCCCCACATGTATTCCAAGGAAATTTTATCCAGAATTGTTCTAAAATTCAAAGCGATCCGACCAATAGTTTAGTTTCGATTGATATTTAAATGTGTTTAGTACGGGAACGTGTGAAAAGGTCCGCTGGGACCTTGTACTGAAATTTCAAGAAATCGTTAATAAATGTCTTTTGGCTTGTTTTATTGTTTGAACACACCACAAACGTGTTCCTTATTTTGGTTACTTTTTGGATTATTTTATTGTGCCTTTCCTTGAAACATAATAAACTTTCCGTCCCTTTTTGAATTTTTGTTACCGTCCCTTTTGAATTTACCCTTACTTTTTACGCATACTCTTACCTACTCTTACTCTCGCATAGACGCAGATGTACAAGCTAGAAGCCAGGTAGACGTAGAAAAGGGTATCAAGCGGCTGTAGTTTCGTAAGCCAAATTAGTGAAAGTTGAGACAGTGAACGGTGAACATCGAGTGCGAAATTTTATTTTGAATTTTATAAAGTGAAATAAAAGTACAATACAATGACAGAGGAAAATTTACACATTGCTGAAATTGTGGTACGTCTGAGTACACGCTACCAGCAAATGAGTGAGGATGAAAGACGTGCAGTGGATGATAGATTTGTAGACTTCATGAGTGATGACGATGAAGGCGCTATTCCTGCATTTGGTCTTGAAGGTGCGGATGATGACTATTTCACATACCAAGCAAATTTTCATGTTGATGATTCGGATGCGGAAACAGAACTACATATAGACTTCAATAAAGATATTAGTGATGACGACGATGATGAAGAGGAAGAAACTGATGCTCAGCAAACAAGTGACAATTACTTAATTTTCAAAGATGGCACCAAATGGACTAAAAATGCACCACCGACTTCCCGTACTCGTGCTCATAACGTGGTCGACTACACAAGGAGGAATCCGAGACCAGTAGGAACCACATATGGTCCCTTAACCGTATTCCGCTCGCTCAGCACTGAAGACATGGCGTACATCATAATATGCGAATCAAATCGGAAAGGCAGGGAAGTGAACGCTGCATGGAATTTGGCAAATCCAACTAACACAAAGGAATGGAAACCAATCACTTTGAAAGAGTCCGATGCTTTGTTGGCTATTATTTTACATGCTGGACTCACTAAATCGGAAAGTGAACCTCTTGAAGAGTCCAATATATAAAGCTGCATTATCATTAGATCGTATGACGTGCATAAAACAATACCATAGAGTCGACAATGGAAATGCGCGACAGCAGCGACTAATCAACAGCAAAACTGCAGCTAATGATGATATTTGGCAAATGTTGCAGTCTAACTTGGCAGCAGCTTACACTCGCATGGTGCAGTCACCGTTGATGAGCAGTTATTCCCATACAGAGGCTGCACCCGCTCAAAATCATTTTATCCTGTCGAAGGAATGATTTACTCTGGGAAATTGCCTGACCAGGCACGAGAGGTGAATCAAGGACAGAATGTTGTACTCAACTTTCGGAGAGATATTTGAATACAGGCCGCACAATTTATGTCGACAAGTTGTTCACAACTTTGGATTTGGCTCGTACTTTGATCAGGAAGAAAACCGCATATGTTGGAACAGTGCGCTCGAATAAGACATGTGTGCCTCGGGAATTCCAAAAAAATCATACGCGTCCTGTCAACATCACATTGTTCGGCTTCAACGAAGGCGATATAGCAGAACAAAGCGGTAATTTTGCTGTCGACACAACATTATACTTGCGGTGTGGACATGCAAACTGAAAAGAAGAAGCCGTTTGCTATTTTGGATTACAACGCCAACAAATCGGGCGTTGATACAATGGACCAGATGCTTGGCACATATACATGCAAGCGCTGAACAAACCGCTGGCCATTGGCCATGTTGTTTAATATGGTGGACATTGCTGCATTAGCTGCATTTATTTCATACAACGAGATGAAGCCAATAAAAAGAAGCGTCAGACGACGGTCATTCCTGCTGATACTGACAAAAGAATTGGCACTACCAAACATAGAGGAACGAGCGCTGAAGGAATGGAAGCATTTGATGTAAAGGTAAGAAAAAACAATTCTAATGTTAAAAAGCAGAATACTCGTAACTACATAATTTTGTTCTTTTTAGATATCATCAAGACCGGCAGAAGGAGCTGCGCCGTCGTTTGCGTCTAGAACGAACAGACCTTCATGTCGCCTATGCCGTTCTGAGTACGGACGGAACCGGAAAACAAGGGCCTATTGCCATTCCTGTAACAATCCAGTTTGTGCAGAGCATTCAATAATTATGCATCGATGCTACACCTGCACAGAAAATACGTTGGACGAAGGACAATCTACACAACAATAGTTTTTTAGACTTTTTTCATATAAAACTCATAAAAAATTAATAGTGTTATATATATAAAAAAAATTTTTAACATTAATTTTACATGTATAATTAGCAAATAATAAATCAAAACAAAAAAATGTAAAAAAATGCGTTTTCATATAAAATTCCATACAAATAGAAATAGGTCCCTGTGGACCTTGTACTTCGTATAAGGGCAACGGATGACTCAATCGTCGGAGGGTTAAACATGATTAATCTTTCTTTGAAGTACTAATTTTTATTCATAAACAAAAAATTTACATAGGGTTCACCATTTGAAAATATACACTAAGGTCAAATTAAACTTGTTTCCCTGACGTCGTTTTCTGTCTTACTTTCACCTACATACATGAAAACACACTTCCAGAAAAACACTTATTTAATTTCGTATCATCAGAAAATTAAACAATAACAATTGGGCTTTATTAATTGAGTTATCATTAACGAGAGTGTTTTGAAGTATTTAAGTTAAATATAAGAATGGTATGCAAGAAAATTAGCCATATATAAACAATTTTTTTATTAAAAATCATCTAACTCATTTGCTTATGAATAAAAATATAAGTCGTAAAAGGATACTATATGATATGATTATATAATTTTCATATGCCTTTATGCAAATAAGTACCATTTATGGGGCAGAGAATCGTGTAACTGATGTCACTAGTACAAATAGAACTTGAATTCCAAAATGTGGTATTGAAGTATATAGCTCTGTTAATTAATAATCAACCCATATCATACGTTAAGATCGGATAATAAATAAGGAAGCTGTGGCAAAAATACAATTTTGGTCAAATGTAGGGTGCATGGGGAAAACAATTTGATTTTATTCTGAAGCACTACCTAATATACAAAATTAGGTGTTGAATCTAGCAAATTTGATTTTTTCATACTGGGCGGAACCGCCTTAGTGGCTCTAGTCGTAATGAACTAGGTCTGGGCTTACTTTTGAACATTTTAACATATTATATACCAGTTCGCACCATATTTTTTATTAGATTTAAATAAAGCGCTTGAAGGCTCCGTGGTATTCTGATGACCTACTACTGCGCTATTTGGAACCAGTTTCATATTATTTGCATATTTTGTAACATTTATTTATCTAAGGTTTGTTGAGTTTCATTACTGAATGACAGAACATAAGCGAGACCCCTGAAAGCGGATTTCGCAGTAACGTAATGACTATCACATTTTTTTCTCCGGAGCGGAGAGTAAGGTTTGAATTTCTTCCTTCTGTTGCAATGAGCGATGTCCATCTATAGTTGCAATCGAGGTACAGGTCGCAATTGTGGGCATTGGAATGGGTATTCGAACATTGGGTAGGAAAAGGTAATTCCGAAAAAGAAAATTTGGATGATGCAAACAAAAAGTTTCTTCAACTTGAAATACGTAAACAGCAGAAAATGTCAATAACGATTGTAGGTCTCGGATCAATGCCAAAATAATAACGAATCCTTTAGCTCAAGTGTTTTTTTTTATCAATGTGATGTTCTTGAGTCTACTTTATATTAAAAAATCAGTAGGCTATGGTCTGGTCAATCCAGCTTTGGCCCGTTCTTTATTAAGTATTGACATACATTGCACATATATTCAACTATATTTTAACCACTTAAACCTTTCCCTGTAATTGGAAAAAATCGAAAATAATTCCTATACTATTTTTTTTTATATAAGCTTTATTTGAATTATTGAATCTGCTCCAAAGGAGCCTAACAATAAGTATACGAATCTTAAGTATAATTCAATAATGAATCCTAGTATGGATTTCTTGTAATGTGGATCTCTGCTTATTGGCAGGAATTTTAATTAATTTGGTCAAAATAGTATATAACTGGTATGGATCACATGCCTGAGAATTTTAAACCTAGTTTGGCTTAAACCTCGTGATAAAGGGCCAGAGGACCCTTACAGTCATTCACAGAGTGTTCGCGATATTGTGTAGAGTGAAAAACTCTAGTTATGTATGTATAACGGATACCTCTAGAATAGCAGAGTGGACGACGTAATTTAGGTTATGTTGGTTTTCGTGTTGACTGTTTTAAGGATCACGTATGAGAGCATTTAAGCAACGTGACGTAGAATAAAGGACTCTACACAGTCTTTTTTGAGTGTTCGTGCGCGATTGATATTGACTGTTTTAAAGATCACGTATAAGAGCATTTAAGCCACGTGACGTAGAAAAAAAAAATTCTACACAGTCTTTCGGGCGCGTGTGTTCGCGATTACTGTTACGGATGAAGCACAAGTGCAGATTAGAAAACACGGCGTTCGTTTCTCCGAAGTCTTAAAGAGCTCGGACTGCATAATAATTGTCTAGCAAGTATGTTATCATGACGTTGGAGCTTCTCTTTGTGCTTTATAATGATTTTTTGAATTGCCTCTTTGACTAGAGGTATTTTCAAGTCTCGGTGGATGTTTTCATTCCTCATATACCAAGGGGCACCGGTAATAAGCCGCAATGTCTACGATTGGACTCTTTGGATTTTGTCGAGATTGCTCGAGCTTGCGTTGCCCCATAGCTGGGCACCGTATAACCAGATAGGTTTGATTGCACTGTTGTATAGCAGGACCTTATATTCAAGGCTTAGTTTTGAGTTCGCGTTTAGGAGCCAGTGAAGTTGATGGACTTTAAGTTTCAGTTGAGTTTTCTTGGCTTCGATATGACTTCTCCAGGTGAGTCGGCGATCCAGGTGGATTCCAGGGTATGAAACATGATCAGATTGAGAAAAAGGGATATTGTTTAGTTTCAATGTCGGACAAGTGCTAAAATTCAGTGTGAAAGTTACCTGTGTACATTTAGCCTCATTGACTTTTATTCTCCAGTCAGAGAGCCAAGATTCTACTCGTCTGAGATGTACACCTAGATTCATAGATGCAATATCCTGCTTTTTATGTGTGGCCATTATAGCGGTATCATCGGCAAAAGTAGATGTTAGTACATTTGGGCTGGTAGGGATATCTGCGGTAAACAGAAGGTAAAGGATAGGCCCCATGACGCTTCCCTGGGGAACACCTGCTAGTATTTCGCGGTCATCGGTGACGTGTTGTCCACATTTGACTCTGAATCTGAGGTTTTCTAAGTTAGAATCAAGAATTCGATGCGTATTTGCCGGTAAGTATTTGCAAATTTTGTAGGTCAAGCCAAAGTGCCAGACTTTGTCAAATGCTTGAGCAACATCCAGGAATACGGCGCAGCAATATTCTCGCCGTTCAAATGATTTTTCAATTGCTTGGGTCAGACGGTTTACTTGTTCGATAGTGCTGTGACCTTCGCGGAATCCAAACTGATGGTCTGGTATTATGTTATTTGACACGAGGAACGGTTTTATTTTCGATAAAAGAACTTTTTCAAATAGTTTGGATAAGCAGGGAAGCAAACTGATCGGCCTGTATGAGGAAGGTATTGATTTGTCCTTTCCTGGCTTTAAAATCATCTGAATCAGAGAATTTTTCCACACTTTAGGAAAGTAACCATGTCTCAAAATAGAGTTAAATAATTTTGCCAGGAACTTCACAGCAATATAGGGAAGTTCCAAGATCATTTTGGGCGTGATAAGATCATATCCAGGTGCTTTACCTGGATTCACGGTTTCTTTAATGACATTCAGAACTTCATTTGCGTTAGTAAACAATGGAATTACGGCAGACATTTTATCATCAGGTGGAAGGAGGTCGCTACTTGCAGGATTTGGGCGAAATACCTGGGACAGATGGTTTGCAAAAACATTGGATTTTTCCTCTGCTGATATTGCCCACTTGCCATTTGCGTCGCGAATTGGAAATACTAAAAAGCAGAAATGAGTTTAGACCAATTAATATTCTTTCTTTCATCTCAAAGGCCTTTGAAAATATTACGTTCGCACAAATCAATAATTTAATTTAAGTAAATAATTTATTTTTTGATCGCCAATCGGGATTTCGTGCCGGACGTAGCTGCATCAATGCACTTATTGAAGTAATGCATAGTGGACGATCTTAAACAGTACATGCACGCAGAACAAAAAGCTTGGTTGTGGTTTCAATATTTGAAGAGCATTATACTATTGTTGGGTATATGGATGTGGTACAGTATTATGATCCTCATAACAATCGTATGATTCAAATACAACCATACTATGATCCTCACAACAATAGTATGATACACACAACCATACGATAGTATGATTCACACTCAACCATACTATGATTTCCACAACCATACTATGATCCCCACAACCATAGTATGTTTCTCATACAACCAAAGTATGATCCCCACAACCATAGTAAGATTCATACGCAACCATGTTATAATCCCCACAACCATAGTATGATCACATACAATTATACTTTGATCCCAAATTTTTGTATTATAATTGGGTAAAGTTGTCAACAATAGATTTAAATTGTGAAAATTATTTTAAAATACATCAAATTCAGTATTATAGGAGTGATTTATTTATTTAGTAGTATAAATATTTAGTAGAACAAATAAATTTAAGCGTTTATATTTCAGTTAAAAAAAGCCAAAGCAGCTTGTTCAATAAAGTGCCATAATTGCATTAGATCCGTAACAATAACATTGTTCTAAAAAGCATATTCAAATGAAGAAAAATTACAATCATACAGTTTGATTGCCGTCATCATATTATTGTTCACATTATTGTTCACATATGGTTGCGACGAACATCCCTTTATTGTGGAAAACATCTTAGCATTGCCGTGACCATTTAGCAACCATGTTTTTGCAAACGTCTTCTATCATCATTTCTTCATGTGAAGCGTGGTGTACCACAAGGTTCTGTGCTGGGCCCACTTTCATTGTCGCAAGTTTAGAGAGGTAGAGGTTAAACCCTGGGGAATTCCTTGTTTAACTCTACGAGGTTTCGACTTTCTGTCTCTAAATTCGCCCACACATATAGTTTACAACCCAACGTTTCAAACTGGGCGGAAGGGACGTTTCTTCAATGTCCATCAGCATTGAGATTCCGTCCGGACCATGCGCATTTGATGACGTTGCGATGCGGATGACATGGGCAACTTGGCCAATGGTAAATTGTGGTGGTCCTCTTCGACTCGGAGAGCGCAGATACGACGCAATACTTTCCTTCTCGCCTTATCACTTTCTGGGTGCTCAATGAAAAGCCGGTTAAAATAACACGCGCACCGCTTCGGATCTGTCACTGTCCTATCACCGAACGTGACAGCTGTCCGATCATCCTTCCTTCCAGGGTTAGAGAGCGATTTGACCGTTGTCCACATTTTACCAATTCCGGAACTCAAGTTGCACTGCTTTAAGTGTTCTAGCCATTTGTTGACCAACCTACTGATCTCTGAGTTGAGATCCCTAATTCTAGGGTCAGTAGGGTTGGAGCGACGAATGTCATCACGCTCGTCTGCAAGTCCCGCTGCCTCTGCTAGGAAGTTTGGTCGTACTTCGGGTATTCGACCAGCAGGGATATGGCAAACGGCTGCTGCGTTAATGATGGCCGGGAACTTTTTCTTGGCTACCCGAACATCCGACGGAATAGCTAGATTATTAAAGATGCGGTTGGTGGCTTCTCTGAAGGCCTCCCAATCAGCCTTGATTGAGAAACGTTCGGCGTTCAGAGGTTATGAAATCGGATGGTCTATTTATGGAGAGAATTATGGAAAGGTGGTCCGATCCTAGTGAGATGACGGGTTGCCCGGTGACATCGTTGATCAGGCCAGGCGATGCTATAGTGTTGTCTGGCGAGCTATGGCAATCGCCCATAATCCGCGTGGGGGAGTCCTCATTCACTGTGCAGAACGTAGAGCTATCAATTTGATCTGCCAAAGCTATGCCGCTCTGGTCGTTGTCTAGGAGAGAACGCCACAGTTCGTGGTGAGCATTAAAGTCTCCTAGGACCAAGCGGTTAGTACCTTGTAGCAAATTGCTAATGTCAGGCAGATAACGCGGGGCACAGCTACCCACCGGCGGGATGTATACATTGTACATCTTTATTTCGGCAGTTACATTCCATGTATGGGTCTCTAGAGTCAAGCTCGGACGAAATAGGTCTGTACTGCACAAATGGTGTAGCAGGAAAGCAAGTCCCCACCTCCACTTGTGGTGCGATCCTTACGTAGCACGTTGTATCCGCCACATCTGTGCAGGCTGCATATGGCATTCAGCTTTGTTTCTTGGGTCGCAGCGACCATAATGTTTCTCCGACTCATAAATTTTATTATCTCACTGATTTTGTTGCGAGGGCGACTGAGGCGGAGTCTCGTAGTTGACGACGACGAAGATGTAGACGGCGATGATAACACCAAATCCAGAGATCCACTGTTAACTTCGTTGATACAGCATGAGGCAACAAAGTCTGCTTCGCTATACTCCCTGATGTGGTTCAGGCCTGAACAGCTCCTGAAGTACACCCACTCCATGCAACGATGACACCTTACAGACGTAGCACGATAGAGTATACGGTTCTGACAAACCGAGCAGATCCAAGGTCCGGGGATTTGTTCATCCCGGCTCGGACCAGTAGTATTCGGACCAGGCATTCCGGGAAGTGCTGCTCCCACGACGAAAAAATGGACGAAAAAAAAACATATATTGTTGAGGTGACTGCCCCTGGCCGAAGAGTTTCGGGTCAATCCGGTACATAGAACCGGTAGTCGAGGGATTGTGTAACATAAGTCAGTGGTCCTCCAGTAAGAGTTTTTGTTAAGTTCCTTCTAACACTAATTGCACTTCCATTTCTCGTAGTCCTGTTTAATTTTCCAAATCTTGTCTTGAATGGCTGTCTCCTACATTCAGCGAAAAATTTTGAGGTGTTTTTACAAAGTTAGTGCCATGGAATAAGGTCATCGAAATTATAATTGGCCAAGTGTATGGAATGCAAAAGACTCTCTGCCCTATTCAGTACTTTATTCCGCAGCATATAAGCCCTAATTGCCAAATCATATCTAATATCTAAACTTTAATATTGTTGCGAGTTATATGCAAACTGTGACTACGAACACAAACAAAAACTGGCTGTTGCAACTAATGATTACTTCGATTTGTTTGCGACGTTAGAAGGAGTGGATGAGTACACTAATATCCCGATTTGCATTGATCGTTTTTTGTCGTCAAAAAATTGTGGTTTCTACTTGCGTCGGTAACAATTCGTTTTGCATCGTCTCGTCAAAAATAGTTTTGATTTAAGTAGCGTCGTTGTTGTGATTAGCATCGATTTTATTTTTGCGTATAAAGGGAATTCCAATTTTACTAGCTGTAATTCAATTTTAATATAAGTGGATTCCTCGTTTTTAAACATGGCTTTGTGGAGTGTGAGTTTACAAGAGGGGTCCGACAGCGATAAGGAGAAATTTGTGTTTCAAAATCAGTCAAAAGCGAAAACATATCAAACGTTAAAAGACTAGTGATAAACCTGCTGGTATCGCCAAAGTCATGGGTTGAACTGCCAATTATTCTCAGGCCACACAAGTTGCTAAAGTTAGAAAATAAGAAAAGAAAATCAAAATCAGAGACGAATGCTTTGAGCAAAATTATAATTCAAAACAAGGCTTTATCGATCTTTAATGACCTAAAAAAATCATCAACAATTGGTGAAATGTTGGAAGGCTTGGACGCTAGTCAAGCTTGGTTCGACCCGTTTAAAGCAAGAGGAAATCAGCAGAACGTTGCATTGAAAGGAGAAGCAGCTAGTGCAGACATTTTAGCGGGAACACTTCAGAGCAAGCCTTAAACGTCGACGAACTTGACTGTTTTGGAAGCGACTTCCAAATAGAACATTCATTTCGATGTCTACAAAATTTTCTCCAGGGCATAAAGCCTGTAAAGAACCAAGTGCTGAAGGTGACATTAAGTTGAAACCACATGTTTTATCATTCTGAAAACCCAAGAGCTTTTAAAAAGAGCTTTTAGACAGCTACTATATATTACAGGTGCACACAATGGGCTTTCCATAAAACAGGTCGTGTGGCTTAAATCGATTGAGTCGCCTGGTCAGACCAGATGTTCGAAATAGTTTTTTGGCTTCTATGTTTGTATGCTGTTGAAGCCGTAGGCGATATCTTTGTGCGTTAATTGATATTTCTTGCTTAACAGTACTTATATTTGGGCCCGATGGAGATCATTAATTCTAATGTACCAAGAAGCATTTACTATGTTTCAAACTGTCTTATTTTGAAAACGCTGGATTTTTTCGATTGACTTGTTTTTTGCGCACCCCCACAGCTGAATGCCATAGCCATACATGTTTCAGAACTTGGTTGTATATCATCAGCTTATTATCTATAGATAGTACTGAGTTTCTTCCAATTAGTCAATCTAAATTTCGGTGTATAATATCCAGTTCTTCGCGCTTTCTATCTATGTGTTGATGCCAATTTAGTTATTTAGCTGCACTCGCGGCATATATTTGGTTATTATTAATGTACAAAGGAGTGTAGTTTGTTGATATTTTCGCAAAGTCAACATGTATTGATTTGCTGCTATTTAGTTTTAGACCATAGTCCTTTGCTGTACTCCATTTAGTGCAATTTGAAAATTATGTAGATTCGGTGGTATTCTGACCAGTCGGCATTTGGACTGTATCATCAGCAAATGTACCGATAAAGCAGTTATCAGTCAGAGGCATATCGTATGTGTATATAATGTACAGCATCGGTCCTAGAATGCTTCCCTGAGGAACTCCTGAAGTTATAGGGTATAATTCGGAGAATTCATTATCGTACCGGACTCAGTAGAATCTATCCTTGATGTATGACCTAAGAATTTCGCAATAATTTGTCGGGAGTAAAGTTGTAAGTTTTTGAATAAGTATACTGTGCCAGACTCCATCAAATGCTTGGGAAATGTCTAGGAATTCGGCAGAACACACCTTTTTATTTTCAAGGGCTACTTCAATATTGGAAGTGACTCGATGAACCTGTAGAATGTCTTTTGCGGAAACAAATTGGTGATTTGGTATTATGTTCTTAGCCCTTACAATTGTTTCTAAGCGAACAACCCTTACAATTGTTTCTAAGCGTACACTCAATAGCTTTTAAAAGCCTTTTCCATTATTGGAAGTAAGAAGATCAGACGGTGTGATTTTACATCATTCAGGATTTTTTCCTGTTTTGGATCATAACTATTTCCCCTTTTTTCCAATGGCTAGGAATATATTTAAAATTTAAGATGACATTCATAACTGTACATAACCTCGCAATTCCATGATAAGGCAGTTGTTTAAGCACTTCACCTTTTATCAAATTAAATCCAGAAGATTTTTTTGTCAAGTTTCTTAACCTCATTGAACCCTTCTTTAAAGTTAATTTTTTCAAATGTTAGCACATTGTTGGGATCTTGATTAAGTAGGTTGTACGAGACTTCTGTATCAGAATCCTCAGTGGGAATGGTATTTTGGTTACTCGTAGTATTTGAGAATATTGTGCTTAGGTGATCCGCAAAAACTTTTGCCTTTTCTAAATTGATTTTCGCCAATGTTCCGTTGCTTGTTAGAATGGGCGATTTCTGGATTGTAGGTCTTTTTTGACTTTGAGTAGCCTTCCAGAGGGAATATTTAGTCCTATTATTATAGGTAAGATTAGACAGGTACTGACGTAGGTTTTGTTCATTATATTTTTTAATTTTTCTACTTAGATTTTTTTAGCATTATTAAAGATTCGTTTGTCTTCTGGGAAGCAAGAGTGCTGCCATTTTTCGTAGCTTTCTTTTATTTTTTTTTTAGTTTTGTGATGTGGTTTGGATAGTGATGTAGTTGGTGATTTTTATAGCAGAGGTGTACTCCTCCATGCTGCTTGTTGAATTATGTTTGTTAGTTTTATTGTTTCGTTTCCTATGTCGTCTGTAGTGTCTATTGTTGTATGTTTGATGGAAGTATTTATTAAAAATTTGAAGTAATTCCAGTCTGTTTTTTTGTTTACTAATCCAGGTAAGGATATGTTTGTCGAATTATGGCCTAAGTACGTCAGGTATATTGGAGAGTGGTCAGAACTTAGTTCGTACCCATCCTCTATAATTATATTATTTGATGGGATTTTTCATATTGTAAAGAAATCAACTAAGTCTGGAAACTTCGATACGTCAGAAGGCTAATACGTTGGTTTTCCAGTAGAAAGCGCGGTAAAGTTCGTTGATTTTTGGGTTAGTTAATCTTGAGCCCCAATGAATGTTTTTTGCGTTGAAGTCGTCTCCCATAAAAAATCTATATTTGTGTGAATTAATGAGTTCTTTGTACTGTTCAGATTTTATGTTATCCAATATTGATATCGTTGTAGATTGAAACTCTTCAGAACTCTCAATAGCACATTAATGAGCTATTAAATTCACAAGCTAAACTAATAAGTTATGACGATTTATTTCCCATTGATGTGAAACATACATAAGAGGGCAGAAGAAAGATGTTTGAAGGTCGCCCAAATAAGCTATGACTTATCTTAAAAGCAACTACCATTTTTGTAGACAACGATCCAAATTAAAATCGCTGACAGAAATCCAAAGGCAGATGCTATTCATTGTTATAAGGAATATATTTACAAACTAATTTTTTGTTGACAGGATTTTCAAATAACGAAAAGTTGGGAAAACATGGAATAAATTAGTTTATTTAATACATGAAGTAAAAAAAGTGGCACAAATACAATACACCATGCAAATATACGGGAAAATGTTATTAGATTTGCGCTGCTTCGCATTGCGTCTAATATTGTCGGTCCCAATTAACTACGCAAATCGGGGAATTAGTGTATCAGAATATACAAAAATGTTTCTCAAAATGAAGTTCTGTAAACTTATAGACGTTCGATACTTGCTACTATTTTACAAAATATTATTTACTTAAGAACCCAACTATTTTTATTCGCATATATTTTATCTCAGAGCTCTCAGATCTAATGCTGTTATGCTGATTGAGCACGTAATATCGGAACGATAATTCTTTATATAAGTATAAACGATACGTCTTTTGAACTCATTACCTAAAAAGCATTTCTAGATTTTCTCAATTTATGAGAATGGTGTATTACTACTCTCTTTTGCTGCGTATACATATTTTCGTACGCCTTTTATAGTATTTTTTTTGCCCATAAAAATTTGATACCATACAAAGATTTTTTCTGATTTCAGAACCTGCAGCTCTAAAAGCCAAATATTACATTTAATTCCGAGCAAATTTCACATAGACTACGACTAACACCCATCTCTGTTAAAATTGGACAGTATCGGTCCAGAAGTCACTCCCCAGTTAAACCTGTCCTCTTTTTGTTTCGCAGACCACATTATGGAAGACCAATTTTTACAATCTGCGACAAATGGTAGAGTCAGTTTTGTTTGGCATAACTCGAAAACCACTAGTCCGGTTTTGCTGAAATAAATTTTTAAAAAATTAAGAATTACAATTCCTTTAATCTGTTCGTATAACGTTTCGCTTAATAAGCAACAGTTTCGCAGTAATAAATAAAACTATGAAGAAAAAAAATATTTTTTGTCTAAAAAATTACATTTTTTTTCATAAAAAATCAAAACGGAAAAAGTGTCAAGTCCTATTACTGTCGCTTTGAGTCACATAACCTGTGAACAAAACGAGACAGAGATCATGAAAATCGAAGTTTCGCTTTTATTCACAATTAAGTGAAGGTATCTCAAGTTGACAAGAATATTGATTTATGTTTCGATGAATTTGGATAATATTTATTGTTAACACGTAAAACTAAAAATATCAGGTTATTACTTATACATAGATGTATAGGTCATAAAAATCGATGAACGCATAAATGTAGTTTCGTTTGTTTGCTCCCATTAGTTTCTTGCGTGGTAGTTCGCCTACTTGTTTAGAGTCTGTACCGGATGAGGATATGTCCTCATCTGAAAGAAATGAATTGTTTTTAATCAGCCAGCTAACTTCAATTTTTTGACTCGGCGGAAACTCCTATTGTATATTCTTCTTCATCTTCATGGTCGGGATTGTATGTCTTGCGACCACCAACAAATTTCAGCCACCAGCGAGTCGAGCCTTTATATCGCGTTTCCATGGGCATGGCCACTTGATAAAGCGCTCTTCATGTATATCTGACTCTGAGGCTAGCTGCTTACTGAAGTATTCCAGATGGCGATGCAAAAAGTGAATTTTGAGAGACATGTTTACTCCAATTTTCTGGAAGTAGTGCAACATCTTGGTCACAAGAGCAGTGTAATTGTATGCTCGATTTCTTCCCAAAAAATATCGTTAAATTTTCTTCACTGCCCTCCACGCAAGGCGATCATCACCGACTAAAGCGCATTTAAATTCCTTCGATTTCCTGAGCTTTCGTATATCGGACGTATTCAGAACACCTTCCTTCATTTTTGCTTCGCTGATTCGTGGGAAAATATTTTTCAAACAATCAAGAATTTTCTGTTGCTTCACAATGGCCTTGATAAATTTTTTTACGATTTCCAGTTTGACATGGAGAGGGAGCATGAGGACGTTCTCCATTGGCACGAGTGGATCATTTACGCAGTTGTGTCCGTTCTCCGTTGGATCTCGAGCAAGCCAGTCATGCGTTTCGTATTGGTTTTCTTTAAATCGGGTATCACACAGACACAAGAAACTTATGTTTTACGACTTTCAGATCACAACTGATCCGCCACATGTGATCAGTGTAGCAAACTTTATCCAAAATAATTTTCATGGAATCGTATGTTCCACTCATATCTATGCTGTAGCCAATAGGAATGCTTGGTTTTTTTTATTATATTTATGTAGTAAAACGACTTTCAGGCTTGATTTCGAAGAATCGATGAACATTTACCAATCGCCTGCGAAGTAATTTATGGCCATCACCTCCATCAGTCCCTTTATATGGGGGCAGTAAACAAATTTGTTCCCTATGTTGAGTGTGAAGTACCGTTGGAATGGCAATTGTCGTCTTCGATATCCAGTGACTTTGACATTAGGCTCCAAATTGTTGCCTTCTTTCAAAGGCTGGGCAGGCTTTTATGCTTAACGTTGAGGCAAGTTTAATTCTGCAACAACCTTGTCCATTCTTGCTTGTGATATTGGAATTATTTTGTTCGATGGGCCGGATTTGTGTGTTGGTCCATAGGTGAAATCCGATTGATCCATTGTTACAATAGAGAAATAAGTTTCTCTGTCAGGACTTGGAAGCGGTGGAGTTGGTATTTGATCCGAATGCGGTAGAGGTGTTTTTGCACTTTAAACGGGGATGTAAAGTCTTTGTTGTGCTCTCCTGGATCAGTCCAAACCATTGGTACACGAAAAGAAAGTGAACTGCGTTTCCCGTGGATCCACATGATAACAGCATTGTAGCACGTTTTACAAATTTTGCCTGGGCCCACGAAACGCCGCGAAGTATTTCGGAATCAATATAATGTTTTAAAGCACGCTTCACTTGCTCGGTGAGTAATCCAGCTCTTTTGCCACAAACGTAATAAAATAAATTGAGATTTTCTGGACAATTTGCACTCATTTCGATTGTATAAGTATAATTATATTTTCGTTATTGCGTCACTATGTTTTGTCGTTATTCACTTTTAAAAACCGGAGAAAAATGCACTTGTACTTTTCGCGGGCGTCGACACTTGTTGAATGGCAAAAATCGATCAAATACTACGTAATTCTCAATATTTTACTGACAGTTACTTATGATTAGACGCATCGGTTAAGGTTAAGGTATATAGCAAACCTGATTCAGCACGTGTGCGCTTTAAATTTTTCAAAATGTTCCAAAACATGAGCACTCACAAATGTTAAGCAATTTTTTGTAAAATTCATCCGTTACAGGTAGCCAACGGAAAAACATACATCATTAAAAAACTGCACGTCCCTTTAATTGACTGAACGGAGTCCTATCATCTAAGCGTTTATTAGTATGCTACCGCATTTTTTTAATTCTGAGAATCATAAAAAAGGTCATCGACGTTTATTCCAAAGAATTTTGTTCATATCTTGAGCAAATTTCTGAAATTCATACCTTTACTTAATTGTGAATAAAAGCGAAACATCGATTTTGATTATCTATGTCTGATTTTGTTCACAGGCTATGCGACTTAACGCGAAAGTAATAGGACTTGACACTTTTTTCCGTTTTTGATTTGTTATGAATTAAAAAAAAATAATTTCTAAGCCAAAAAATATTTTTTTTTCACACTTTTATTTATTACTGCGAAACTATCGCTTATGTTAAATGAACAGGAATTAAAGGAATTTTAATTCTTGATTTTTCAAAATTTATTTCAGCAAAATCGGACTAGTGGTTCTCGAGTTATTTCAAACAAAAGAGCCTACTGCGTGACAAATTCCCCTATACGATACTTACTAAGTTCAAATCGATGTATCTTGATTCCTAGATGAGACCCAGCGAAACGCCGGGACACGTATAACTTTTTTTGACCGATATAACTTTCCCCGGTGGTTTCATCCCATCCTGATTTTGGCTGTCCATCAGCGTTATCTATGGTAAAACTGGTCCATGTCGGTTAATGATTTTTAATTGCTCCCATAAAAAGCTTCCTCTGGATTTGAAATCTAGAAGTCACATAATAACTCTGATCCTGCTGAAATTTCGAAATGTTAATTATGATAAATCATTAATTATCTCTTTTTTTGAATAGTCCCTCCTCGGTTAAAGTAAGATTAGCGCATATTCAACACCAGTTTGTTAAAAATGCTTGATCAGATCCTCGTCAAATTTAGATCGAACCATCTCAATCTAAACGTCCAGTTGATCAGTAGTACATAGTTAGCCTTTTTAAATGTTTTGTTTTTCTGTACATACTTTACTTATCCATTTAAAACATAACATTGTGAATTTAGGTATAATTTTTATTTTGTTTTACTTTCTACCATATTTCAAGCATCTATATTCTGTATTTTTTTGTTTTTATAGAGATCCTGGTCCAGATCAAGAACTCTTTCGATAAGTTACGCTCCTGATACCACTACACAACCAGATCACAGAGGTTCAACTACACAAGTGAGTTCAATAATTTTTTTAAGGGGTTCACAAAATTGTATTAAGGCAAAACTCAATTACTAGGTGCAGAATAACGCAATATTTTTCTAAATTTTCACATCCCGGGAAGTCATTCGCATTGTCAAATCATTATACTTAACCTGTTAAAGAACTACAAATGAGTTAATAAGAATAAACAATAGTTTTAAATTTATGGTATTTTTATAGTTTTGTAAAATTATAAGACTTTGTTTACGCAACAATCTGTCTTACTTCAATTCACTGGCGTTTTCGTGCAACTTTTAATTTTTTTCACGTATCTGATAATTAAAACATCACCAGACCATTATTACGGTAGAGTAATTATTAGAGTAATTATCTAAAAAAAAGTCTAACTCAATCTTCTAGAGTTTAAATCGTTTCGCTTTAAAAATAGGAACAAAAAATATTTTTAAATTTTGTGATTTTTTAAAGTTTTGAAAAAATATAAGTCTTTATTTACGCAACGTAAATAAATAAAGAAATAGTCTAGAAAATGGTTTCGCATTTGTATGAATTGAAAGTATTTAGTTTAAAAATGCGTTATTGTCATAAACATAGGGTGATCAAAATTCAAGGTTCTTTGAAAATTAAAAAAAATTAACAAATATTATTATATTTGGCATTTTAACTGCCTTGCTCACAGCAGCAGTCGTCAGAACGACAATCTAAACGAAAATCTATGCGTAAGAAAACGTAAGCACTTCAGTACAAAATAGGGGCCACTAATAACTTCTATGCGAATGGAAAAGCCCCGAAAGTCACTGTCGTTTGATAAAACATAATAGCACATATACTTATGTGACGCGCAAAATAGAAAGGGACCTAAGGGTAACAACCAGTTTTGTTCAGGAGAGCCATTTTAAAGATTTAAATACGTGTACCTTTGGTGTACCATCACTTTCATAAAACGCGCATATCTCTGGGAGGGAACACTTTTGGGGCATGGGATCGGTCTCATTCGATGCTCAGATCTTGTCCACATCAAAAAAGTGAAAATTGATTTTTTTTAGCCTTAGGTCCCTTTCTCTATGCGCTGTCACTTATACAAACTGAAATCTAAGGAAGGAAATGAAGGAAGAATGTTGCACTTTGCTTTTATGCATTTCGTTTCTGTACACACTTAAATTTTTATTCATTAATTAAATTTGCAAAAACCAATCCCCAGAATATTGCTTGTTTATATATAAGTATATTTATGCTTTCAGTTGCTTCAAACAAAGACAATGAATTATTAAGATATTTCCTTGCCTATTTTTACACACGAGGTGGGGGTTTCCTTTAAACAATATTAAATACCTTTAAATTATTCTTAACTGCCCGTTTTAAAAAGAGCTTACTATCTTTAGACATCGATGGCTTAATTCTGAACTATGCTAAGTCTAAAAAGTGTTTTTATAGGAGAGACGTTCAAAGTTAAATTAAATTTCTTGGATATCCTATTTGCGTTAGTATCATAATCAGATTACAAGTTTTGGGATATTTTTATTTTAAAAAATTATTAGCGGATCGTAGATAAAAGTGACTAAGACTATTTTACGAGTAGAATTGACAACATTGCATAGATTGGTGGGCTAAGTTGACTTGACGACATTCGGTTGGATTTTTTTCAAGCATTGATCTAATTATACTTTATTTAAAAAAAAGTAGACTTTAATTCGTTACATTTACGCTTTTTTTTATTATTATTGTCATTTTGTTAAAAAACTTGTCTACTATTTAAATATAGAAGCAAGAGGTCTTGAGTCGGTTAATCCCTGTTCAATGTGATTTCAGGTTTCATAAAAATTATGTTATAAAATGCCAATGGACATATAAAACACCAGATAGAGCTCGATCACCATACTCATGCCATTCATCTAGATAATACTGCTAAAGGGGCAACGCTATTATTGCCAGGAAACATTAAAAACATATCGAGGACGGCAAAATACAATCTAAGGAATTTCAGTCAAATACGATTACTTTATCTACTGAAGGACAATATATTCGTATTACTGCTTTGTAAAGCCTACCACATCATCAGGTCAAAACGATCAGAGTTTAAAAGAAATGTATAACCTAGATTTATTCTTGGAGGTGATTTCATTTGCAAGCCTTTCTCTCTAATTCGGCTTTGGATACCATGAAAATACAAAACACAGAAGAAATTGAAATAGGAATCGAACATCATACAAATATGATTTAATCATCTGCATGGCAATCTACTCCAAAGCATGCATTTACTTACGAGCTTTTGAGATACCCTGCTTATATCACAGAAAAACTAACATATAAACTTCGACATAGCAAAATATAGCAACAGACAAGTTACAGTGCTGAAAAACGCGTCAATAATCATAAAAGTCTAATGATAAAACAACCGATAACTCTATGTGGAAAGTAACAAAAAAATAATGCACCTAATCTTTCGAAATCCTCCAGTTAAAACGAAGATTCTTTAAATATGATTATCGATGAAACATTAATTTATATAGAAGAAAGCATACTTAGTAGGGACATAAGAACTGTCACTCACGTTTTATAAATAAAATAAAAAGTACTGCAAGTTTTTGGACCAGATATTTTTTAATATATTTATTGATGTATATTGTATCCAAAAAGAATCAACTTATTCGAAATGTCCGCCTTTTTGCTATTACACACGCCTTTAGTCGCACTGGCCAATCGTCAATAGCTGCGCGAACCTCGTCCATTGGAAAATTGGCCACAGCTCGAACCAAAGCAGTCTTAATAGATCCAATGTTGGGGTATCTTTTGTGACAAACCTAGTCCTCTGAAACCGTCCACAATTTGTAATCCAATGAGATCAAATCTGGACTGTCTGAGGGCCATTCTTCAGAGGAAATGAACGCAGGCAAATTGTTGCGAAGTCAGGCTGGGACGTTCTAGCCTTATGGTCCGGCGCAAAATCCTGATGGAAAGTCCATGGCTGGTTTTGGAACAGGGAATTGTTAAGAGGCTTCACAACAGCTTCCAAAACGGTTTCTTGGTAAACTTTGGCCAATGTTTTGACCCCTTGTTCGCAGAAATGCAGGTCAGTGACCCCATCGTCAGAGACACTCCACCAAACCATGACTGAAGCTGGGCGATGGTCCTTTTTCACCCTTGGGATCAGTTCAGATGCTTCCTTAGATGACCGCGCATACACTATCATTTTGCTTATTAAATTTTTCCTGAACGGTAAAAAATTTATCATTGGTGAACAAAATTTTTCTGTGCAAGTTATTAGCGTGCTTCACCAAAAGACGTTTGCATTATACAATCATATTGTTTTTTTAAAGCTGCAGTCAATAAATGTCCGGTACGTCGTTTGAAAGCCCCAAGTCCAAGTCTTTTGTAATGATTCGACACATGGACTTTTGCGTGATATTCATCTCACGGAACATGCTTTTCTGTTTTCGGAGCGGATTTCTGTGAATTTTTGATTTAACGGCTTTGATGACATGTAAAAGACCGGTGGCGGTCTTTTACATCTCCAGTCTCCTCAAACAGTGTTATGCATCGGTAGCGGCTAATCCCTAGTGACCGAAGCGTTTTGAAAATATAGCTTTTTTCATTTCACACTTGAAAAGCGCTATTACAGCGATACGGTTCTCATTATCTGACCACTCTATGATGGAAGAATTAAAAAATCCTTTTAGCTTTCAAAACCCATATGACATTAACGGGGTATGTTCAGTTCTACTATTGAAATGGGTGTGTTCAATGTTGTAACAGTATTTATGTCCCTAATAAGTACAATGACCCGGCCCGGCTTTAATCTAATAAAAAAAAGAACTGCATAGATAATTAAATCCCAAATGTGTCGCTAGAATAAAGCTGCTATTTAACGGTTGCTTTAAATTCAAATATGTTCCCTTACTATGGAAAACTGCAAAAGTTTTGATCATCTAAAATCCGGGTAAACCAAAATCAGAGGTTACATCTTACAGACCAATATCTCTTCTACCGGTCCTACCTAAAGATATTTATACGGCGCCTTTAACTACTGATGGAGAGATATAGGTGTTTTATTTTCATAAATTTTTACGTCGTGAGACTCCCACACAGTCTCCCTCGCAACAGCATCAACATGTACATCATCTTACAAAACAGATTGCTGTTGCACGGATAAAACGTGCTACTTAAGCACCAGAATTGGAGGTGGAGGAAGTGCTTTCCTGTACGACCCTGTTTTGCCTTATCTATACTCTAGAGATCCATACATAGAATGTATGGTGGTAGCAGTCAAGTCTGGAACTGCCGATATAGAGCTGTACGACGTAAACATACCTTCGGTTAGTAGCTGTGCCCCGCGTTATTTGCCAGAGAATAGGAATCTGTTGCAAGGCAATAACCGCTTGGTCCTAGGAGACTTCAATGTCCATTACGAACTGTGGCATTCTCTTCTAGACAACGATCAGAGCGCCATTGCTTTTGCAAAGCATAATGAAAGCGCAGTAAAGTCAATGATGACGCCACACGCCGATTATGGACGATTGCCATATCTCGCCGGATATAACTATGGCATCTCCTGGCTGGATCAACGATGTGATCTGGCAACATGTCATCTAGTTAGAATCAAACCACCTTGCCATAATCCTCTCCATCAAAAGACCACCCCACTTCATAATCTCTGAACTCCGTTCGTATGAGTATCTGAATCAAAAAAATGTCTTAACTGTGATGCATTCAGAGAAGCCACCAACCGCAGCTATAGTAATCTAATGTTTAGGTCAAGAGCCACGAGGACAGTCCTGTCGTTGGGCTTAAGGCCGCGAGATGGGATTTGGGTCACGCCATCGTGTGGTGATGGCGATATCTAGGTGAAGATATATATATATATATATATATATATATATATATATATATATATATATATATATATATATATATATATATATATATATATATATATATATATATATATATATATATATATATATATATATATATATATATATATATATATATATATATATATATATATATATATATATATATATATATATCGATAAACGCGTTCAATATGAACGCGACTTTTTCCCATACCTAACTGCCTATGTTTTTTGTATGGACCTTAACGCGCGTTCATTGATTTTTGGATGCGGACGTGGACGCGACCGTAGAGGAAACAGCCTATAATAGTCGCGTTAACTATAAAATCGATTATTTTTGCAATCGAAACTCACCCATACCTATCAATGGCAAAATCGCAAATTACACATCCCTATGAAAACAGATGTCAATCAGTATAAATAAAAAAAAATCCAAAAAACAGGAGGTAAGTTAATATTTTTGCTTTTGTTTAAATAATATTAATTTTTCCAATTATTTTAGAATTTAAAAAGACGGAATGGACAGCAGTAACAACACTACATCTGTTGGACCTCTGGGAGGAAAACATTGATGGCCTGAGGGGTGCTCGGAAAAACACCCACATACACAAAGAGATGGGCGAGAAGTTGGGAGTGACTGGCGCCGAAGTAAAAAATAAACTGGACAATTTATCAAAAAAATACAGGTAATTTTTTAAATATAAATTATATACCAATATTTTTTTGGAATTAAATCGATTGTGTTTATTGCAGAAAGGAGCAGGCGCTAGTTGGGCCACAAAAATATTAAAATTTTTCGCATCCCTAAAAAAACAAATAAACACAAACAGCTGTTTGAACGCAAACGTGGACGCAAAACACAATGGAAACACCATTACAAATTTATCGATAAATCATGGACGCGGACGTGGACGCGACCGTAGTGGAAACAGCCTATTAGACTGAACTGCAATAGTTAATATACTTCTTAACAAAAATTGTAAATATTAAGCATATTATTAATAATTAAAAGCCCTGCTGTACTTGATTCTGGAAAGAAAACTTTTGAAAAATACAACACATTACGTTTTTAAAATTATTTTTAAGCAATAAATTATAGCAGTGCTTCACCTACTTAAATGAATATTTATTTTATTTTAAATATGTGGGAAATTCCTCTGCAATATGTGTGCACATGTACGTAAGAAATGAGAAATCATAAAGGCGCCGCACCCTAATCACTCGTATGCCTATTTAGGGTAGTAAAGGGGCATATTACGTTGTTGGCGGAGTGATTGGATCTCTCTTTCCCCCTTTTTCAATTGAAACAAGTGAAAACAGCTGGCTTTCGTTCTTTGTGGTGATTATTTGCGCCGACCATCACGTTAAATTGCTTCTTGTCCCTTGCGAGGAGTTCAATATTAATCAAGTAAAACGAACACGGAAGTTTTTAAATTGGTTTGTTTATTCACATAATCAAACTTTTAATACGAGTATAATAAGCGTAGAGCGAAACACAAATGTTCTCAAAGAGAGGTGGTATCAACACGCATGTTGATAGTAAAGTATTGATAGTTGATAGCATCAACGTGTGTTTTTTTCGTGGGCGTTCGGCACTTGCCTTGTTTACATTTTCTCAGTGAAAGGCAATTAGTTGCTGACTAGCATATGTGAAAGCATCGTCTAGCTAAGCAATTGTGAAAAAAACAAGTTTAACATCGTTTTATTATGCCACACGCAAGCACAATATATTATAATATATGTGGGCATTACTGATAAGTACGAGTACTTATATGAACTTAGTAGGGACATAAATACTGTTACAACATTGAACACACCCATTTCAATAGTAGAACTGAACATACCCCGTTAATTTCATATGTGTTTTGAAAGCTTACCTCAAAAGCGTTAGTCTGTAACGGGATTTTAAAATTGGTTCAACTTTCATCATGTAGTGGTCAGATGATGAAACCGTGTCGCTGTAATAGCGCTTTTCAAGTGTGAAATGAAAAAAACGATATTTTCAAAACTCTCCGGCCACTAGGGATTAGCCGCATGTTCGTCTACCGATGCATAAAACAGTTTGAGGAGACTGGAGATGTAAAAGACCGCCACCGGTCGGGCCGCCCACGCTCTATTCGAACACCGCATGTCACAAGAATTCACAGAAATCCGCTCCGAAAACAGAAAATCATATCCCGTGAAATAAATATCACGCAAAAGTTCATGAGTCGAATCATTAAAAAAGACTTGGGACTTGGGGCTTTCAAACGACGTACCGGACATTTATTGATTACAGCTTTAACAAAATAGGATTGAAAAATGCAAACATTTTTTGGTGAAGCACGCTGATAACTTGCACAGGAAGATTTTGTTCACCGATGAAAATTTTTTTTAAATTTAACAAGCAAATTGATAGAGTGTATGCGCGGTCATCTAAGGAAGCATCTGAATTGATCCCAAGGGTGGAAAAGGGTCATCACCCAGCTTCAGTCACTGACCTGCAAGGAGTCAAAACATCGGCCAAAGTTTACCAAGAAACCGTTTTGGAAGCTGTTGTGAAGCTTCTTAACAATTCCCTGTTTCAAAACCAGCCATGGTTTTCAGCAGGATTCTGCGGTGGCCCGTGAGGCTGAAACGTCCCAGCCCTGGCTTCGAAACAATTTGCCTGAAGAATGACCCTCAGGCAGTCCAGATTTGAACCTATTGGATTAAAAATTGTGGACGGTTTTAGAGGACAAGGTTTGTCACAATAGATATCCCAACAATGGATCTCTTAAGACTGATTTGGTTCGAACTGTGGACAATTTTCAAATGGACGAGTTTCAGGCAGCTATTGACGATTGGCCAGTGCGATTTAAGGCGTGTTTAAAGGCAAAAGCCGGACATTTCTAATAAGTAGATTCTTTTTGGATACAATATACATCAATAAATATATTAAAAAATATTTGGTCCAAAAATTCAGTAGTTTTTATTTTACAGCATAAAACGTGTGCAACAGTATTTATGTCCCTACTAAGTATACTGTATTGATCGTCATAATACGTATTTTAAAACGATAAAAACATATGCATCTGTTAAAAGATTGATTTAGTCCAAAAGAAAAGAACTAGGGTCTTCAAACGTACCATATATATATATGTTACTATATAAATATAGTCGGCGATCAGTTGGTATTTTCATTGACCACACGCAGAAAAAAAGTATGATTGGGGTGACAATATTCGAAAAGGATCATACTCTTGGTGGGTATATGGTTGTGGAACAACAATATTATGATCCTCACAACAATAGTGTAATTCACAAACAATCATACTATGATCCCCACAACCATATTATGAGTCACACTCAAACATACTATAATCCCCAAAACCATATTATGATCCTCACAACCATATTATTTTCCTCATACAACCATAGTATGATACTCACAACTATTCACACGCAACCATGCTATTATCCCTACAATCATAGTATGATTCACTCAACCATACTATGATCTCCAATATTAGTTACTATGATCTCCAATACAAGTTATTTTAAATTGGATTACAATTTGTTCATGGCCAGATTTAAGGCCATGTTTTTGTTGAACATAACATAACCAACATAACCAACGGCAGTCGATAATACTTTTAGTTGCCAGCAGGGGTGAATCCTACTTCACCATCCGTAGACCCCAAGTAACGAATAATTAAACCATGAATATGGTTATATGCTTAAGTGCAGTCAGATTTCAAATAAACGAGAACCAGTCGACATTAGGGTATTTCACCGAACAAACTTTAAAATCAGTGCGCGGCATAGGTGTGGTCATTGGGACCTGGGGACCAAAAAACGTCTCCTAATGTTTGGAAATATATGGGTATACAGAAACGGCAAAATCTTCTCACAAATCCAAATATGTACTTTAGGGCGACAATTTTTAGCAAATTTGAGGAGCGCCGGTCGGAATTTTGTTGTTGGAATGGTGAAAATTTGAGATAAATCGGAATAGATTAACCCGTGCCGCATTGAGTTCAAAGTTCAAATTTCAGGAAATTTTGGTATTTTTCAACATAAATGATTTATAAACAACGTTATTTTTCGACGAATTTCAATTAAAATTGGCGAAATTATTGCAGTTATCCTTAAAATTACTATCTGAACAATCTGAATTTCAGGCAAATCGGACAACTCTGAATTAAGATGCAGCGATGTCAAAGTTCAACCTTTAGGAAAATTTTATTTTCATTACAAGTTGTTCATGAAAATTCGTTTTTAGTATACTTAGTAGGGACATAAATACTGTTACAACATTGAACACACCCATTTCAATAGTAGAACTGAACATACCCCGTTAATGTCATATATCATAGGTTTTGAAAGCTAACCTCAATAGCGTTAGTCTGTAACGGGATTTTAAAATTGTTTCAACTTTCAACACTTGATATTGCATGAACACCTGGCCGTAACAAAGGTTTGTTCTCGTTGGATCCCGCACAAATTGACAATCGCTCAAACAAAAGGCTCGTGTCGATTGGTGCAAAGAAATTTTGAAAAAATAAGATCGCGGTGCTTCAAAAGACATTTATAAGATCGTCACAGGTAACGAATCATGGATATATGCGTTTGAGCCCGAAACAAAACAACAATCGACCGTGTGGGTCTTCGAAGACGAGCCAAATCCAACGAAAGTTGTTCGTGGAAGAAGCACTTCCTGTTTCTTCGGCAAAACGGGCGACTGTTCCGCTTGAGCAACGTAGGACGGTCAATTCTGAGTGGTACACCACAATTTGTTTGCCTGAAGTCTTCGGAGAAATTCGAAAAATGACAATGCGAGCTCTCACACATCGGCTCAAACCAGCGCCTTTTTGACCGGCCAAATGATGCGTCATCCGCCTTACAGCCCTGACTTGGCACCCAATGACTCCTTATTCCCGAACATCAAGAAAAACTGCGTGGTCAACGATTTTCGTCGCCAGAAAATGTTGTTGAAGCGTTCAAAAACCATCTTTTGGAGGTACCTCATTCGGAGTGGAAAAAGTGCTTCGACCATTGGTTTGAGCGCATGCAAAAGTGTATAAATCAGGCTGGAGATTACTTTAAAAAAAAAAATAAAAACCATTTTTGATGATAAATATTCTCATTTTCATTATTAGGCCATATATATATAGCCCTCGTAACTATGATTGGTAAAGAAAATATTCATAAAAGTATACTTTTTTCCGAGGTACCTTTAGTCTCTTAAAGGGAAAGAATATACTTTATTTAGATATGGAAAAATATTTTTAATTTATTTTGTTCTTTTTTATTTATTTACTATTTAATAAGCAAATGAAAACTTCCTCGGCCCATAAAAGATAACTGAGACCTACCACGACTCTGTCCTTTGGGGATTTAAAATGCTCACCTAAGTTTTTATTTTCCTAAGACATCAGCCACAACCCCCCCCCCCCACAGTACGTCCGAAATTTTAAGGCATAGTGTAATTTCCGAGAGGTGTGTAGTATTTGTTCTTTAAACTTAAATTTTCACTGCATTTTTGCCAACTATTGAATACGCAATAGTGTTGCGGTTTAGTTTTCTTTAGAAGGTCAAATCGAAATTAATTTAACTTTCGAACGAAATTTGGGTTTTTTTTTCTGGGGTTATTCCTTTTCTTCTATAATAAGTGCCCTCGTTAATTAACGTTTAATAACTAATACTTTTTTTTACATTTTTGCAGATTCCAGAGGAACTAATGCTCGATTATGCGGAGATAACATCCATACCACCACTACCACTGTGGGTTTTATTAAATGCCGATAAAGAGTCATCTGGTCAAGGTAATATAATATCTGAGGACGCTAAGGATTATGATCAATTATTTGAAATGGATCCTGCTGATGACAACTTAGATGATCTGCTGGATAATGAAAATGACTATAAGCGAAATGATAGACGCTTGTCTATTCCGGAAAAGCAAAATATTTCTCATTTCGGACCTCGTCAGGGTCAAATTCTTTCCAGACTTTTAACGCACACTCATCTTCCCGGACTGTCTTCGCTTGACCAAATGCACCTTCTTGCATTAGCAGATACCGTATCGACATGCAATACTGACTTTTCGGAGAAATTCATTACCGAAACTGGAAAACCAACAACTAAAGATACGTCCGGTAACTCACTTACGGAGTCTTTGGACGATTGTGGTCTGAGGTTTCTTCTAGCAATGAAGCACTACAGTTATCTTCTGCGTTGTTTGCCCTTGAATCAACGAACACAATTTCAAAAGCATGGAATAGGCACTTCCAATATAGTTTGGGCCTTTCATTCTGAGAGCGAAGAGGAACTACTAAATTTAATTCCATCCTACAATAAGGGCGATCTGAAGTGGTCTACCTTAAGGGACTTAGGAGTAGGTTTTTGGTTGCGAAACATAAATCTTTTGCGCCAGTGCGTGGAAAAACTTGCTAAATGTGCCTATCAACTTAAGCAAGATCCACTTGACGCAGCTATATATTATTTAGCTATGAAGAAAAAGTCCATAGTTTGGGGTCTCTTCCGTTCCAAACGTGATGAAAAAATGACTCAGTTCTTTGCCAACAATTTTACCGAGGACAGGTGGCGCAAGGCTGCATTGAAGAATGCCTTTGTTTTGCTGGGCAAGCAGCGTTTTGATCATGCTGTGGCATTCTTTTTACTGGCAAATTCTTTAAATGATGCCATCGAAGTATGCCTTAATAAACTGGACGATTTTCAGTTGGCGCTTATTATAGCGCGCCTATATGAAGGCGATGTGGACATTAATATACATTCCACATATAGAAACCTATTAAGCGAACACGTATTGGGAAGCGAGAATGAAACATTTAAATTTAATATTGAGAAGGCGCATCCAGATCCGTTTCTACGTTCGATGACTTATTGGATCTTGAAACGACACCAAGAGAGTCTCAACACTTTACTACTGAATGGAGTTGGACAGTGTCATGCTGCTTTCAAGGAAGAGGATTTGTTCAAACCGGAAAGTCAATCAACAAATCCCAATGTCTTTAATTTCTACATATACTTGAGAACTCATCCTTTACTTGTTCGACAGAATTTAGCATTATCTGCTCAAGAAAAGAAATTCTCCCACGTTGTTTTGTCGGGATTCAGTTACTCTGTAGATGCTGCCAAGCAGAACGACAAGCAACTACAAATAGAAGACTCCATCAGCTCAGTCGAAAGGCAATTATACTTTACAACAGCACACGGACATTTCAAGGCGGGATGCCCAGCACTAGCTTTGGAGGTATTGAATAAGCTGCCAACAAAAGTCCTCGATTCTGCAGATATAGAGGAAGTTCAGTCGCCCAGTAGCATTGACAATGAACTTATAAAAACAGGAATGATTGATTGGGAAAGTCAAAAAAGTTCTGATATACCCCCAACTTCGCCAGCAGAGGTCGATTGGAGTTCCCCAATTACCTTAGTGAAGAAAGAAGTTGATACTTTTAAAATTCAATGGGAAGATGGCGATGACTCAGAAGAAACTCTAGCCGATAACGATGACATTTCAAAAGGAGTGTGTAGTAAAAAAGAGGATGTTGCAATGAACGACGACACAACGAAGAAGATCGATATTATGGCGCAACAGCTTAAGTTTGTTGCCTGCTTGAAAATTCTGATGGAGGAACTGTCTACTCTAGCAACGGGATTTGAAGTAGACGGAGGTCAGTTACGATACCAACTTTACATCTGGCTAGAAAAGGAAGTAGAGGCATTACAACAGCTGTGTAATTATTGTAAATTTGATTCGTCGGATTTAAACAACACATCTGAAATTAAAAAGGTAAGTGGTCAAACTGAATACTTCATATGAAGGGTTATTTCTTTTAAAGAAATAACCCTTCATATGCAGTATATAAATCGCACATCTGAGTTAGTGATATAATTATAAATAATTAAACTAAATAATTGAAACTAGTTTCATACAGGCTGCACATGCAACATAAAAACACGGAGAAAATAATATGTTTGTATGCACATATTCATATTCTGCGGGAAACATATAAGTATTATTGTTTTCTAGCACGCTCCAAACATTATGTATTAATACTCGAGGGCTGCTTAGCATTCACGCTATAGTTACTTCTAGGTTTCAAAGGCGTTCCGCTCTCCGCAGCTTCTTCAGCGCTGTCACCGTACGATCTTAGCCCAGTTTCCATACGCTGCAGCATAAATTCCAAAACATGTTCGGGGCCCGGTATATCTATAAGGGATGACCTGAATCTGGGACGGTTAAAAACAACGCGTTCTACGTTTTCCTTCTCCACACAGTTTGGGCATACAGGCGAGGTGTCATGTCCAAATCTCTACAGGTTAAAACATCCATGACCTGTAAAGAATTGTGTTTGGTAGTGTTATTTTATTTCTCTAGTCGGATATAGTGCGTCCAACTGCATTTTTTACTGCTGCCCCACCTAGCCTGCCACATATCCACTACTTCTAGCCGGATTGGGTCCCCCGACATTAGGTATCATCCGGGCTAGTGCCGCCTGAACAGCGTCGTTTCTCATGTATTCTATTGCTGAATATGCTTGGCAACAGTTACAATGGCAATACGATATAGTCTGCAAAGCCTATTACTTTGGTACCATGTTGGAATGGTGTCATTGGACTCCGGCCGAGTACTGATCCCTGTAGAACACCCGCTGTCACGTGGTAGGTAGCTTACCCTTCGTCGCTGTCATATATCAGTCTACGATTCGTGAAGTTGCTAGTGATCAGGTCAAGAATGTACACAGGTACCTCCATTCCTGCAAGGACGCTTTTAATTTTGGCCGAATCAAACGTGTTAAATGCGTTCTTCACATCTAGTGTGACTACAGCACAATACTTTTTGGAGCCTCCCTTCTATTGTTTACCAGATATCTCCTTCGTCGCGATATCGACTACCGATTTAACTGCGCCTTCCTGAAACTAATCTGGCATTCTGATAGCCCACTTCCACCTCCAATATTATCTCCCTTTCGACACACATTTTTTTCAATACACTTTTGGAAGGGTGGGTCTGGCAAAGGCATCTGGTTTAGCACGCATCGCTGCCTTTAGTGCCTTTTTTGGTATTCTCTTCGGTTCTTATTGATCTATTTGTCCATGCAGCATTTTTTTATATAAAGACAAACACTCAGGGGGTATCCCCTATACATTCAGTGCATTGTATCGGTCAAGGAAAGGTAGGTGATGGTAGGGAAGGAAAAAGGAAGTAATGACATTTGATTTGAACCTGTTCATATCGTACGTGGTAGGAAACGCCACTGCGGGAAGTCTGTTCCACATACGGACAACACGGCTAAAGAACGAGTTCTCTCTGTAATGTGTCGTGCGATCTGTAGGCCAATCAATATCAAATGGGTGCTAACTTCTAGATAAGTAGGTGTTACGGGCGAACACTCTGACCTCCGGGATGAGATCACCTATCTCAGAAGAGCACATTCCGTTAAAGTACCTGTAAAAGAGTGATACGCAACATACACTCCGCCGATGCTCAAGTGAAAAAACAGACCGCTCTACCTTGTACCCGGTCGAGAAACTCCAAAGAAGACCTTGAAGCACCCGCCCAGATGTGGGAGTTATACTCCATTTTTGGCCGAATGTATGTGATGTAGTATATGTTGAGGAGGTCGGAGGAAGTGAATTATTTCTTGCACCGCTTTAAAAAGCCCATTCACTTGAATGCTTCTTTCGACACTTGAAGAACGTATTTGTTCCAGCGAACATCACACAGCATTTTCATGCCCAGACTCGACCTATTTGACCTATTAAACTCGACTCGACCTATTAAACTCGACTCGAATCCTCTCTGAGACCCTCACAAGATCTTCGTTGAGTGTGTCAGCCATATTTTGCCTCATCGCCTCTGTATCTGTGAGGCCCGGTCTACGGTCGAATATGAGTTGTTGTTGTAACAACAATATATTTATTTTGAAGTCTGGTTCGTCTATGGGGGATCTGCTTCGATACTCAGGTGGAGGAAACGCGCCATTTGAACTGGATGCGTCCACAGAGAACTGGGGGTCAGCTGAGTGGGCTTGGCCGGACAATTGAAAAGGTAAAGCACATCATGTGGTCCCTGTTGGCAGGCGGGACAGATGTCTGGAACGTTAGCATCAATTCGTGCCCAGTAAGTATTGAGGCGGCTGCACCATCCAGATCTCAGCTGCGCCAGAACCACGCGCGTCTGCCGAGGTAGTACCTTCTCCTCAGGTGAAATCTCCGCAGGATGTTCCCCTAGCACTACATTCACACGGAAGCTGGATACTACTGCTGCGACTTCATCGGCGTGAATGTTGTTCAGACCTGCCTGATAGTTTCGATGATCTAAAGGTTCTCTCTTATACCGCTGGACCTCTCTATATATCAGATCGTACCTGATCTGCCTGGGCGGAGGCATTCTGTTGGTGGTTAGGATGACTGCTGCGAAAACCCCCTAGCATGTATTGCTTAGACAACAGGAAATTGTGTCTGCGCACGGTAAGGACCTTCATCTCCTCATGTAAATGGTCCCCAGAAGACATAAGAAGACACCCTGTTGATGTTCAGAGGGCGGCATTCTGGCAAGTGTGAATTTTCTTCCACTGCGTCGTACTCACGTTCGCCGACCATACAGGTGTTTGCTACAGACCGACCTATCGCTTGTCGGCTCCCCTAGTACTGCCGGCAAGGACCTTGTTCCTACTTTTGAGTTTATTGCAGATAGCTGTAACATGTGCAGAGGATCTAAAAAGGACCAAGGATTTTGGTTTAGTTGGTTGTCGGGATGTTGACGTCATCGACTTTCACATTGAGTGACAACCGCACATCTGCGGTCCATACAGTAAACAGTGTGGCTGATGATTTGGAGGCGGATATTTTCATATTCCTCGCAGTGAAAAAGCGTGCTAAGTCAGTGAGGAAACAGTTGATTTTCTCGCAAATGTCATCCTCTTTAGGTCCTGACGCCAGAATTGTGCAATCGTCAGCTTACGAAACAATTTCAACGCCGTCTGGTGGTGCAGGAAGTTTAGAGAGGTACAGGTTAAACAGAGCCGGGATATAACTCCACCCTGGGGAACTCCTTGTTCTACACATGACATATGGCTGGTGCCCACACATATAGTTTACGACCCAACGTTTCAAACTGGGCGGAAGGGACGTTTCTTCAATATCCTCGAACAGAGTGGCATTTGTCAGGTCAAGAGCCACGAGGACTGTTCTGTCGTTAGGTTTGTTCTGGTTAAAGCCGCGACTTATACGTGTGGTGATGGCGTGTAAAGCAGTTGTTGTGCTGTGCTGCTTGCGGAATCCATGCTGATGATCAGCACTGGGAAAGTGTTCGATCAGGCTGGGGAGGAGCAGTGCTTCAAGCGTCTTTGCTACTGAAGAAAGCAAGGAGATCGGCCTTTACGAATCTCCTTTACTTGCGTCTTTCCCCAACCTACACTTCTGGTGCGATCCTTACGGAGCACGTTGTATCCGCCACATTGTGCAGGCTGCAGGTGGCATTCAGCTTTGTTTCTTGGACCGCAGCGACCATTATGTTTCTCCTATTCATAAAATCTATTACCTCACTGATTTTGTTGCGTAGGCCATTGCAATTAAATTGCAGAATTGGAGCACTCTCAGGAGTGGCAACAGCAATCTGTGGTGTAAGATGCTGTATATGTTGATGATGTTGCGGGGGCGACTGCGGGGGAGTCTCGTAGTTGGATGATGATGACAAAAATGTAGACGGCGATGGTAACACCAAATCCAGATAACCACTGCTAACTTCGGTGACACAGCATGATGCAACAAAGTCTGCTTCGCTATACTCCCTGATGTGGTTCAGACCTGAACAGCTCCTGAAGTGCACCCACTCCATGCAACGATTACACCTTACAGACGTAGCACGGTGGTGTATACGGTTCTGACAAACCGAGCAGATCCAAGGTTCGGGGTTTTGTTCATCCCGGCTCGGACCAGTAGTATTCGGAGCAGGCATTCCGGGAAGTGCTGCTCCCACGACGAAAAAAAACATGGATGAACAAAAAGCATATTGTTGAGGTGACGGCCCCTGGCCGTAGAGTTTCGGGTCAATCCGGTACATAGAACCCGCAGTCGCGGGATTGTATGTAACGAATATGAGTGACAGATGCTGCTATCGTCAGCAAACGAGTAAATAGGGTTTATTGTCGGACGCAGGACGTCATTGAGAAAAATGAGAAAAAAGAGAGGAGGAGAGAACAGAGCCTTGCGGTACCCCAGCATTTATAGCATACTCATCGGACGAGACTCCGTCTATACCAACACGTATAGAGCGATCACTGAGTAAACTCGATATGAATCGAGAGAAATCAGAACCGACTTCAAAAGCAATTAGCTTTGATAAAAGTGCGCCGTGTCACACTCTATCGAACGCCTTGGAAATATCCAGAGCCACTACCTTACTTTCACCAAGTCGGTGAATTGATCGACTCCACAGCTTCGAAAGGAACGTCATCAGGTCTTCCGTAGATTGGCTATACTAATCGTTGAGAAGGCCATTTGACTCTAAATAATTACATTCGAGAGTGCAGAGCAAACTGCAATTGGGCGGTAGTTGTCAGGGTTACTAGCCTCACCCTTTTTTGGGATCGTTGTTACATTTGCAATCTTTCAACACGAGGGAAAGACACGGTACGAGAGGTTAAAAAGATTGCGCAATGGTCTAGCTAGCGTCAACGAACAATTTTTTAGGACAAGTGCTGAGATTCCTTCCGGACCCGGGGATTTTTCGACGTAGATTTCCGCAAGAACCCTTTTAACTCCTCTAGTTCAAAAAATATCCGAGGCATAGACATAGATACATTTTCTATCACGAACAGTGGTTGGCTGCTATCTGGCAAGGACGAATTCCTTGCAAAAATGCTAGCCAAAGATTAGCCTTGCCAACCGGGTCAGTGAACAACTGGTCATCCTTAATGAGGGTTGGGATCGAGATTGTTTATCCCGTATCCTTTTAACAAACGACAAGAAGCTCTTGCTTCCCCTGGGAGAGGAGAGAACTTTGGCACGTTGACGTTGTTCGTGCATATGTTTTTCCCATCTAAGTGCACATGCAGCCCTTTCCTGCTTGCGTAGCATATCAGTCCTGACGCCAGTTTCTAAAAGCTTTCTCTCTGGCTCTGACAGCCTGTCGATATGTCCGGTTAAACCAACACTTATGTCTTGGCTAAACCGATATATTCTTTTTAGGAATGAAGAGCTTCATTCCAATAGGAATAAGATTTACTACCATGTCTGCCGCAGCATCGATATTGTTCTTGAGAAAACAAAGTTTCCAATATTGAGCGCTTGTTGGCTGGCGTTGAAACGGTACGAAGAGAAGAATATGAAAAGAATGCAGACACAATAGAGTAATCCGAGTTACCGAGAGGTGCAAATTAACCTCATATTTATCAGGATGAGAAGTTAAGAAGAGGTCATGGGTACTGCAAAATTGTCCTTCGACGCACGGAATAAGTGTCAGTTCGTTCCCAAGTTGTGCGAAATGGTTATGTGCGGCGAAGAGTTCCGCGTATTAGCCCTCCGGAGTTGTATGACTCGATTGGGTTAGCAACTATAATTTCACTGTCCGGGTAACGTTTTAAAACTTGGGATATAGAGCCTGAAAAAGCGTCAAAGCGATTAAAGGAAGCCACTTTTTCCGCATTTGGTCTTCTATAGAGAAACCAGAAATGAATGGTGTGTGTTCCAATCATGAATTTAGCCCAAAGGGTTGCTGCTGACTCTGGAACACAACATCATTATGTACAAACATCGCATTTTATCATTGAAAATTTGATAAAAAAAAGCTTATTTATTATTATTATCCTGGAAAGTTGTGTTATCTTACTTTTTTGGGTTTGAGGAAATAATTTTTGATATTTATTTTTACCTAAAACTCACACTGTCATACAAATGGTGTTATTGCTTATAGATTTTCATAGAAACAACGGAGTATTTACTTTTTTAGGCTAAAAAAATCAATTTTTAATGTTGGTTTCATTGTAAAACATATTTCTAATGATATTGCGAAGTATATTATTCTCAGTACGTTTCTTTTACAAAAAAGCAGTTTTTAAGGAAAAAAATGTGTTTTTTATTGGAAATAATATTTTTTTTTATTACCAAAACAACTTTTTTATTTAAAAGTATTATATCTTATTTTGATCCGCTTAATCGTCATCACTATCACTGTCAATGTTTGAAGTAGAAAAAGCTCCAGGAATAGAAGGCTGTGGATCTCTATATGTTTTGGGTTCTTGCTCTTCGCCAGTATCCTCTTCATCGGTTGTTCTCTTTAACCACCAGCATAAATCACTTAAATATAACCTAGTTTCCTTCCTCTGTACCTAGTTTCCATGGTAAAAGCTACTTGGTGAAAAAGTTCACCTTGCTCATCAGATTCGGTGCAAAGTTGGTTTTCAAACCAATCGATATGGTGATGGAAAAAATTAATTTTTAATGACATAATCACACTAAGCTCCTCAAAGGCTTTCAAGAGACGTTTAATTCTTTGTGCACTCTCTTTCATTAATTGCATTTCATGCAATTAATTGCTATTGATCCAAAGAATTATGAAAATCGTTATTTTTTTATCAATCTTCTAATTTCTGGACCATTAAACATACCTGTAAAATTTGAAAAAAAAATATTGCAAATTCGTTCATTGTTTTGTGTAGATTTCAGATCGGAGATATGCACTAAATTTTTTTCCTTAAATATGGACGTCATTGTTGGAGGCCCCTTTAGGGGCACTTCCGGTCGACCTTAATCGACCATCGACAAGCGATATATGGTAAATTAGGTCGTGATATACTCCCTCAGACCTATCTGGGGACATCTCGATGGTCGATTAAGGTCGACCGGAAGTGCCCCTAAAGGGACCTCTAATAATTTAAGCAAGAAATTTAGTGCATGCCATATATCTCCGGTCTAGGATATATGGTAAATTAGGTCGTGATCTACTCCATCAGACCTAACTGGGGACATCTCGTTGGTCGATCAAGGTCGACCGGAAGTGCCCCTAAAGGGGCCTCCAACAATGGCGTCCATATTTAAGGAAGAAATTTAGTACATGCCTTATATCTATTTAAGCAAGAAATTTAGTGCATGCCATATATCTCCGGTCTAGGATATATGGTAAATTAGGTCGTGATCTACTCCATCAGACCTAACTGGGGACATCTCGTTGGTCGATTAAGGTCGACCGGAAGTGCCCCTAAAGGGGCCTCCAACAATGGCGTCCATATTTAAGGAAGAAATTTAGTACATGCCTTATATCTCCGATCTGAAATCGGTCTTGGATATATGGTAAATTAGGTCGTAATCTACTCTCTCAGACCTATCTGGGGACATCTCGATGGTCGATTAAGTTCGACCGGAAGTGTCCCGAAAGGAGCCTCCAAAAATTACATGTTATCGAGAAAATGTGTTAATATACAATCATCGCAAAATGTTTTCTATCTTGTGTTTTTTTATTTAATATATTATTACTTTTCATAAATTTATCAATAAATTTGTATACTTTTATCATATATATCAAGGATTTAACGAAAAAGAAATGAATTTCGAAATTTCTCAGTGAAGCAGCAAAATTTCTCCGTCGCGCTGCACATTAAGGTGTTTGGGTCGCGGACAAATTTAACTTATAAATGTATCTTCACACCCTTCAATAACTTTTGGTTTCCAGAGAATGTCTTATTGTTTTTACGACCATATGGCTTTGTTCTGGAGTTCCGTGTTTAAGCCGAAATTCAAACTGGTGATGAGATATTATCTTCTAACTTTCAAGGATAGGCAACGACATTTTTTTGAAAAGAGACGTTCAACTATTTTTGAACAAATCGGCTATAAACTAATAGGTCTTTAGGATCTTATAAATTTCACAGGTTAATTGGGTTTAGCCAATTATAATTGCATGTTTCCATTGATCAGGGAAGTGGGTCAGCCCTAAGACGGAGCTGAAAAGCATTGTCAGGAAGATTTTTTTTTTTTTTTTTTTGAAAACATTTATTTACAATCTGTCCAGTTGTGGACAATAAGCAAATTTTATATCTAATTTAATAATCACATAGCTTGCTGAGCTCCAACGAGAACAACAATACAAAAATATCTTAATTTATGTCTAACTTATTTACATGCTATTTAACGATTTTGAAAATATTTTAATATAAGAATTTAATAATTAACATCTATGTACGAAATGGCAGATCAAGGATGTGGTAACGCTTTAGTCTTCTGGTTTCGGCTGTATCATCCAGCAATGATATAGCCAGTGGGTTGCAATGATTGCTTAATCTCTGAAGATAATTTTCACTAAATCCTTGAATTTCATTCTTTACTAGTGGAATATTTAAATCATTATGGATAGTGTTGTTTGAAACGAACCAAGGGGCATTGATAATTGACCTTAATGTTTTAGACTGAAATCGTTGTAGGATTTCGAGGTTCGAATTGCTTGCCGTTCCCCATAACTGAATGCCATATGTCCATATAGGTTTGAGTATGGTTTTGTATATAAAAACTTTGTTTTGTACACTCAGCTGCGATCTGCTACCTACCAACCAATACAACCGCTTAAATTTTATGTCCAAATGTTGGCGCTTTTGTTTTATGTGTGTTTTCCAAGTCAATCTTCTGTCAATATGGATACCCAAATATTTAACGCACGATTCGTGTGGTATGTCACTATTGTTAATTACTAGCCCTGGGCAATCTCCGACTCTCGTGGAAAATGTGACATGAGTTGACTTTGCAGCATTTATTTTAATTTTCCACTTGCTCATCCAAGATTGAATTTTATTAAGTTCGTTTTGAACAAGGAGCGAAGCTTCTACTCGGCATTGACTAGAGGCCAGTATTGCAGTGTCATCGGCATATGTCGCTACTAAAACTTCTTTAGTTGTGGGCATGTCTGAAGTAAAAATTGTGTAGAGCACTGGCCCTAATACACTGCCTTGTGGAACTCCAGCCTTTACTTCGTAGATATCGGAAAAGTCTCTATTTACTTTGACGTAAAAGTATCGCTCTGTCAGATAGGATTTTAGTACTAGATACAAGTGGGTTGGGAGTATCTTTTTAAGTTTGTAACATAGGCCATAATGCCAAACCTTGTCGAATGCTTGCTGAACATCTAAAAAGGCACCAGAACAATATTTTTTGTTTTCCAATGAATCTCGTATAAAGGCGATAATACGATGGCATTGTTCAGGAGTACCATGTTTCTGCCTGAAACCAAATTGGTGTTCAGGTACAATGTTGTATTCTTCTAATACTGGTAATAATCTTCTAAGTAATATTCTCTCAAATATTTTAGAGAAAGTTGCCAGTAAACTAATCGGTCTATAGGATGACACTTCATTCTCGGGCTTGTTTGGTTTGGGCAGCATTATAATTTCTGCACATTTCCACTGCGGTGGGAAATGATTTAAACGAAGAATTGAGTTGTAAATTAATGTTAAAAATTTTATCGCTTTTTTTGGTAGGTTTTTAATGACTTTTCCATCAATTTGGTCATAACCAGGCGATTTCCTACAATTAATTTTATCAATTTCATCTTTAACTTCATGTGGGGAAATATGCTGCATGGGCCAATCAACTGGGCAAGGGCTGTCTAGAAATTCGAATACATGTTGGTCTTCACTATTATTTGTTGATGTATGAGGCTGAAATGTATTCTGCAGATGAACCACAAATGATTCCGCTTTGCTTTTATCAGTCTTGCACCAAATTCCACCTGAATTTTTAATAGGAATATTTCTTTTTGTTGATCGTTTTAAGTATTTAGTTGCTCTCCATAAGCAATGCTCGTCACTTCGTGATACATCAAGACTTTTTAAAAAATTGTGAAGTTGGTAATTCTTTTCTAGAAGAAGCTTTGTTTTTAGTTCTTTTGTGGCTCTGTTATAAACTTGTTTGTCGTATGGGTTTCTGGTATTTTGCCACTGTTTCCTTAGTCGTCTTTTAATCCTTATCATCTCTGCAATTTCGAAATTAACTATTTTTTGTTGTGTTTGTTTCATGTTAACAGTAGGTGTTGATAAAAGACCAGCTTCATGGATCAAGTTGTTAACAGATTCCACAACATCCTCTAGTTCAGAAGCAGATTTTATTGATACGTTGAGATTGAGATTTTGGCCAATCCAATGGGAAAAATATTTTAGGTCGGTATTAGAGCTTATAACTTTATAGTTCTTTGCCAATGTATGAATGCATGTGTTAAAGCTGATAAGTATTGGGGTGTGATCTGAGCTAAGTTCAACACTATCAGATATTTGAAAAAATTGGCGAGGTATACCATTAAAAACTGCGAAATCCAGCAGGTCAGGAATTCTTCTGGGATCCGTTGGCCAATATGTAGGCTTTCCCGTTGATAGTACAGAGTAGCTATTATTGGATATACATTTGTACAGCTCTTTGCCCTTAGGATTATTTAGCCTTGAACCCCACCACTGATGCTTGGCATTAAAATCGCCTCCAACAATAAAGCGAGTTCCGAGTTTCCTAAAAAAGTCTTGGTACTGGTCACATTTAACAGAATATCGTGGAGGGAAATAGATTGCGCAGAAATGTACATCCGCGTTGTCGCATTTTACTTTTATGGAGGCTGCTTGCAAGAATGGTTTCCTTATTTCATCTGATACTTCATATTTTATAGACGATTTTACAAGGATAGCTGCTCCACCGTGTGCCTTTCGTCGGGATGATTCGCTATTATCAAATCGTAGCCCTTAATTCTGAAAAATGTTCTCTTTGTAAAATGGGTTTCTGATACAAGAACGATGTCCAATAGATGTGAATGCAGAAACAATTCTAGTTCCTGTGTGTGGTATGTCAGGAAGATAACACCCTTTTTGGTAGAGATTTGATATCCTTAGCATCAATATTATCATAGCCTGGAGACTTTTTGGGATTCAACTTTTTTATCTCTACCTTGACTTCCTAAAATATAAACGATTTTATTGGTTTACTCATTTGGCAGAGACTTTTAGATGGACTTAAATTAGTTAAGTATGATTCTACTGAGTCATTTTTCAGATCTTTAAGACAATATTTAAGATAGTTGGCTGCTAATTAAAGTTGGATTTGTCTGAAGGATGCCTTGTTCTTTGCCATATTTTTCTTAGGATTCGCTTAATTGCCTAACTACCTTAATTCGACTGTTAGTCTGAGTCTTGAGTTCTTATACACGTAGGAGCATTCTTGTGGAGTAGATACAAATGCGGCTTCATTCGACTCCCGTTTTAGTTGACATATTCAAATTTATATTTAAATCAATATAGTTTTTGAAAGATTGAATGCAAGTTTTAGTGGTAAAAATCTTGGCACTATAATTTTGTTTTGTTGGTGTGGGTCTGTAATTGACGATAATGGGACTGTGGTCAGAACTTAGATCATAGCTAGGCGCAATGCCTAGCAGTATACTTGATATACCTTTATCTATATATATATATAAAATGCTCGTGACACAATGTTAGTGACCTTAATCCTCCAAAACGGCTTTACCAATTTTTACCAAATTTTATACGCATATTCAGTAGGTCTTAGAATTGGCTTCTATCTATTTTTCATGCCCCTAAGTGATAAGGGTTGTTCACCCTTAACAAATTTTTGGTTTTTATTTTTCTATACTGTGTGGAACACATTGTCGTTGAAGTTGAAGTCTTTAATAAGTTTCATAACTAAATTACACGAATTCGGTCCCACACGTTGCTGGCTGTATTCGGTTGAGTGGCAAAAGCGAGGACTACCTCATGCACACATTTTGGTTTGGTTAATCGACAAAATCCGTCCGGAGAAATCGAAAGTATCATTTCTGCGGAAATTCCAGATCAGTCTACTGACCAACTGCCGTTTGATATTGTTACAGCAAACATGATCCATGGTCCATGCGGTACTCTTAATCGTTTATCGCCTTGCATGACAGATGGAGAATGTACTAAAAATGTCCCTAAAGATTTCACTAATGAAACGATCACAAATGTCGACGGATATCCATAAAGGCATAAAGGATATGGCTGTGTTTAGAGTGGAAAATACTAATGTGAATGCTCCTCCAGTGAATAAAAACGATAAAATAACGCTCTACCAAATTGGTCGGTGCATCAGCTCCAATGAAGCTGCTTGGCGTATCTTTAGTTTTCCAATTCATGAACAGGATCCAGAAGTTGTTCAGTTAGCCGCCCATCTTGAACACGGTCAGTGTGTATTTTTCACGAAAGAGACAGCGATTGATCGTGCTATAAATCAACCTAAAACTACACTCACTGAGTTTATTGAATTGTGTAATCGTGCGGATGATTTGGTGCCTTTGCACAAACAATACTCTATTCACAAGTTCTACGCTATTTCACATGGACTCAAACAAAAAATGGATGCCCCGCAAGCAAGGCTCACCAGTTGATGCATGTCTCAATTTATTTAAATAAAACACACTGGGGCGATTATTTACAGTCAATCCAAGACAAACTGAGTGCTTTTATCTTCGACTGTTATTGGGTAATGTTACTGGCCCATTATCATTTCAAGATATACATAAAGTGAATCTGCAAAAGTATCCAACGTATAAATTTGCATGCCTTGCACTCGGCTTGCTGGAAGACGACAACCAGTGGAAATGTATGCTTGCAGAAGCTGCATTGATCTGTACATTAATACTATTCGCTATAGTGTTGACTACATGTTTCCCAGCCCGAGCACAGATATTGTGAGATAATCACAAAGATTCAATGACTGATGATATATTGCATCAACATGCGACGATCTAACGATAACATTCAGCGACGCTATGTACAATGAAACATTGATTGCAATTGAGGATTGTCATTGCCAACTTATCACTCAGTCATTTCGGTATAATTTCGCCACATCGAAATGTATCTGTTTTAATGGACACTGAAATGAATCGTGAAATGCAGGTCAACACTGTAGAAATGGCAGCGATTGTTACTCGCAATGTCCCACAAATGAATGAAGAACAAAGAACCATTTATGACCGTATTATGCTCACAGTTTCAACAGGACAAGGTGGGTTCTTCTTTTTGAATGCACCGGGTGGAACTGGCAAAACGTTCCTTATTTCGCTAATTCTTGCTGAAATACGATCAAAAAATGGCATCTCATTGGCCGTTGCATCATCGGGAATTGCGGCTACTTTATTGGATAGAGGCAGAACAGCTCATTCAGTATTTAAGCTGCCACTAAATATTCAAAAAAAACCCTGACACAGTGTTCAACATTAAAAAACAAGTAAGTAAGTGCTATAGTCGGGCGTGGCCGACTCTATGATACCCGCACCACTATAAATGTGATTAAGTCTCCTGTTAATCGAAAGCACTCGTCGCTATTTCTATCTGTATCTATCACGCAAGCACTAAGCCTTTATACCCCATACCACTATGTGGTGAGGGTATAACAATTATAGTTGGTCCACATTTTCATACCTTGTTTTCGGACCCTGTGCCCTCCCACGGACGAGATAAATCATTTGGCTTGACATATTTAAAGTCCTGAGGCAATTCCCTGTTATTTGAGGGGTCACACTAAAATCCGGGTAAACCGAAACTTTTGGACCCTCCTAATGGACCCTGGGGCCCAAACAGGTCGAATTTTTTTCTGTATTTTAAATTGTAAGATAATTTCCTTCCATTTAAGGGGTCACACTTATATTTAAAATCATGGGTCCATTTTTTGGGTTCTGAAGGCCCCGTAGATCCGGGTCCAACTATTTTTTTTACATTTTGTGGTCAGTTCTACATCGAATGTCATATTTTTTTAATTTGTTGACCAATACACGCGACATCAACTGGATTTGGACCAAATCCGGGAGTTCCTTTGTATGGGGGGTCTATCAGAAAGTGCTCCGATTTGGACCAAATTCAATAGCGTCCGTCCTTGTCCCAATATATTACCACTTGCCAAGTTTCGTCAAGATCGGTGCATAAATGCGACCCGTACTTTGATTACAAGAATAGATGGACATCTTTACATCCAGCCAGCCGGCCAGCCAGCCGGCCAGCCAGCCAGCCGCCCAGCCAGCCAGACAGACATGGCTAGATCGACTCAAAATGTAATTCTGAACAACTTTCTCTCTGGTCCCGGTATTCTAACTCGATTCCTTCGATGTGTTACAAACGCAAGCACTAAGCCATTATACCCCATACCACTATGTGGTGCGGGTATAACAATCGTCCATGGCCACCGTGCTGAAACAGTGTAAAATTATCATCTGGGATGAATGTACTAACGCAACATTCGCTTGATGCGTTGAACAGGACATGGAAATATATTAAAAAGCAACGACAAACTATTTGGTGGCACTCTGTTGGTCCTTTCAGGCGATTTCAGACAAACACTTTCCATCATTCCACGTTCAACGTACGCTGATGAGATCAACGCTTGCCTTAAATCATCTCGATTTTGGCGTAATAATGAAAAAGTACAGCTGAAAGTAAATATGCGCGTTCAAATGCTTCAAGTTCCATCTGCTGAAACATTCTCAAAACAACTCTTAGATATCGGTGATGGAAAAGTTGCTATAGATGAAACTGGATACGTTATACTTAGCAGGGACATAAAACTGTTACAACATTGAACACACCCATTTCAATTGTAGAACTGAACATGCCCCGTTAATGTCATATGGGTTTTAAAAGCTGACCCCAATAGCGTTAGTCTGTAACTAGATTTTAAAATTGTTTTAACTTTCATCATGGAGTGGTAAGATAATGAGAACCGTATCGCTGTAATAGCGCTTTTCAAGTGTGAAATGAAAGAAAACAACGATATTTTCAAAACGCTCCGGCCACTAGGGATTAACCGCATGTTCGTCGACCGCTGCATAAAACTGTTTGAGTAGACTGGAGATGTAAAAGATCACCACCGGTCAGGGGGCCCACGCTCTGTTCGAACACCGCATGCCATCAAAGCCGTAAAATCAGGAATGCACAGAAATCCGCTCCAAAAACAGAAAATCATGCCCCGTGAGATGAATATCACGCAAAAGTCCATGAGTCGAATCATTAAAAAAGACTTGGGGCTTGGGGCTTTTAAACGACGTACCGGACATTTATTGACTGCAGCTTTAAAAAAAATAGGATTGAAAAACGCAAACGTCTTTTAGTGAAGCACGCTGAGAACTTGCACAGAAAAATTTTGTTCACCGATGAAATATTTAGGATATTTAGGGAAATTTAATAAGCACAATGATTGAGTGTATGCGCGGTCATCTAATGAAGCATCTGCACAGATTCCATGGGTGAAAAAGGGTCATCACCCAGCTTCATTCATGGTTTGGTGGGGTGTCTCTTACGATGGGGTCACTGACCTGTATTTCTGCGAACAAGGACACAAAACATCGGCCAAAGTTTACCAAGAAACCGTTTTGGAAGCTCTTGTGAAGCCTCTTAAAAGTTCCTTTTCCTAAACCAGCCATTAACTTTCCAGCAGGATTCTGCGCCGGCCCATAAGGCTAAAACGTCCCAGGCATGACTTCGAAACAATTTGCCAGCGTTCATTTCCTCTGAAGAATGGCCCTCAGGCAGTCCAGATTTGAACCCATTGGATTACAAATTGTGGACGGTTTTAGGGGACAAGGTTTGTCACAAAAGATACCCCAAAGATACAGCTTAGGTTCAAGCTGTGGCCAATTTTTAAATACATTAAAAAGTATTTGGTCCATTGTCAACATACGATGATAATTTAAATCTGAAGATACAACAGTTGTTGCCAGGGAACTTGGTATCATACAAATCTATTGATACAGTTTGCGATGCCAGCAAAATTGTAAATTTCCCCCACAGAGTTATTTAACTTACTGGATTTGCCAGGCATGCCACCATATAATTAACAATTGAAGTTGGATCTCCGATTACCTTGTTTCGCAGTTTCAACCCGCCAAGGCAGTGCAACTGTACTCGATTAGTCATTAATAAATTAATGAAAACCGTTATCGAAGCTACCATTTTAAATGTCAAGTTCCGAGGTGAAAATATATTAATACCTATTATACCTACAGATGTGTCAATCATTTTATTTTCATTTATAACAACATCATTTCAAGTATCGTTAGAAAATATGTAAGTATGCATTCGTCTATGGGGGATCTGCTTCGATATTCAGGTGCGCGCCATTTTAACTGGATGCGTCCACAGAGACCTGGGGATCAGCTGAGTGGGCTTGGCCGAACAATTGAAGAGGTGCAGCACATCATGTGGCCTCTGATGGCAGGCGGGACAGATGTCCGGAACGTTTGCATCAATTCGTGACCAGTAAGCATTGGGGCGGCTGCACCATCCATCATTGGGGCGGCTGCACCATCAGCAGAGCCAGAACCACGCGCACCTGCCTAGGTAGTACCTTCTCCTCAGGTGACATCTCCGGGGGATGTTCCCCTAGCACTACATTTACACGGTAGCTGGATTATGCTGCTGCGACTTCATCGGCGTGAATGTTGTTCAGACCTGCTGGACCTCTTTCTCTAGATCATGAAGATCCTACCTGATCTGGCGGAGGCATTATGTTAAAGAGATGGTGGTTAGGATGACTGCTGCGAAAACACCCTAGCAGGTATTGCTTAGACAGCAGGAAATTGTGTGCACGGTAATGAACTTCGTTTCCTCATGTAGATGACCCTCAGAAGGCATAAAAAGACACCATGTTTTCTTCCACTGTGTCGTGCTTGGTTTCTGTTTTGAGCTTTAATTGCACATTATTAGTGGTGGTTCATTTTGGCTTCACTATCGGTAGTAGGTACAAATATCGATAGTTTTCCAATATTGAAAAAAACGATAGTACTTGTAACAAAAATGTATAGTAACAAAAAATAAGTTTAACAAAATCTACTTAGAATGGCCAACGCGTCTGAGTACTTCTTATCTGAAAAGTTTTAATTTATCATGAAGTGATTTAGGTTCTGAATTCTTTAAAATTATACAACTCACAACGAGAATAAAATTTATTTTGGGACATGTTTTCGAAATTATTAAACTTAGAAGTCGTTTAAAATTTGCAAAATACTATTTGTTTTCTCTTGTACCGAATAATTTACAAATACACAGCACTTAAAAAAGGGAACACCACATTAAACGAAACATTCACAGTCAATACAAAAAATAAATGAATGGTTAGTACCGAATTTTTAATACCCTAGCTATCAAGAGGAGTTCTTACAAATTAATTATCAATATGTTAATACTCGTAGACTGCACATAATCAGATTAAGCCAAGCCAACAACAGTACTCGTATGATTGCATGTATATGACCAACATTTATCGTGTAGGGTTCAAATGAACAATTAAAATAAGATGGTAGCGTTACAAATTTTTTTTTTTCAAAACAGTGTATGTACGTGTGTAACATAGAACACTTATGTAACTCAGATTTCTAAACAAAGCTTTGTAATTGTGCGACACTCTGTATTTCAGAGTTTGAATGTGTAAGATATATACACTCAGGTCTCATTTTATACGGATATGAATTTATGCGGATTGAGTTTTGTCGCTTCGTTGTTGCGATTTCCTTAAATTTGGACTTTAAACTTGGAGAGTCCACAATTAAAGCAATAATGAAAAATGAGGAGAAAATAAGAAAAAACGTGATTTCTGGCACAAGCGTCACTGTTTTATATTCCTCGTATTCACGTGATCCAGTGCTGGAAACAACGGAACGAGCTTTCATGATATGGATTGCGGATCTAACCACAAAAATTATTCACGTCAGCAGTTGTCTTCTTGCAGGAAAAGCTCTTACATTTTTTAAAAATTTAAAACAGTCCGAACTATCTCCATCCTCGGAAGCAAGCAATGGGTGGTGAACTGGATTTCTAAAAAGAAATGCTCTTCATAATGTACAAAAAAGAGGCGAAACGTCATCACACGGTGTAAATGCAGGAAAAGAATACTCACATTTAGAAAAAAGTAAACCAAGAGACAGGTAAAAAAAACTAAATTTTAGGAAAATTTAACTTCGTATGGCACTAAAGCATTTTTTCCCACCGCTAAGTTCAAATATTTCCTTGAAATTAGGAATAGTTTTACTTGATTCCAGTTTATTTTTACTTTATATAACAACTTTTTTTCCTCATAGTAAATTATTTTTGTCCTCAAATCAATAACGTTTTTACATAATGTAAGAAAAAAATTTACTATAAGCTAGTGCAATTGAACTAAGATTAAAGAAATTTAAAAAAAAATGTCTTTAAACCATGTACATAATTCTTTAAAATTATGACATGGTTATTGATGCCAGTTCAACATAAATACTCGTAATTAAGGAGAATATTTTTCAGTATACATGGTTTAAATTTTCCTAGATGCTAGTAATATTGTGCTGTTCTGCAGTACATTTAGCCGTTCTTGGTAGAATGTTTCCGTAATAGTTTATGGTGTCATAAGATTCATGTAAAATGTACTTCATTCTAGTTCCTCGGTGTTACAAAATGTTGTCGTAACAACAGAAAAAATTTACTAAAGTGAAGTTCGACCAAAACTTGTTCCAAGTTCATTTATTAAAAAAATTTACTCAATGTAGGAAAAATCACAATTTTTTGAGTATACCCGCTTACTATAATATAGTATACACATATTATGTGTATACCTCTTGAACAGTTGTAAGTTTGTTTTATTAAAATAAAGTTTAACGTGTTCTCGATTTAAGATGTGTCTAGATTTGATACTAGTTGTGTTTTATTTAAAATAAAAATATTTATACAAAAATATTAATATATGAAATGTGATTTTGGGCTTTATTTGCCATATTGACCTCACTGTTTTCTTTTCTAAAAGAGAATATCATTGAAAAAAATTGTAAATCAAATTGTAAAATAAGTTGCAGCGTTTGTACAATAAAAGACAGAATAAGCTGATAAAAGGAATAAATAAATCAGTAGTATACATAAGACAATGTAATAAATTTTCATTCCGAGAATTTACATTCGCATTTGTGAAAGATCTTGGAAGAAAAGAAATTTTAGTTAGTTAAAATTTTATATTTATTTGATATCAAAGTCAATACCCAACATAATTTTTTGTCGTTTTTTACTTGAAATGTCCGCAATATCTTTTCCTGAGCCAGAGCAGGATACATCGGACATGTAGAAAAAGAAGAAATCATTTATTGAATTTATATTCTTACAATGACTTCATTAAAAAAAAATATGCACTATTCTACACAGAAAAATGACATGTACCTTGTAGGGTCGTATATACTTATACATATATGTATATATAATTCGAAATGTTAAAAATGAGCTGTGCGTACGGAAATTTGGGATACCCTATGTATAAATTCAGAAGATGGACCGATTTGGATATACTAGAATAATGTACCAAGTTTCATCGAAATCGGTTCATAACTCTGTACATTGAAGTATAAGCCATCACCGTGCAAAATTCGGTTGACCGTTCGGCGCTTTTCAAAGGACTATTGCAGTTTGTGAAATTTCCTGAAGGTTCGTTAGTCAACAGTAGTTGGCTGCTGTTTACGAATCTGGCCTACGATTTCCCAGATTTGTCTAGTTTAGGAGATATTCACATAAACCGTTATTTTCGTTTTTTTTTTTTGAATAAAAGGTCCCCTACCTGGTTTATTTCTAAACCGATTTCAAAAACTTTGCGCGATGTTTAAAGGAGAAATTGAAATTTTTAACGATATGCTTTTATTTTGGATAAGAATTGTTAAAGATATAGGCACAATTCTACAGGAATTTTGAATTTTCGCTACAAAAAATTACTTTGAGCTGCCTGCTTCTTTGAATCCTTTGTCAGTGACCTCGGACAAAGGGATCGTCATCGGACAGAATATTTAATACGTACCTAAACATTTGTTTTTTCCTCGAAAACCTTATTAAACGATTTTTTATATTCGTATAAATGGCTGCTTTGATATTTTTTGTTTGTTTTTTTAAGCAGAATTCATTCAAAGAATGCATTTTTGGGTTTTACTTAAACTATGACTTTAAGTATATAGATTTGTTAAATTTTGTAGTTTTTTTTAAATTTTTAAACGTTTATAGTCCTCGTTTTTTTTTTTTAATTTTTACCAAATTTGCGCATAAGTCTTCCGAAATCAAAACAGTCGTTATATTTTTGAGACCGCCATAATTGCAGAAGTTTTGGGCCATGCACTGGAGTTGGTCGGTAGCCACACAATCACTTTTCAATGTCCATCAATTTGGTAGAGTATGTTACAATTTCTTTTGAATATCTCACTATGAATGAATGTGGACCAAAACATAGACGTTGATCAGAAAACGATGCACGTTTTTACAAACATTTCTATTATTGCTTCTCCCACAAGCCAACCTGCAAACGCTCAGTTGCCTACATACATTTCATTAATGTTTCCTAATAAGTTATGCGCAAATTTGGTAAAAATTTAAAAAATAATCGGGGATTGTAAACATTTAAAAAAATTTAAATTTAAAAAAAAAAATTATAAAATAAAATTTAACTTCATAATAAAGGCCGTGTTCTTTTTCATACGGCCTAAATTTTGTACAAATCGATCAAGTCGTTTCAGAACAACAAGGTATTTATTTAGTAAAGCTCAAAAACCCAGCCCACAAAAAACTAAAAAAATATGATAGCAACCACTTTTACAAATATAAAGAATCGATTTATAAAGTATTAAATATGCTGACCCCTTTGTCCGATGAAGATATGATAAGTCATAAACATGTGTGCATTATCAAAAACTTTGTGGTACAGAAGGGGAAAGCTGTTGCCATTTCTGACTAAATCTTGAATAATCCAGTCAGATTTAATCGGATTATGATGTTAATTAGCTTGTTAGGCGCAGGTTTGAATATGCTCAAAATTCCTGTAGCATTTCTCCTATATCTTCAACAATTCTTATCCGAAATAAAGGCGTTGCATATCGTTGAAAACGTCAATTTTAGCTCTAAACACCGTGCTCAGAAATAAAGCAGTTAGGGAACCTTTTATATAGAAAAACCGAAAATATCAGTTTATGTGAATATCTCCTAAACTAGATCGAATCTGGCAAATCGGCGTAATCAGCAGCCCCAAATCAACTAAAGTTGACTATCAAACCTTCTGCCGCAATTTTTTTTTAAATTTTAATGCCTAGTGTTACTAGTTCCTCGACGGATAACCAAAAAAAAGATTAAGACCTTACCAAAGAAATAAATGTTTTATATAAGAAAGTTTGAGAATTAAAAATTTTGCTACGAATTTAAGTATGGGTTATCACATCAATTGTGGACGGCTGCACCGATTCGGCTTCATTTATTTCATTTTGTTAGTTATGACACTGAAGAAGTTTCAAAATTAAGCGAGGTTACTAACAACGAGTCTCGAACAAGGTATTATATGACTTAGGAATGACAACTCCCAATCGTCCGATGAACGACGCATTTAATCAAGAGTTGCGACGCGAAAAAAACATATGAGTGTGATGCGTGAAGGGAATCAGTTAGAACGAACGTACCACTGTTGGATCGACCACAAAAATATGTGTTCGACACTCTTATAAAAGTTGTGAGTGAGGGACCTGGGAGGATTTTTTTCGGACGCTCCCGGTGCTGTTCTGCAGTACATTTAGCCATTCTTGGTAGAATGTTTCCGTAATAGTTTATAGTGTCATAAGATTCATGTAAAATGTACTTCATTCTAGTTCCTCGGTGTTAAAAAATGTTGTCGTAACAACAAGAAAAAATTTACTAAAGTGAAGTTCGACCAAAACTTGTTCCAAGTTCTTTTATGAAAAAAATTTACTCAATGTAGGAAAAATCACAATTTTTTGAGTATACCCGCTTACTATAATATAGTATACACATATTATGTGTATACCTCTTGAACAGTTGTAAGTTTGTTTTATTAAAATAAAGTTTAACGTGTTCTCGATTTAAGATGTGTCTAGATTTGATACTAGTTGTGTTTTATTTAAAATAAAAATATTTATACAAAAATATTAATATATGAAATGTGATTTTGGGCTTTATTTGCCATATTGACCTCACTGTTTTCTTTTCTAAAAGAGAATATAATTAAAAAAAATTGTAAATCAAATTGTAAAATAAGTTGCAGCGTTTGTACAATAAAAGACAGAATAAGCTGATAAAAGGAATAAATAAATCAGTAGTATACATAAGACAATGTAATAAATTTTCATTCCGAGAATTTACATTCGCATTTGTGAAAGATCTTGGAAGAAAAGGAATTTTAGTTAGTTAAAATTTTATATTTATTTGATATCAAAGTCAATACCCAACATAATTTTTTGTCGTTTTTTACTTGAAATGTCCGCAATATCTTTTCCTGAGCCAGAGCAGGATACATCGGACATGTAGAAAAAGAAGAAATCATTTATTGAATTTATATTCTTACAATGACTTCATTAAAAAAAAATATGCACTATTCTACACAGAAAAATGACATGTACCTTGTAGGGTCGTATATACTTATACATATATGTATATATAATTCGAAATGTTAAAAATGAGCTGTGCGTACGGAAATTTGGGATACCCTATGTATAAATTCAGAAGATGGACCGATTTGGATATACTAGAATAATGTACCAAGTTTCATCGAAATCGGTTCATAACTCTGTACATTGAAGTATAAGCCATCACCGTGCAAAATTCGGTTGACCGTTCGGCGCTTTTCAAAGGACTATTGCAGTTTGTGAAATTTCCTGAAGGTTCGTTAGTCAACAGTAGTTGGCTGCTGTTCACGAATCTGGCCTACGATTTCCCAGATTTGTCTAGTTTAGGAGATATTCACATAAACCGTCACTCTTATAAAAGTTGTGAGTGAGGGACCTGGGAGGATTTTTTTCGGACGCTCCCGGTGAAACTGGAATTACTTTTTTTAATGCATTGATTTTGATGAAAATACAACGTGCACCATTTTCCAAAACATCGATATGGCCTAAGTTTTGCAGCAAATCAAACTAATCATTTAAGATGAGTGTGCTATGGTGCAGTCTTTTGAGGCATAAGACACAATGATGTGAGATTTACGAAATAAAAGAAATTTAAATAATAATTAATTCTGATGGCAGGTGATTTTCGGCAAACATTGCTAGTGATTCCATGGTCGACTCCAGACGACGGACTTAATGCATAAAGAAAGTCCTTCATTTTTTGGAAACACATGAAGAAAGTCAAACTAACAATTAACATGCATGTCATGTTGCAAAACTACCAATATGGAGATGTATTTTCAATTGCTGGACATAGACAACGGCAAAATCCCTGTAACGATGCAAAATTGTGTTTGGTTGAGCGAACGAGTTATATTGGCTGCGAATAACATTGATATCGCCGAATTAATTGTAAGATTCAAAGTTAAACAACTCCGGAATTGGTAACGTACAAATCGCTAGATTCCGTTACTTTGTACTATGATGTAGTCAACTATCGATTCGAGTCGTTAAACTCTCTGGAATAACCCGGATTACCACCCTAAACCTCCAAAAATCAGATCGGTAATCATTATGTTTGGAAATATAAATCAAACACGTCTTTGTAATGGCACGCGGCTTGTAGTGAAAAGCGTGACGAACAACGAGAAACAATAAAAATGATTTGAAATGGCACATTATTTTTTGTACACATTTTAATAACTAAATAAATAAAATGTCAATGCAGAACAACGTTCACCGGGCCAGCTAGTACCAAAGAGAATAGTCAAAACTTTTAAGCCTGATACCATTTTTCGTTTGTTTTATGGCTACCAAGCCCAAGGTAATAACTTTAATCAATTCGATGCAAATGTTGATACAGTTGTACTTTTATGATACATTTTTGGCATCGAAAGAACCGTGCAACCCATCGGGGGCTAATTTGATACATTTTGTAAATGTTCCGATCTGTCGCCTTTTTATGCCCAACTTCACACTGTTGTACTTAAATTAAAGTTTGCCCATATCGGTCCACGATATGAGCGCCCAGTAATTTAACTGTGTAAAACTAATCCATATCGTTCCCTGTTTTCGAATTGACAATGCGTAATGAGCGACTTTAATGGTCATCCAGGTAATACCTTAAGCGTAGAGCGTGTTTTCTGTTTCAATAAAATTAATTTTGAAAAAATATGTTTTCTTGGTTTTGGTACCGTCGGGAGTGCATTTTCAAAGAAAGAAAATTACAAAATGAAAAAATCTAACATACTTACACATCCCTGGCGTATACCAATCGCATATGGGTATTTCCACAGAAAGGTCAACCTTGACCAAAAAATAACATATATTCAAAAAAATGTTTTAGTCTCATATTATGTTAAAGAAATATTCAAATTCTAATATTTTTTAAGCTTTACCAGCCAAACTCTATCGTCACGGCGATAAAACTGATTGCAAATCGGAAATTGCTCTTTCTCGCTTTTGGCAACTTTTAATTGCATATTTTATTTGCTTGTACTTTTTATGTACTTATATACCTTTTATATACATCTTTCTTCCCACGAATAATGTTTAACAACAACAACAAATAGCTGAAAAAATAGTGAACAAGAAAAAATATGATCGATTAACGAGATTTATCGTCACTAAGTTCAATTGTAAGTGCAGTTTCCTACAACTTTAAGCATAATTATTGTAAGTTATGTGTGTTTTAATATAGATGGAGTATTCGAAGCAAAAGGCACAGCCGTATAGAGAGCGATTGAAATAAGACCCGTTAAGACTAGACGCTATTGTTTAAAAGCAAAAGAGAGATCGCTCAAGCGTCGAAAGAATCAAACGCTGGAAAAAAGCATTGAGAAAAAGCTTTGCCAGAGGATTTGCAAAAAAAATACAAATTGTCAATGCGTTATATACGAAATATTCCGAGCCAGAAAATGTTTACAAGCAGTGAATAACTACTACATGCGTGAAGATGTTAGCGTCCAAGTTGCAGGGCGAAAGGATACTCTAATCGTTGACAAACAAGTAATTGCTAAGCGCTTTATGTTGCTGACCGTATCAGAAGCCTACGAATTGTATAAAAATGAATTTACTGACATAACGGTAAGCAAGTCGACGTTTTTTCAGTATCAGACAAGACAAGTTCAACTTACTAACAAGATGCCGCATAATATGTGTGTCTGCCAGTATCATGCAAATTTTGTGTTCAGGGATTAGTGAGAAGTTGAGTCACAGCAAACAAAGCTTGTACAAAAGATACAAGACGGTAATGGGGATTGTGAAAATATATGAATATTCTCAGACGGGAGCTCAGTTCGGAGCTTACCTGATTTTTTAAATATATTCGGTTTGCAAAAATATAGAATGGACAATGGAATGGCGTTGGGACTGTTATCAAGAGAAAAGTTTTGCAGTTAACAAAAACCAACCATATTATTTGCTTGACGCATTATCGTTTTTTGAATGCGCTCGGGACCACATAAATTGAGTTCAGTTGATATATATTTCTTTACAGCATTGAAGAACTTTCTATTCCATTAATAGAAAGTTGGAAAGTCTTGTCGAATATTTCTTATTCCTGGCATTCACAAACTACATTCCATATCATGCAACGAAAATTCAAACATAAAAGCTGCACGAACATCATTGTCTTCGAAGCGAAACGTTTAAAACATTAATTTTATAACTTTTTATGCTTATAATGAACTAAAATTTACGTTTTTTACCTTATCTTTGTTTAATAAAAGCTGCAAATCCAAAATATGTGAACAATTTCTTGATTGCACTATAAAAAAAATTAACAAAAATACTCTAATTCGCGGCGGCGAATATTGAGTATCATAAGTAACCTTTATATTTATATGAGTTGCATCGAAAAATGTTATCGCTTTTGGCAGACTTTTGCACTTTTATAGATGCAGACAGAATCCACTTCTATTTTTTCACTTGACGAACGCCGGTTAATCAGTTCATATCTTACGACTAAGATTTCAATGGCTTCCAAAAACTAAAATAAGAACAAAAAAATATAACTTTAGCTTTGTTTTTTTTTTTGAACCGAAAGCGTACGTCTGTCACGCACGTGCGTGTCCAAGGAAATGTCCATATGTAATTCGAACTGAAATTTTAAGCCAGATAAAACAACATAACAATTATTTCAGGATACTGCTGGCCCCTTCAATGTGAATTTATGCATTTTTGAGTTGATTGATCAAAACTTGTGCTTTTGTAAAAACTCAATTTTACTAAAAGCTTTAATAGTGGTGTTTTGGTTAAGCCTCGATAAATAAGACTGGATAGCAAAACCGTAGTACTCGTAGTTAAGTCAAACAAAACAAAAAGCTAGCGAGCTCAAATCACTTTCCCTTTTTTCTTATTCCTCTATCCTTGCAAGTTACGATATATGTGTTCAAATTGAACACGTTTTATTTTGTGTGTCGGGTTACGTTGGATTGTCGATATATATTCAAGTGCAGCGAGAATAAACATCAAATCGTTTGTCCGCCTGCAATTAAACTCTATTCTTAGAGATAAGTGATGAATGCACAATCCACTGAATGCACAATCTAATAAACGCACAGGGCGATAAGGGCCTGAGATAAGTGCAACAGCCCACACATGAAAACGATGGATCGCTGCCTTAGAAAGAATAAGACCAATGTGGTTCGCTTGATAAGAAATTTTGTATATATAGTACTAAGCAAACACATTTCAAATTAGTATGAAATTACAAATCTTTTTTAGTCTTAAATATAAAATAAATACTCACCAGGAGAAGACCTTATAACTCTTCTCCAAATTGAGTCGGAATAAAACATTTATGTAAAGAACACATTGTTTCATTTTACAATTACAATCTTAATAGGGGAGAAATATTAAAAATTTCTTAAACTTCCATTGAAATTCAATAAATTTAAAACCGTACCAAAAATGGATATAAACGAAGAATATCAAATGTGAACAACAGATGGTCGAATATTTTAAATAAAAGGTTTTTTCAAAAATGCACATTATAATCGCCCTGAATATTTAATAACCTTGTCAAAATTAGAACGCCAAGTATGGAAAAATGATGAAATCGAAATTTAATTAATATAATAATAAATATTAAATTAAATATAAAAATAGATTTAATAATCTTGAAAACGCAATGTTTCTTAAAATCCTACATATCTATTATTGATTATGTTGAAATAGATATGTATAGACGAAGAAGAACAAATTGAATCATTCTAATGACAAAGTATTCACACATTTTAAATACAAAGTTGAATTATGTCTTTGTTAAAAACCATCTTATCTAATCGCCCCGATTATATTACAAGATAACCATGAGGAGAACTCCAAGTGGCGAAAAAAGACGAAATACTATTGCATCGAAGTCCAAGTAATAATTGGTGGAATTGAAAAGAACAATATTTCCAATTATAGCACCTGGAGTTTGTACATGAAAATAAATAATATGATCAGAGAAAAATTTTGAATGTATCCCTGCTTTTCTATAGGTTATCCTTTACTTTAGTCAACAGAGACTGCTGTAATCTCAAAACATCAGCAACCAAAGCAACCGTGGTAACGCCTGGGAAACTATGACATACGGACATATAACCAAGGTATGCGGGTGTGATGACCTAATAGCGATTTAACAGGAAGCTGGGCCTAAGTTAATTGATTTATACCGACCAGAATAAAGCGCATTATCTGATTTTGCGTGTATTTTTATTTGTGCTCTTGATCAATTTAAAGCTTTGAAATTTTACAAAACTACTTATTACTTAGCAATTCATACCAATTTTATTTTTGTAAAGTTTTCTTAGTGTCGAATTGATCAAAAATACAGTTTAATGTGAAATGATTAATTTATTTAAGTTTCAGTTTTCATATACTAGCCTTAATATACTAGCATGTATCAACTAAAAATAATCAATCCCAAAAAGATAGTACGACAATGTATTGAATTCACCACAAGGCTCGAATTCGCCTTGTAAGTATTTCTTCGAATCCATATAAGTACATGTATATGAGGTTGCACTGAAAATGCTGATATTCCAAATAGACAAGAATTCGAAACATCAAATGCAAGCAAGATACCATGCGTGTGATATTTCAGAATCTGCTCAATTTTCAGTGCACCCTTATTTGTTTGCATGTTCATAAGAGGGGATCGATTTTTCCTTTTGGCAACATGTAAAATATATCACCGTTTGATCATGTAGCTTTTCGTATGTATATTTCTAAGAACTATCGCTGATAAATTTCTATCTATCTCAAATCATTTTCGAGCCCTTTCATGTACCAGGGAATTACTCGTGGACTCGAAAATGATTCACGACTAATCGATAAACGAAAAAAGAACCCATCCACTCTAATGTACAAACAACAAACACACTTTTCACTTATGTACATACACTTAATTTTCACTTAAAATCGCTAAAAAGAGCAGGGCCAATCTGCAAAAAATATACAATTTTAGTTATTTTATAAAAAAAAAATCTCTTATATTTTACTTAGCCGTTGATGTTACACCAAAATTGTTAGACAAATAATATTTGGTTTGTTTTTGTTAGAATCAAAAACGAAATCAAAACAACGCATACTTCCTGCTGTTGTATTTCTTAAGTCAATTTTCTCGTTGAGAATTTTTTAGTTCATGTTTTCCTAGATTCAAAGTGTGTACGAAGTATTGGATTTAAAATAATGAAGTTGTATTCGTTGCTGGTTCATTTCCTTTTGTTTAAGGACATTTTTGTAATGTTTGAGAAAATATATTGAACAAAACTTTATTATGGATTTTCTCAAAATTGAAAGAAAATTTCATTCATTCTTATACTTATATACTTGACCCTAGTTTGTCATTTCTCGCTCTAAGTATACATATGGAACAAGATTGAGTTTATTCGAAACATGCTTCCAGTATTTCTCTCCTCTTACCTACTACAATTATCTGCACAGAAAGTGATTTCGTTACTAGCCTACAAGAAAAAGTTTCCCGTACCCAAGAAAAATGCTAACTTTATGTCAAAGAATATTTTGAAACATATTTCTTTGTTTAGCTCATTTGTTTTATTTCGGTCTGTTGCTTTTACACATTGAACAGGGATTAACCGGCTTAAGATCTCTTGCTTCTATATTTAAATAGAAGACAAGTTTTTAACAAAATGGTAAAGTGACATTGATTTTCGTGGCTGCACGCTGCTTTTATCAAGATTTCGGGTCCGTGACAACCCTCTTCAGAAAGCTTTGCTGCAATTGATGAAAGTAAAACCGAACTCTATAAAGCCAGGCTCTCCCCAAACGAATGAGAACTACTGTTGTAAACCTTACTTTTCAAGTTTTCTTGTCCACGAAAATACAACTCACTCTTGCCACCTCTAAAGAGACTCCGCATCGAGAAGGGAAGGTTTTAATGGTTAAGGGAAAATATTTTAACTTAACAGAATTATAAAATGAATTCGATCGTATGAGCATTTTACTTAACTCTTGGTAAATGCGTAATACATAGTAATAAAATATAAGTAGATTGTTATCAGAAACGAAATATATCGGTTAGTATAAATAAAACAATTGTTTTAAAATAAGTAAATTGTTTCTCTCATCAAGGATGGATTTGAACATGTTAGTGTTTTTTCATACTCTTTAGTTTCTTTGTTTTATTCATCTAAAGGTAATTTTTTAAACAAAAAGAAATATAAAAATTAAAATCAAGTGTGAAATCTTTGTTGGTAATTTGAAAGGACATTTTATGGCATTTATTTTTTGAAAATAATTACCTCCAAATGATGGCAACTGTATTATGGAAATAAGCGTTCGGTGAGAAACGGGAAGATCCGCGATTTTCGATTAAAATTTTGTTCAGTGATGAGGCCCATTTCTGGCTTAACGGCAAAGTCAATAAACAAAATTGCAGCATTTGGGCTGAAGAGCAACAAGAAGAGGTTCAAGAGGTGCCATTATACCCAGAGAAAACCACGGTTTGGTGTGATTTTTAGGCTGGTGGAATCATCGGTGCATATTTTTTTAAAAATGATGATGGCCGGAACGTAACCGTGAATGGTGCTCGCTATCGCGCAATGATATCGATCTTTATGCAACCTGAAATTGAAGCCCGTAATATTGACGACACGGACGATGCCAATTGCCATACAGCTGCTCAAACAATGGATCTATTAAGAGGTCATTTCGAAAAACAGCAAATTTTACGTTTTTGACAGGTGAGTTGGCCGCCTAGATCGAGCGATTTCACACCTTTAGACATTTTTCTTTGCAGTTACGTAAAGTCCAAAGTCTATGCTGACAAACCAGCTACGATTCAGGTTTTGGAAGCCAACATTTCGCGTGTCATTAAAGTCATACCGGTCGAAATGCTTGTACGAGTCATCCAAAATTGGACCCTGAGGCTTCGTTGCGTCCAACATTTGAAGGAAATTATATTAAAAAAATAAATGCCATAAAATGTCCTTTCAAATTACCAATAAAGATTCCACACTTCATTTGAGTTTTTGTATTTTTTTTGTACTGAAAACAAAAACCTCTAGATGGATCTCCCTTTATAATATTTTTGTTTTTTTTCCTAAAATTTATGTCAGTTTTACTTAATGAACCAAAGTAATTATTTAGTTATAGGAAATATTTACTCTAGCAATGAAAATGACTTTAAGGGAAATTGCTTCTCAATTTCAAGTACATGCATTTACATGCATAAACTACATTAAGTGTAGATTGTACTCAAAAATTTAAACCAGACTTTTCTGAGTGTAGGGACGTTCCTGCACTGTCATGGTCGAAGGCTTTTGTAAGGTCAAGAATCACGAGGACCGTCCTTTCGTTGGGCTTGTTCTGGTTAAGGCATCGGCTTCTACGAGTGATAATGGCGTGTAAAGCAGCTGCTGTGTCGTGCTGCTTGCGAAATCCATGCTGATGATTAGCACAAGAATTTTTCAGGCTGGGGTAGTGCCTCAAGCGTCTTTGCTACTTGGTAAAGCAAGGAGATCGGCCTGTACGATTCTCCTTAGCTTGCGTCTTTGCCCGACTTCAGTGGCGGTACCACTCTGCCCATTTTCCAGGCTTCGGGAACTAAGTGAGTTGCTAACGCCTGATTGAGCACTTTGGTCATGTACTCTACTCCCTGGGTATCCAAATGCTTCAACATCAGCATTGAGATTCCGTTCCGGACCAAGCACCTTTGATGACTTTGCGCTGTGGATGACATGGGAAACTTCGCCAGAGGTAAATTGTGGTGGTGCTTCTTCGACTCGGAGAGTGCGAATACTCCACGCAATACTCCCTGGGTGCTCAATAAAAGGCGGTTAAAATAACACGCGCACCGCTTCGGATCTGTCACTGTTCTATCACCGATCGTGACGGCTGTCCGACCATCCTTTCTTTTAGGGTTAGAGAACGATTTGACCGTTATCCACAACATACTACTTCCAGAACTTAGATTGCACAGCTTTAAGTGATCTAGCCATTTGTTCGTTGACCAACCTACTGATCTCAGAATTGAGATCTCTAATTCTAGGGCCAGTTCGGATGGAGCACGCTCGTCTGAGAATCCAGCTGCCTCCGCTGGAAAATTTGGTCGTACATCGGGCATTCGGCCAGCACGGATATGGCGAGCGGCAGCTGCGGTGATGATGGCCCGGGACTTTTTCTCGGCTACCCGAACATCCGACCGAATGGCTAGATTATTACAGCTGCGTTTGGGGGCTTCTCAGAAGGCATCCCAACCAGCCTTTTTTGAAGATACGTCCGGCTTTGAGAGGTTATAAAATCGGATGGTCTGTTTATGTAGGGAATTATGGGAAGGTGGTCTGCTCCTAATGAGATGACGGGTTGCCAGTGCCGTCGTCGATCAGGCCAAGCGATGCTTTAGTTATGTCTGGCGAGCTATGGCAATCGCCCATAATCCGAGTGGGGCGTCCTCATTCACTGTGCAGAACGTGGAGCTATCAATTTGCGCTGCCAAAGCTATGCCCTTCTAGTCGTTGTCCGGGAGAGAATGTCATAGTTCGTGGTGTGCATTAAAGTCTCCTAGGACCAAGCGGTTATTGGCTTCTAACAGATTGATAATGTCAGGTAAATAACGCGGAGCACAGCTACCAACCGAGAGAACCATGTATGGGGTTTAGAGTCAAGCTCTGGTCCTTACTGCACAGACCGGTGTAACAGGAAAGCAGGTCCTCCACCTCCACTTCTGGTGCGATCTTACGTAGCACGTTGTACCCGTCACAACAGTGCAGGCTGGTGGTAACATTCAGGTTAGTTTCTTCGATCACAGCGACCATGAAGTTCCATCGACTAAAATTCTATTACCTCACTGATTTTGTTGTGTAGGCCATTGCAAATTTGATGCACTGTCAGGTGTAAGATACTGTATGTACTGTATGTATTTGTGGTGTAAGATACTGTATATGTTAATGCTGTTGCGTAGGAGTCTAATAGTGGAGGATGATGGCGACGAAAATGTAGACGGCGATGATAATACCAAATCTAGAGACCCACAGCTAACTTCGTTGATACAACACACGGCAACAAAATCCGCATCGCTATACTCCCTGATATGGTTCAGACCTGAAAGCTCCTGAAGTGCACCAACTCCATGCAACGATGACACCTTACAGACGTAGCATGATGGTGTATTCGGTTCTGACAAACCGAGCAGATCCAAGGTCCGGGGTTTTGTTCGATCCCGGCTCGGACCAGTAATATTCGGAGCAGGGATTCCGGGAAGTGCTGTTCCCACGACGTAACAATGGACGAACAGAAAACACATTGTTGAGGTGAATGCCCCTGACCGAAGAGTGACTGCTTCGGGTCAATCCGGTACAAAGAACTGGCAGTCGCGGGATTGTCCAAAAACTCAAAATAAAAGTATATATAAAATAGGATCCCCTTCTCCTGCAGGGTCAAAAAATGAAGTACTTAGTTGGGACATAAATACTGTTACAACATTAAACACACCCATTTCAATAGTAGAACTAAACATACCTCGTTAATATCATATGGGTTTTGAAAGCTAACCTCAATAGGGTTAGTCTGTAACGGGATATTAAAATTGTTTTATCTTTGATCATGGAGTGGTCGGATAATGAGAACCGTATCCTTGTAATAGCGCTTTTCAAGTGTGAAATAAAAAAGCGATATGTTCAAAACGCTCCGGTCACTAGGGATTAGCCGCATGTTCGTCTACCGATGCATAAAACTATTTGAGGAGACTGGAGATGTAAAAGACCGCCACCGGTCGGGCCGCCCACGCTCTATTCGAACACCGCATGTCACAAGAATTCACAGAAATCTGCTCCGAAAACAGAAAATCATATCCCGTGAAATAAATATCACGCAAAAGTCCATGAGTCGAATCGTTAAAAAGACTTAGGACTTGGGGCTTTCAAACGACGTTAGGGACATTTATTGACTGCAGCTTTAAAAAAAATAGGATTGAAAAATGCAAACGTCTTTTGGTAAAGCACGCTGATAAGTTGCACAGAAAAATTTTGTTCACCGATGAAAACATTTTTACCGTTCAGGATAAATTTAACAAGCAAAATGATAGAGTGTATGCGCTGTCATCTAAGTAAGCATCTGAACTGATCCCAAGGGTGGAAAAGGGTCATCACCCAGCTTCAGTCATGGTTTGTTGGGGTGTCTCTTACGATGGGGTCACTGACCTGCATTTCTGCGAACAAGGAAGCCTCTCAACAATTCCCTATTCCAAAACCAGCCATGTACTTTCCAGCAGGATTTTGCGCCGGCCCATACGGTTAAAACTTCCCAGGCCTGGCTTCGAAACAATTTGCCAGCGTTCATTTCCTCTGAAGAATGGCCCTCAGGCAGTCCAGATTTGAATCCATTGGATTACAAATTGTGCACGGTTTTAGAGGACAAGGTTTGTCACAAAAGATACCCCAACATTGGATCTCTTAAGACTGCTTTGGTTCGAGCTGTGGCCAATTTTCCAATGGACGAGGTTCGTGCAGCTATTGACGATTGGCCAGTGCGACTTAAGGCGTGTGTAAAGGCAAAAGGCGGACATTTCGAATAAGTAGATTATTTTTGGATACAATATACATCAATAAATATATTAGAACATATTTGGTCCAAAAACATTCAGTACTTTTTATTTTACAGCGTAAAACGTGTGTAACAGTAGTTATGTCCCTACTACGTATTTAAATTTCGATCTGTAAATAATATAGTTGTAGCTCCAGCTAAAGCTGGTAACCATAAAAGTAGTAGTTAGTAGGGCTGTAATTACTACAGATTAAACAAATAAAGAAGGTGTTCGATTAAAAGTAATTCCAGTAGATCGTATAGTAATTACAGTAGTACTCGCAATAAAATTTACAAAAATTAAGAGCAACTGCTCTTAAATTATTTTTTATAACTCGAACGTCTATAGCATAAATTTCTGTATAGCTCAAAGAAAAATAATGGCACAAACATTCATTAGCCAACATTTCGGGGAAATTCAAAATTCGAACGTAAGTTGGTTTTTTCCGTCCTTGTTTTGTGGTTTTTTTGTATAGCCTTCGTAAGTCAAGCTATGACAATAGCTGTCTTCGATTAAGGCTACTAAACAAGCGTTTATATGGAAGTTAATCGGTTAGAACGGAGTAAAAGTTTCCACACATATATTTCGAACACAATTCAAACATGACAAACCCTGCTGTATAAAAACACATGTATTTTTTTGTTATACATTTTAAAAACTAATCAAAGAATAACAGGTATCATCGTTGAATTCGTATTGGGTCAGCAAGAGATACGATAAGTTAAACTATAAATCATCTTAAACTGTAATTCAAAAACATTTTAAACATTTTTATGATGTGAAAGTGTAGCTGTGAAGTTTTTAATTATATTTTATTGAATATCTCATAACAATTCATTTTATTTTATTGTTTGTTTTTGACAAATTCGCCGATGAATCCTCTTGTTGTTCAATTATGTTTGGTGTATACAAAGAGAAACAATGTTGCCATATTACTCTTAAGTTTGTTCAAAGCTGACAGATTACCAAACTAACAAAACTAGTTACCCAAAAGAACGCGGCTATTGAAACTGTTGAATAATATAACATCCCATAACATAAATAGTACTCTTCATGATAACATTAAGTTTGATAATACCCTTTTCGTAGCAGACTTTTCTACGGGTGACAATATTGTTGACCTCAATTACTTACGTAGATAGCATCAAGTAATGAGGAGGTTTCGGTACAAGAATATAATTTACAACCATCCAGCAGAGTTTAAGAGGAAGATTATTTCTTTAATCAAAGAGCCAAAATAATAGTTAAAAAGGAGTCATGAAACGGATTGAACTCACCGTTTACAATTCCATACCCTATTTCGTTTCGCCGTTATCAAGCTGTCAACATACACACGGACGTTGTTAGATGGTCTTAGGATTTTAAGACTATGAATTAAAAACAAGCTTGTGCAAAATTACTACTCCCTGGGTATCCAAATGCTTAAACATCAGCATTGAGATTCCGTTCCGGACCAAGCACCTTTGATGACTTTGCGCTGTGGATGACATGGGAAACTTCGCCAGAGGTAAATTGTGGTGGTGCTTCTTCGACTCGGAGAGTGCGAATACTCCACGCAATACTCCCTGGGTGCTCAATAAAAGGCGGTTAAAATAACACGCGCACCGCTTCGGATCTGTCACTGTTCTATCACCGATCGTGACGGCTGTCCGACCATCCTTTCTTTTAGGGTTAGAGAACGATTTGACCGTTATCCACAACATACTACTTCCAGAACTTAGATTGCACAGCTTTAAGTGATCTAGCCATTTGTTCGTTGACCAACCTACTGATCTCAGAATTGAGATCTCTAATTCTAGGGCCAGTTCGGATGGAGCACGCTCGTCTGAGAATCCAGCTGCCTCCGCTGGAAAATTTGGTCGTACATAGGGCATTCGGCCAGCACGGATATGGCGAGCGGCAGCTGCGGTGATGATGGCCCGGGACTTTTTCTCGGCTACCCGAACATCCGACCGAATGGCTAGATTATTACAGCTGCGTTTGGGGGCTTCTCAGAAGGCATCCCAACCAGCCTTTTTTGAAGATACGTCCGGCTTTGAGAGGTTATAAAATCGGATGGTCTGTTTATGTAGGGAATTATGGGAAGGTGGTCTGCTCCTAATGAGATGACGGGTTGCCAGTGCCGTCGTCGATCAGGCCAAGCGATGCTTTAGTTATGTCTGGCGAGCTATGGCAATCGCCCATAATCCGAGTGGGGCGTCCTCATTCACTGTGCAGAACGTGGAGCTATCAATTTGCGCTGCCAAAGCTATGCCCTTCTAGTCGTTGTCCGGGAGAGAATGTCATAGTTCGTGGTGTGCATTAAAGTCTCCTAGGACCAAGCGGTTATTGGCTTCTAACAGATTGATAATGTCAGGTAAATAACGCGGAGCACAGCTACCAACCGAGAGAACCATGTATGGGGTTTAGAGTCAAGCTCTGGTCCTTACTGCACAGACCGGTGTAACAGGAAAGCAGGTCCTCCACCTCCACTTCTGGTGCGATCTTACGTAGCACGTTGTACCCGTCACAACAGTGCAGGCTGGTGGTAACATTCAGGTTAGTTTCTTCGATCACAGCGACCATGAAGTTCCATCGACTAAAATTCTATTACCTCACTGATTTTGTTGTGTAGGCCATTGCAAATTTGATGCACTGTCAGGTGTAAGATACTGTATGTACTGTATGTATTTGTGGTGTAAGATACTGTATATGTTAATGCTGTTGCGTAGGAGTCTAATAGTGGAGGATGATGGCGACGAAAATGTAGACGGCGATGATAATACCAAATCTAGAGACCCACAGCTAACTTCGTTGATACAACACACGGCAACAAAATCCGCATCGCTATACTCCCTGATGTGGTTCAGACCTGAAAGCTCCTGAAGTGCACCAACTCCATGTAACGATGACACCTTACAGACGTAGCATGATGGTGTATTCGGTTCTGACAAACCGAGCAGATCCAAGGTCCGGGGTTTTGTTCGATCCCGGCTCGGACCAGTAATATTCGGAGCAGGGATTCCGGGAAGTGCTGTTCCCACGACGTAACAATGGACGAACAGAAAACACATTGTTGAGGTGAATGCCCCTGACCGAAGAGTGACTGCTTCGGGTCAATCCGGTACAAAGAACTGGCAGTCGCGGGATTGTCCAAAAACTCAAAATAAAAGTATATATAAAATAGGATCCCCTTCTCCTGCAGGGTCAAAAAATGAAGTACTTAGTTGGGACATAAATACTGTTACAACATTAAACACACCCATTTCAATAGTAGAACTAAACATACCTCGTTAATATCATATGGGTTTTGAAAGCTAACCTCAATAGGGTTAGTCTGTAACGGGATATTAAAATTGTTTTATCTTTGATCATGGAGTGGTCGGATAATGAGAACCGTATCCTTGTAATAGCGCTTTTCAAGTGTGAAATAAAAAAGCGATATGTTCAAAACGCTCCGGTCACTAGGGATTAGCCGCATGTTCGTCTACCGATGCATAAAACTATTTGAGGAGACTGGAGATGTAAAAGACCGCCACCGGTCGGGCCGCCCACGCTCTATTCGAACACCGCATGTCACAAGAATTCACAGAAATCTGCTCCGAAAACAGAAAATCATATCCCGTGAAATAAATATCACGCAAAAGTCCATGAGTCGAATCGTTAAAAAGACTTAGGACTTGGGGCTTTCAAACGACGTTAGGGACATTTATTGACTGCAGCTTTAAAAAAAATAGGATTGAAAAATGCAAACGTCTTTTGGTAAAGCACGCTGATAAGTTGCACAGAAAAATTTTGTTCACCGATGAAAACATTTTTACCGTTCAGGATAAATTTAACAAGCAAAATGATAGAGTGTATGCGCTGTCATCTAAGTAAGCATCTGAACTGATCCCAAGGGTGGAAAAGGGTCATCACCCAGCTTCAGTCATGGTTTGTTGGGGTGTCTCTTACGATGGGGTCACTGACCTGCATTTCTGCGAACAAGGAAGCCTCTCAACAATTCCCTATTCCAAAACCAGCCATGTACTTTCCAGCAGGATTTTGCGCCGGCCCATACGGTTAAAACTTCCCAGGCCTGGCTTCGAAGCAATTTGCCAGCGTTCATTTCCTCTGAAGAATGGCCCTCAGGCAGTCCAGATTTGAATCCATTGGATTACAAATTGTGCACGGTTTTAGAGGACAAGGTTCGTCACAAAAGATACCCCAACATTGGATCTCTTAAGACTGCTTTGGTTCGAGCTGTGGCCAATTTTCCAATGGACGAGGTTCGTGCAGCTATTGACGATTTGCCAGTGCGACTTAAGGCGTGTGTAAAGGCAAAAGGCGGACATTTCGAATAAGTAGATTATTTTTGGATACAATATACATCAATAAATATATTAGAACATATTTGGTCCAAAAACATTCAGTACTTTTTATTTTACAGCGTAAAACGTGTGTAACAGTAGTTATGTCCCTACTACGTATTTAAATTTCGATCTGTAAATAATATAGTTGTAGCTCCAGCTAAAGCTGGTAACCATAAAAGTAGTAGTTAGTAGGGCTGTAATTACTACAGATTAAACAAATAAAGAAGGTGTTCGATTAAAAGTAATTCCAGTAGATCGTATAGTAATTACAGTAGTACTCGCAATAAAATTTACAAAAATTAAGAGCAACTGCTCTTAAATTATTTTTTATAACTCGAACGTCTATAGCATAAATTTCTGTATAGCTCAAAGAAAAATAATGGCACAAACATTCATTAGCCAACATTTCGGGGAAATTCAAAATTCGAACGTAAGTTGGTTTTTTCCGTCCTTGTTTTGTGGTTTTTTTGTATAGCCTTCGTAAGTCAAGCTATGACAATAGCTGTCTTCGAGTAAGGCTACTAAACAAGCGTTTATATGGAAGTTAATCGGTTAGAACGGAGTAAAAGTTTCCACACATATATTTCGAACACAATTCAAACATGACAAACCCTGCTGTATAAAAACACATGTATTTTTTTGTTATACATTTTAAAAACTAATCAAAGAATAACAGGTGTCATCGTTGAATTCGTATTGGGTCAGCAAGAGATACGATAAGTTAAACTATAAATCATCTTAAACTGTAATTCAAAAACATTTTAAACATTTTTATGATGTGAAAGTGTAGCTGTGAAGTTTTTAATTATATTTTATTGAATATCTCATAACAATTCATTTTATTTTATTGTTTGTTTTTGACAAATTCGCCGATGAATCCTCTTGTTGTTCAATTATGTTTGGTGTATACAAAGAGAAACAATGTTGCCATATTACCCTTAAGTTTGTTCAAAGCTGACAGATTACCAAACTAACAAAACTAGTTACCCAAAAGAACGCGGCTATTGAAACTGTTGAATAATATAACATCCCATAACATAAATAGTACTCTTCATGATAACATTAAGTTTGATAATACCCTTTTCGTAGCAGACTTTTCTACGGGTGACAATATTGTTGACCTCAATTACTTACGTAGATAGCATCAAGTAATGAGGAGGTTTCGGTACAAGAATATAATTTACAACCATCCAGCAGAGTTTAAGAGGAAGATTATTTCTTTAATCAAAGAGCCAAAATAATAGTTAAAAAGGAGTCATGAAACGGATTGAACTCACCGTTTACAATTCCATACCCTATTTCGTTTCGCCGTTATCAAGCTGTCAACATACACACGGACGTTGTTAGATGGTCTTAGGATTTTAAGACTATGAATTAAAAACAAGCTTGTGCAAAATAAGTCACCATACCGGATGAAGTTAAAAAGTTTGCAATGGCTGCGGAATACAAACAGAGAGCAATGGAGCACTATAATTCGAAAGACCGTAAAATAATTGTGTTGTTGTTGTTTTTTTTTTTGAGAAATATTCGGTCGGCCTTGTTGGCGCGGCATGAGTTTCGACGTCGATTTTCTAATCGTTTCGCGCTAAAATATTCGTTTCTGGACACTGAAAATCCGCGTGTAGTGCACGAGAGCCATTACGTATTCTTAAAGCCAGCCACTATGTGGGGCGGCGCACAGTGGTCCAGGATCGACTTCCATTTGTCATAATTCTATAACTTTTGATCAGGTAAATATTTTTTAGTTCTGTGAAAAAGCAATTGTAGTCAAGGACTCAAGACCTATTTTGAGCTATTAATATTTACATATACTATTTTGGGCTAAATTGAGCTATTTGGTATGTTTTAGAAATTTGCCTGAATTTTTCTACTTTGTCGAACTGTATCTCACACATTGTTGCGGCGGCGGAGGGATTGGGCCGTATTTTGTTAAGGCGCCATCGGCTACACGGTCGTCCTGACGAACGCTCAAAGGCAATGATAAGCGGTTTTTAACGGTGTGGTTTCCACAAGACTATGCAACCGCACATAAAGCACGATCCACAACTGATATTGTGAAGGACCGTTTTCTGGTCGCGTAATCCCCGGATATTACATTGCCTGCAAGATCGCCCAAAATTACCATCCAAGACTTCTATCATTGGAGCAACTTGAGGAAACGGGTTTTTTCCAATAAGCCTCTGGTCATCGAAAACCTTAAGCAGAATATTCGGCATGAATGCGAACAGCTATCTCCGGAAATGTTTCGGAAAGTTATGCGAAATGTGCTGAAACGGTGGCAGCCACTTGACGGATTTCATCTTCATCTTTTTTCATTTCCAAAAAAGATTTCCATCACTTAAAATCTTTTTTTTTATTTAGCAAAAAGTTATTCAAAAGCAAAATTGGATAATTATTTTGCAGCTCCTTGAATATATAAGTACATTATAGGGTCTCCGATCAATCAGCCCTTTTCGTTTCATCGTTATTAACACCAATTTAGTATTCCATAAGGACAACGCGTTGACGACGCAAGGTGGTTCAGAATTTATTTTACTGGCCAAAAACCAAATTTTTGTCCCCACCGATTTCTAAAACCAAAAAATAAGATCAAAATATTTTTAATTGTAGGTGTGGTGTGCTGCTAAAAAGAAATATTTTATGTCATTTTAGAAAATATGTAAGCAGTTTCTTTAAATTTCTGCAGAATGAAATTGCCATTTCTCGCAAACTATTATCGGTTAATTTTGATAGTTAGGATAGTAGTCTATAAGGAATGGTGTACTGTTTACACGTGGTGTATTTTGTATGTTTCAACAGTAATCGAACTTCTAAGTGTCAAAAGGGGTTAAGATATTTTTACCAGCAGATTTGTAAGATTTTTAACTGTTTTACATATTTCAGCCCTTTTTTATTAGAACTTGTTTTGTTTTACCTATCTTTATGCTACATAAAACACAGTATGACACTAGTCCTGTAAGAAAAGGATAAAAGCCGGTGTTGTTATGCAAATACAAACTCAATTAAAAAAATGTCTAAGCTGAAACAATCGAATTTTAGAAGATTAAATTTTAATAATTGTATATTGTATTTTAGAAGCACAGAGATACAACTTGATTTAAATAATCAAAAGAATTGCGGGAGACCACCAAAGTCATTATCTATTTTATATCATCATAACTAAAATCAAGATCTATAACATATTTTGTTGCCAACGTCTGATTCGCTCATCCCTAGCATTCGAAATGGAAAGTAGAACATCAGGACTTAGATGAAGAACCAAAAGTACTGCTAGAGGACAGAAATAAAACGGAGCTAAATATGGAATATTTGCAGGCAATTTTTCAACCGAACGTATAAAAATTAGTTTTATATTGGTTAAAAATTATTTTTTCCCTTAACGTATTTACAAAAAAAAAACAAAATAAACGAAATGATATTTAAAAAGTTTGAAATGCAAAGTATTTTTTAAGAATATCAAGAAAAAAAATATTTTTTTTTAAAATTTTTTAAGAAAATGGCTTATTATCAACGTATGACCTTCTTTAAAAATAATTTCAAACAATTTCAAAAAGTTCAACTTTGAAATTGAATTTCTCATTAACTCCAGAGTTCATAAATACAGAGTTCTGGCCAGTGAAAAACGATTCTGAACCATTGTGCGACGACTGTTTATCGAAAATTGTAATTGAACAAAAATCACGTTTTTACCACTTGAATCAGCTATTTTGATTGTTTTAGAATTTTTAAGGAAAAAAATGGTTCATTTTACTGCACAAGTGCTGAAAACAAAACATAGTCCTTATTTAAGTCCCGCAACATCTAATTAAGGGGCAAGGAAACTTCGCTTAAATCAGAGAGCTGTGTACGATATAATTCTCATACTCTCTGACAGGGACCTACTTTTTAACGGCGTCTCCGAACGGATAATGCTTTTAAATCTCTTACTCGTAAAGTCAACGGATTTTACAAGATGGAAACACCAGCCGATGCAAAATTTTATGAAGTTCTTATCTGGGGATGAACCTTGGTTTACTGGCATGATAGTCTAGCATCACACTGCAGCGGCCCATGTGTACTTCAAAAAGCTACAAAGTATTAAAAACAAAATTTTCTTTTTGTCAAAGCCGAACTTTTTTTCTTTTTATAACAATATACCAATGTCAAAGAATTCTGCTTCTATGTCAAAAGCGCGTTCCTCACATAAATTGTTTGAATTTTGACATTCTCCTTGACACCTTGAACGGTGCCCTTAGTGGTGAGCAGTTTTCAAATCTAGCAATTTCGCTACAACCTCTGCCAGCTGGCTGTGAAGAAATTGGTTTTATCTTTCGCACCTGTGGCACTACAATCGGTTTTGTTTGAAGACAATTTCCTTAAAGGTTCTCTTAATAAACCGGTTGGGCCAAAAGTGACCATGGGGTTAAAAACTTTTTCTCAGATTATACCTATATAATATACAAAATGGAAGTTATTTAACACTAAGTATAAAAAATAATGTCACTCAAATGACCCCCGCTTTCAGCTTCGCAATTTCTGCAACAATGTTGGCCTTGAGTTGAAGATTGTATCGGGCTTCTTCACATATACTCGCTCCTTTAAATAACCCAAAAGAAAAAAAGTCAGGTGCTGACAAATCTGGCGATCGCGCTGGTCAAATAATTTCCGAATATCTGGAAATTATTCGCTCTCCAAAAATTTGACTTAAAAGTGCCATTGCGTCTCAGGCAGTGGCTCCGTCCTGCTGAAACCACATCTCAGGTCTGTTTTCAAGAGTAGGACGTAACAAATGTTCTATCATAAACCGATACCGATCTCCATTTACGGTTACAGCACTTCCATCTTCATTCTCGAAGAAGTAAGGCCCAGTGATATTTGCAGATGTGATCCCACACCATACTGTACACCTAATGGGGTCAAATTGACGTTGATGAATGGCTCTTGGATTTGCAGAACCCCAGAACCTACAGTTCCGCTTATTAGCAAAGTCATTCAAACGAAAATAAGCTTCATCACTCAACACTTTGCGTTAAAATAATTGATGTCTGATTTAAATAAAAAAATTCTATTATTTTGCATCTTTGTTCAATTGAAATCGAAAAAAGTTATTAAATTTTTGTACCCCATGCTCAACTCAGCTTTTGTGTTTTTTTTTTCTATTTTAAGCACTTAGAAATATATTTAAGTCATCACCAAGAGCGATGACGACAAAAACAAAGTGATCTTAACACAATGTCGACGTCACATTTCCTTAAAGAATACCAAATATATGTGAATAGTTATCGAAAAATGTCAATATCGACTATCGGAACTCCGAATCACTAAAGACGAAGGAAGACAACGCCATCTTTTTTCGAAGTGTTGCAACGGAATAATAAATTTAGTATGGCGGAAAGTATAAAAATCCATTAGTCTAAATTTAAGAGGTAACCCAACTCACCTTGCCGCGTTTTGTGCAGCATTGCAAGATAACCACAGAATACACCAAACATACCTTTTTTTAAATTTGTAATGCAGCATCTAAAAATTTCGTATACTTAATTTTAATAAGGAATCGGGAAAACTTGACTCTACGTAAAGCACCCATAGTAACTTGTTATTGATTGTAATGGTCACTCTAATATGTTTCTATATATTGTATGTTTCCTTTTAGGAAAAAGACATTTCTGTGTCATACATTCTGTCGGAGAAGCCTACTTTGCACGAAATACTAATGCACGAAAAGTACGATTTTGAAGCAAAAGTAATGAGAGCTGCTAAGAGGAAAAAGTGGTTAAAAGGTATTTATTAGCATATACTTTATTAATACATTTTTTAATCAGTTTCATAAACATAAGACAACATTTATTATTTTACTATTTGAATTTTTATGTTGCCTGACCAGGTTTAGTTTCGAAAAAAAAAAATGCTAGGCCCGCTGCTGGCTTACGTATGAAACTCATTTAAACTTTAGGTGTAATCTTTGTCAAAAATGTTGTTCAGCACGGGCTTTCAAGTTCATACATAAATTCAAATAAATATGGGGTTGTATTTATCTAAATACATAACAAGTTGACAAATTAAGGGCGGCCGAGCCGAATTTAATCTGTCGATCAATAACAGTCTGTCAAGAAGCAGTGTAACTTATGTTACGTTATAGGTAAATTGTGGGAATCGGCTCAGTCGCTCTCGAGACACGAGTTCAGTCACATTCGGCGATATTACAGTGATTAATCTAACGAGTTCCGGGTATTAATTTATTCGGCAGGTAATTGAGTGTCCCGAAAGTGACAATGTGAAAGGGAGTGTCATGCGCTGTATTCGGGCTCCGAGCCTGTAAGGTACCACCATAATTTATCTCAGGCGGTGTTACAGATTTCATCTGTGGCGTCAATCGTCTAATCGCTCGGCCCTGACTGTATATCGAGGCTGGTACTGAAGCAATTGGATTTACCTAGAGTTGAATATTTGGGTAGAGTCTTAAACTTGTCCCTGGCCACTGTAGTAGTTCCTGAAGTTTGAAGAACGGACAGAGTAGCCCCGCCACTGAAACCAGTCAGCGATGCGAGGGAGGAAGAATCGTACGTACTGATTTTCTTCTCTATGCAGATGCAAATACACTTGATGCATTCCATCTTCCGGACCAATATGGATTCCACAAGCTGTGCCAAATGACAGGGCTGTCCTCGTGGCTCTTGACTTTTCGAAGTAGTCGTACCACCTTATTTAAGTACATCAGCTTCACGTGTCTCACACCTTGTCTGTCTCCTGACTACGTTTAACACGTGCGATATGCATGCGACTGCACGAATCTTCTATCGGGCCACCAGGTGCCACGTTCGACAGTCTTTCAAGTCTTCTGTAGGAAAATGGAACCAAGTCACTCGTCGACAGCACTTTGGGCACTGACAAAGGAACCTTGTTGAGCTCGTTTAAAGCGATAGGTCGTCAGTAGTAAACTAATCAGCTGTAGTCTGAACTTCGAATGTGGGGAATTGCAGCGGAGGAACGTTCCTACCGTCCTGAGAATAGCAACAGGGCGTCTCCTTTTGTCCTAGGAGGACAACCTATAGGAGAAGGCGAATATTTGGCCCATGCGCCAAATCAATAGGTTTTCGAAGCAGTATAACAGACATCCGCACATCAGCAGCTCAGGAGTGACCTAAAGAGAAAGGTTCAACGATACGAGCTTGAACCTCTTGATATAAGTGCTCATCAGGCAGAACCGCAAAGATCGCCAACAAATTTAGAGTCAAAGTCGTGCTAGAAGATCGTCCGCAGGATACTTCGAAAAGCTAGTGTGGTATTGGCAGGGACCACACGACACACAATATATATCAATTTAAATGTCCAGCCAATTCCACCTAGCTGTTTTCCAGATCCATGTTTCCCAGCCCAATTAGCCAACTTCCTGCTGAGTCAGCAATGCAGGACGGTCAAAACTGCAACAACTGACAGACATAAGAAATGCAGTTGCGGCAGCGTGAGGAGATTAAGATGTACAGTAGTTGAATCGCTGTCCGAAGTTTTTATCAAAAGAGCAAGCATTAGACTGTGGGCCTAACAAATATTATGAATTTCTGTAGAGATACAAATATAAACTTGGTAGCGAATGCGGCAAGTGTACTCAGAATATGGAGAGAAGACTTTTCCACCTATTGACGCCAGACGATTCTGCTAGAAAAGGCGACTTCAAGTACATTAATTGTGTAAGCAAACAGTTTTTGCCTCTGTCTAAAATTTTTAGTTTTTTTTTTCGTTGAACAGGTGCGGTGTGAGGATTTTTAGATCCCAAACTTCACTTCTGAAGATTCGGATACTTGGTATGTTGCACCGATACTACAGTTCTAATCACTGAAAATAACGGACCACCGACTAACATTCGGTTGTACTCGAGGTGCATGTAACCTCAATCATAGGGTTGCCAAAAATTCGGTTGTGGCAACAAATCTGTTCTCGCTGTGAACATTAACCACTGATGGCTATTCAAAGCCTAACTCTAACGAGTAACAATATCTAATTAAAATTTACTTCATTTTATGTTTTCACTATGAATTTTTAAGGCAAATCGGCTTTATAGGATTTTTAAAAATTCCCGGGATCAGGAAATTTAGGAAAATTAGCCCGTGGATAGAACATTCTAAAACATTTTTGGCTCGACCAGAACACAAATTTAAAAATACATTTGGTTGGAAATCGTTAACCACAACTATAATTACTATGCTAACAAAATTGAGTCCGAGACAATTATTACTGGTTATGAACTGCCTTTTTTGAACAGCAGGTCATATCTGATTCAATTTTTCCCATTGAAGAGAAGGAAGACTATGGTGAATACGATGATGGTATATGAAATTATCCATTAGGTTGTGGCTCCTGAATTTTTAATATCAAGAATTTCTATTAACGTCCCATTTATACCTTCTAAATACTATCAGTTTTTGCACTTGGACTTCCGAGGGCACAATTGTGCATGTGGTGATTTATTTCGTAGAATGTGTGCTAATTTAAATTCGCTATACCTTATATTCGTCATTTAGTCGACATCTTAAGTTTTGAAGCATTAAAATCTATAATTATTATACGCTCCGTGTGGATGGTATATAAAATTTGTCATTCCGTTTGCAACACCACGAAGTATTGATCTAGGGTCCCAGAAAGTATATATATTCTTGATCTCGTAAAACGATCAATTCATGTCCGTCGAACCGTGTGTCTGTTGAAAGCACGATAGCGGTCAAACGAATTAACCTGATGAATTACATGATGATGGCTTATGGTCATAAGCTGTATGGGATTGCAAATGGGCCAACTCGTCTCAGAGGGAAAAAGTTTCATTTTAAGGGACCAAAGGTATCCTGCTTAACAGTACCATTTTGTGAGTATTATCTTATCAAATATTTCTTTTTTGTGGGCGGACTAGGGTTAATGTGGATACAGTAAGTTGGGACGCACGAAATACCTCAAAAATGGCATAGTTGCTTCATATTGCCCAGAAAACGTACCGCGTGATATAAACGGCCGATTAATAGTCAATATGGACATATTTGTACTTTAATTTAAAAAAAGAGTAATTTAGAGCAAAGTTAAATTTTAACAAAACGAAACTTTGGTGATTGTTCACTACTTAATATCGTAACGCATGTAGTTTCTTTTCAAAAGGTAATCCTGAAAAAAAATTGTGAATGCGAAAGCAAATATTCCAGAAATGGGATTTAAAATTGCGTAAACGAATCTTCAATATGATGCGAATAAATGGGAACAATCCGTACAAACCTACTAGAAACTTTACGACTGTTCACTAGCAACTCATGTAATTTTTATTCGTAGTTCAATGGTAGCTTAGCAAATCCCCTTAAACACAACTGTTGTTACATATTGCGCGAATATGTTTTTTGAAAGTAATTTAAAAAAATCACACGAATTTCCTTTTTTCTATTTACAGCCAATGAAACATTGCTGCGAACACTTTTGAGCTACTGCTCATTACATGGAGCTAGTGGAGGAGGTTTGGCATCTGTACGAATGGAAGTTGTTCTTCTTCTACAGGAATTGCAGCAGGAAAAAACGCAACAACAACTGCTTAGTCCGCTACCCTTCCCAACTACATTGCCATTGCTAAGTGCATGTGTGGCTGGTAATAAAACTGTGATTGCTGATCCAATTAAATATTTACAGGTAATTAATGACCAGGAGTGTACTATGGAGTTGCAGTTGTGCTATGGAGACGTTATTTTACACTAACCATCAGAGATGTAAACACTGATGTTTGCTCTTAATACCGTATTTGTTTTCTACAGACGTAAGCACGTATGAGCACAATGCTTGGTCAATCAAAAAGTTCGAAGTCATGTAGTTAATGTCCGAAATATAAACGTTTGATTTCTTACGACAGAGTCATTCTATATTGTATGGCATCGTTCTTGCTTGCTTTAGGAAGATCATGTCTGAAAAATGTCTAGGCTGTCAGAGTAGTGTTTTCAATATTGACTAAAGCCAATATATTTCAAAGTCTATGCAAATTACATGATTGTATTGGTGGGACCATCGAATGCTGTGTATTTGCAATTAAGAAATTAATTTTTAAAGTTATACTCACTTGCAATCCTCAACATCCACTAAAAATTTACTTATTCTTAGATATTTCCAACCTAAAATCGTAATTAGTTTAAAAAAATGATAGCTTTGCTTGGATGTCGGGGCGTGTCAAATCCAGTTAACTGTAATCATAGTACAGTAGGGCTGCAAAAGTTGCTGCAATTGTATTTTTTGATACATTTTCGACATCGAAAGTACGGCGTTATAACTGATATAAAGGAATGTAGGTAGTCCCATGTTAAGTACATATACCGATCGATTTAGAATAATTTTATGACTCCTCTGAGCGATGTTCGCCCCGACTGTGCATCTTTCATTGTAATGAAAGTACAGGTCCCAATTAGGAACCGATTTCGATGAAACTTGGGGCACTGTTCAGGTTTGGGTCAAGGACGACTATTGAAAGTAGGTCCATATCGGTCCATGTTATGATATCATGCAAAGGTTTTTTTCTATTTGAGATCCTGAGCTCTTAAAACCACAAATGAAATACGATCGTCGCAAGAAAGCCTTGGTCATATTGGTCCATGCTTTTAAATAAACCATGCTCAACATCATGGTCCCTCCCGAGTTGAGGTCCTCTTCTCTGAGCGCACTATTTAAATCCGATTGTGCTTAAATTCAACAAAGTGCCTTATAGGCGACTTCTTACCAAAATGACCATTTCAATTTGAAGCCCTGTCGCTATACAGAAAATGAAGCGTAAAGCGTTAGGAACGATTTACGAGTATAACTTTTTCTGGTAAAATAAGCTCCAAAGGAATATATTTCTCCGCCCCAATCCATATAGTCCGACATTGCCAAACTCCAGACGGAGGCTTTTTCTCTCATAATCGGCCTCGTCCGACTTTAAATTCTTTAACGTTTTTTGTTTCAATAAAATTGAATTGAAAAAATAATCAGGTTTTTTTCTTTTTGGCACTGTCGGGTTCAAAAATATACAGTAGTAGGAAAGAAAGTTAATAAAGAAAAATTCAGATAATTGCTCCCTGAAGTTGTCGGAAGCACGCAACAGGCAGTCCTCAGCATTACAATACAATTCGAACCAACTGCATTGAGAGGCAAAAACTTCTCAAAACTGCCAAACGTAATTTTTCATTAGAGTGCTGTGAGGGATTAAGCAGAACTATTATAAGGTATCTCAGTCTACATCCATGGGTTATAGAAGGATAAGCGACTGGACTGACTCTGTTATTGATTATATAGCAGTTGCAGTGTTTTTCAGGCTGATAAAGCATCATTTAACTGTCAAAAATGAAAAATATTCTCTTCTATGTAGACTGTCAGGCAAATCTGCCTCATCTTCTACCCAGCATAATGTGCTGACTTTAACACTGAATCGGGACAACATAATTTGTTTTATGATCCATTTTGCAAAGAATATCATAATCTGTCTCACTGGGTCGTTTAATATACCACGTGGTGGACGAGTAGCGTCTATAATGCGGTAATATCTACAAAAACCCGAACTTCTAGAAACATGGATAAAAATCATTTTCGGGTCCGGCAATAAAAACACAATAATTTATCATTGGAAATGGTTTTAATGTTTTTCAAAACATTCTCCTTTAAGAGCAACACACTTTTGCATGCGCACAAACCAATTTTCGAAGCACTTTTTCCACTCCGATTGAGACACATCCAAAACATGATTTTTGAACGCTTCAACAGATGCTTCGGGCGATGAAAAACGTTGACCACGCATTTGTTTCTTGATGCTAGGGAATAAGAAGAAGTCATTGGGTGCCAAATCAGTGCTGTACGGTGGATGTACGGATTCGACATCTTGAGTGGTCATGTAGCTCATCGTCACATGGTCTAAATCCAGGACGACACAGGTTCAAATTCCAGTAACCTAACCTTGCAGTATTAAGATATTTCATTATCACGTCAAAATATGATGTTGTCAATGAAATAATGATTTTTGTACACACTTTTGAATACTTTCCCCATCATATTTTGTTAAAATGGGACATATCCCTAAAACTATAGAGGCTGGCACAAATAACTGTTTGCACAAGAAACCTCTATAGTAAGGTGAACACTTTGGTTCCTAAAAATCAACCTTTTGGTTTCATGAGACAGAACGTTTTTTTTTCTCAACAACACACTACAGAGACTCGACATGGGAGTCTTTGGCTCTAGCTGGCAGCATACGTGATATAGGCCGGTTTCAAAACTGCATTCAAAATTTAATTGTCCTTCAAATACATTTTCGACTTTGTTATTTTGGCCAAATTTAAGGTTTTTCTTCAGATGTTAAAAGTTTTGCTTCCCTCATTTGGTTTTTTTCTTAAAAATGTTCGTGAAATTAAAAATAAATCGCATTTTTGTATCTTTAGGGTACCGTTGGATCGTTCTTATTCATAACTTATACAATTGTTTCTGTATAACAATTAAAAATTTGAGATATGTTACAAATAAAATGAAATCGTGAAGAAATTAAGCAAAACTCTTAATATCTCAAGCGTAGAACAAATCTTAATATTTTTTGAACTCAAAGTCCAAGTACTGGAAGGCGGAGTCTTAATTGACCCTACTGTATAGTAAGCTGACACTTGGTAGCCCCCCCACCAGTACCCTGGTTACATGGGACTGAAATTGGAAGTAACTTTGGTTACGAAACTATCCGGTAGCAGCATAATAATGGCGGTTTCTCAAGACTCCACGTAGTCATTATAGGCCCTCGGGTCTGTTGGGTGGTAGAGGGAAAGAGGAAGAGCGGTGAGGAAGCTATGTCCATGTACAACATGGTTTTAGACCGTAACATCTATATGTACCCATTTTGTGTCTGCATATGTATAAGTACTATCTTACGACCGATGTTTTGAACTTTGGGTGACCAGTCCCACGATGTATGGTGGTCTAACCGGAGACAAGTCTGGTACCACGGGTAATCAGGAGCCCCCAGAACTGTTGTTATGGCCTGACTAGCATGTGAGGAGTATCGTGGTGGCTTAAAACCCAAATCGCGGGTAAAGCTTCGGCTTGGTGTGGAGTTGCATTGTAACCTGGTGCTGTGACCCATAGAGCAGCAGAGGTTTTAGATAGGCCTCGGCAGATTGTCAAGTGGGAAGTTGTGTCCATATAGGAATTGGCTTTGAGGGGGGCAGACCGTCGTTTGGTAATGGCTCCAGTTGTGCAGGTGCACCACGGCTGAAGCTATCAGCTTTATTTCCAAAATGAAATTCATGAAAAATTAAGATATTTAGTTTTGCAGAAATGTTTTTGGAATCGCTTTAAAACACATTATTCATTTCTAGAGGGGTACACATGCAACTTTTCCTTCAAATAACGCTACTACATACAAGGTGGGGCAGTTTTCCAATAGGGTGATTACGCTATAACTTTTGCAAGTGTCGCCAAATGTAAAATTGGTTTTAACATTTGTAAAGTAAACAAACGCAGAATACAAATCGACTAGCCATGAATCGGTTTGCTCCGCAAGAACGCCGAATAATTGTTTGTTACTTGCTGGACGATGAGGCTCATTTCCATCTTAGCGGATACCTGAATCAACGAAATAATCGTTTCTGTGGTCTCCAAAATCCTTGTATCGCCCGCGAAGACCCATTACACGCGCCCAAAGTAAATGCGTGGTGTGCTGTTTACGCTAGAGGAGTCATCGGCTCGTTTTTTTTTGAGAACTCCGCACATTAATATATTTAGGTTAGATTTTAAGTTAATGAAAAAGTTCCAATTTTTTTTCTTAACCCTTCGATTAGTGAGTGGTGTGATGTTCACGGTTGTGCGAAAAGGTCCGCAGGGACCTATTTTTACTACTATGCTTTTTGCATGCAATTTTTTTTTTATCTATATATATAAAAGAAAGTGTCCGAAGCGATGTAATCCCATAACTCGAGATTGGCCAAACCGATTTTGATGATTTGTGCTTTGTTGGAAAGGTATTTTCTCAGCACGGGTTTTAAAAAAAAATAAAAAAAAAACTTCAAAATATCAAAATTTGAAAATATCTGATTTTTACCACCCAGCGCACAGTGGGAAAATTACGAAAAAAATTGGAAATAATTCGGCCATTTCGTTTGTAATGGTCCGATTTAAATGAAAATTTACATTGACCTTCTTGAAGTGTTACTGAGCTTAAGTTTTGAATTTCATGCATCTGTGTTTAACAGGTGCTGCACAGTGGGCCCTCAAAGTTGGTCACCTCGAGTTAAAATTTTCTTTTTCAAGCCGCCAAAAGCGTATTTGTGGTCCGATCGTAATAATTTTTTCTTTAGTGAAATCTGCTGGACAAACCCAACCAAAAATGTTATTACTTATTTTTTTTATTATTTTTTCATATCTCGTACAATAAAAAAGATATCGGGACTTAAAGTTTTTTTTTCGAAAAATTTGCTTTGGATTTTCTGGGATTATTTTATTTTTGGGAATCAGTTTTAGGTGAATCGGGGAAAATTTAATCCTGGTTTAAAGAAAACACTTTGGTTAATGTTTTAAAAAAAGAATTGTAGCAAAATCACCAATAATATGAAAATGCCAGCTGTTCAAAGTCAACTATTGCGAAAAAAGTGGGATTTTGAGTGTTTTACGGCGAAAAGGTACCTTTACTCTTATGTCAATAACTTTAATGTTTCTTAAGTAACATACAAAAAATTTGCATTTATTTCAAAGAAAACTTTATGCTTAATACAAATAATAAGCAATTGTGACCCTAGTCGGTACTTTTCTTGCTCCAGGCGTCTCCAAATATGGGCATTTTTTTCAAAAAAAATTGAGTTTGAGCTCAAATAAAAAAAATCGCCACACTGCTGGCCCAATTTGGTGCTATAAGTCAGTTAACTACATATGTTTTCTAAAATCCCAAGCAAAGAAATTTTGCGGGAGGCCATTTCTAGGACAAAAAAATGAGTTTTTGTTAAAAAATCCCATTTCTGGGATTTTGTTTTCCCCTGTGTCAAATTTTAGAAAAGTGGCAACTCCAATTTTTTTTTGAATAAGTTTTTCATTTTGTCACAAAAATATTGATACTACGTAAAAAAATCAGGTTTATATCTCCAACCAGCAAAATTTTACAGTGGTCTGAAATATTGACTTTTTTTGCTACCTTCACAAAAAAAAATTTTTTCTCGTTTTTATCAATTATTATTCAACATATTGAGTTAATTGCATTCTTTTTTATAATCTGTTAAAACTAGAGGTAATTACCTTTCCATTGGTATATAAAAAGTATATCCTTTTACCTACACTTATAACAGCACGTGCGCTGGAATAAGACCCCTTTGAGTAAAGTATGAATTTTATAGGTAAGAATACTAATTTTAAAAATTCTCGTACCTATCCATAAATAGCAAAAATATATATTTTTACCATTATTGTTTACCTATTGTGTAAAAACGGAAAATGGGTAGTATTGTATAGTATGGATCTAGGTACCTAAACATTCATTCTTATATGTTTTGGGGGAATACCTGTCCCCTATGTCCGGAATATTGTGCAACATTTTAGGCGAATGTACCTGGGTACATAAAAATTCATTGTTATAAATGTATTTTTGGGGAATACCTGGTATTTTAGTCAAGTATTAATTGCGGATATTATTGTGATTACCTGTAAGTATTACTCATTGATATAAGAACCGCCGATTTTGTATGGGTTTATCATAACAAATTAATCCGCCATGACGATAACACTCCTTGTTCAAGAACTTGTTGAATTTTTAAAAAACACCAAACTTCGGAAAATGGAGAACAGAGTAGCATATTTAATAGAGTGCATAGAGTCAACATATAGCGAGATAACACAATCTAACGAAAGCAGCAAAGTATTAAATTTTTTGAAAAAATTTGACCGGCTCATGGAGAAGTATCACAGGAATTATTCAAGATTACCAACTGAGTGGCTCGACAGTATAATTGAATTTAAAACTGTCCCTGCTTTAGTGGGTGCTCCTACTAAGGAATACGACGATCTATGTCCAAAGGCAAAGAAACAACGGTTGTCGGCTGAGATGGCAAATCATTCACCTTCAAAGATTTGTGATACATTCAAGGAATTACTGACGGTGGAAAATCGGCCATCTAGCGCAAAAAGAATTGCAGACGTGTTAACGGAAGCATCACCGCCAACAACGCATTGAAAGAAGTATTGCAACACCATGTCCTGGTTTTAGCGAGGAAGAAGCATTAGCTTTAATCATCGAATTGGGATTGAGTAAGAACAAGTACACTCATTTAAGAAGAATGCTGCTTGATAAAGGATGTGACATGTTTCCCGCATACAACCGAATAAAGGAACGAAAAATGGAAATTTTGCCAAACCCAGTGATAATTACAGAAAAGGCCGGCAGCGTTAGTTTGGAACTACTTCTCCAAAATACTGCCAGTAGGATAATAACAACATTGAATGAGGAACAACTAAAAAAAATCAACAACAGCCATCTTCAATTAATATGCAAGTGGGGATGTGATGGTTTGTCAGCACTTTCGGAATACAAACAATGCTCTGATAGCCAATCTACCCAGATCGAATTCAAGAGCGTATTCATGGCATCTTTGGTTCCTCTGAGGTTAAATTTAGACTCTACCTTACCTTCAACTTCGCGCAGAAAATCAAACCCTACTGAAGCAATATGGCGTAATCCAACACCTGGCTCCAAAATTTATTGCAGACCAATCTCCTTCGTATATCATAAAGAAACGAGTGATTTAACTAAAGCCATCACAGACAAATTAAAAGATGATATTTCGAGATTAGAAGATTTTGCATTTAAATTCGACAGGTATTCTATTACAATATCTTTTAAAATGTTCCTGACAATGGTAGATGGAAAAGCCGCAAACGATATTACAGGAAACAAATCTAGCTGGAAGTGTTTCATTTGCAATAAAAGCAAAGTTAATTTTTCAAACGCTTCGAATAATTCAGTAGTCAATGAAGATACCCTTGAGTTTGGAATAGCACCGTTACATGCTCGAATCAGGTTTCTAGAACACTTTCTAAACCTTGCTTATGACATTAAGTATAAATCTATACCAGGAAATGAAAGGAAAAACATTCGAGCTAACAAAGAAATGCATGAAATGAGAGCAAGTGAAAAAAAAAGAATTCAAGATGCATTTAAACAACAAACTGGCCTAAATATTTCTAAACCACGCTCGAACTTTGGGAATACAAATGATGGAAACACTGCCAGAAGATTCTTCGCAGACTATAATACAGCTGCAGAAATAACTGGAATCAATAAGGAGTTGATTCGAATGGTTAATATATTGCTTTTAGCTCTGAATTCCAAACAAAAGATTAATTCCGATAAATTTGGAGTTTACGCCGAACGAATTTTAAAAATGCTTGCTGATCTCTATCCCTGGAAAGATCTAACGCCAACTATACACAGAGTCCTGTTCCATGGGAAACAAATAATCGAGTCTCACCTTCTCCCTATAGGCGAGTTAACTGAAGAACCACAAGAAGCTAGAAATCGAGACTTCAGATATGTTCAACAATTTTCCACAAGAAAATGCTCAAGAATAGCACAAAACGAAGACTTACTTAATAGTTTATTATTATCTTCAGATCCTTTTTTATCCTCCATGAGAAGTAAGTTGACTTCGTACCACGAAATGACGCATGGAGACGAAGAAGAATTTTCTGATTTATTAGATATGCTGGACGTGGAATAAAATCATTTAAGTTTAATGTTTTTTAATTATAAGATTTATTTAAATGTTAATTTATTTAAAAAAAAGTTTTTCACAAAAAATGAAGTCAATAGCATCTTTTTATTCAAATTTTCTATCTGCAACAATTAAATTACTTTTTTGCGATTGGAAATGTGTAAATTTGATTTTTTTAAATGCAACAACATTGATCTCTCACAAAATGAAATTGCTATTTACCAAAAAAATTAATATTTTACTCAAAGGGGTCTTATTCCAGCGCACGTGCTGTTATAAGTGTAGGTAAAAGGATATACTTTTTATATACCAATGGAAAGGTAATTACCTCTAGTTTTAACAGATTATAAAAAAGAATGCAATTAACTCAATATGTTGAATAATAATTGATAAAAACGAGAAAAAATTTTTTTTTGTGAAGGTAGCAAAAAAAGTCAATATTTCAGACCACTGTAAAATTTTGCTGGTTGGAGATATAAACCTGATTTTTTTACGTAGTATCAATATTTTTGTGACAAAATGAAAAACTTATTCAAAAAAAAATTGGAGTTGCCACTTTTCTAAAATTTGACACAGGGGAAAACAAAATCCCAGAAATGGGATTTTTTAACAAAAACTCATTTTTTTGTCCTAGAAATGGCCTCCCGCAAAATTTCTTTGCTTGGGATTTTAGAAAACATATGTAGTTAACTGACTTATAGCACCAAATTGGGCCAGCAGTGTGGCGATTTTTTTTATTTGAGCTCAAACTCAATTTTTTTTGAAAAAAATGCCCATATTTGGAGACGCCTGGAGCAAGAAAAGTACCGACTAGGGTCACAATTGCTTATTATTTGTATTAAGCATAAAGTTTTCTTTGAAATAAATGCAAATTTTTTGTATGTTACTTAAGAAACATTAAAGTTATTGACATAAGAGTAAAGGTACCTTTTCGCCGTAAAACACTCAAAATCCCACTTTTTTCGCAATAGTTGACTTTGAACAGCTGGCATTTTCATATTATTGGTGATTTTGCTACAATTCTTTTTTTAAAACATTAACCAAAGTGTTTTCTTTAAACCAGGATTAAATTTTCCCCGATTCACCTAAAACTGATTCCCAAAAATAAAATAATCCCAGAAAATCCAAAGCAAATTTTTCGAAAAAAAAACTTTAAGTCCCGATATCTTTTTTATTGTACGAGATATGAAAAAATTTGTAATAACATTTTTGGTTGGGTTTGTCCAGCAGATTTCACTAAAGAAAAAATTATTACGATCGGACCACAAATACGCTTTTGGCGGCTTGAAAAAGAAAATTTTAACTCGAGGTGACCAACTTTGAGGGCCCACTGTGCAGCACCTGTTAAACACAGATGCATGAAATTCAAAACTTAAGCTCAGTAACACTTCAAGAAGGTCAATGTAAATTTTCATTTAAATCGGACCATTACAAACGAAATGGCCGAATTATTTCCAATTTTTTTCGTAATTTTCCCACTGTGCAGCGTGTTTCGGCAGGTTTATTTTCGATTTTTTTCAATTTTCTTTTTTCATTAAGTATATAAAAATGAAATGTGCTTTGCTACACCGCTTAAAACTTGAAAACGACTGGGAAAACTGGATACTTCCTTCTGGGGGTTTGTTCATAATCGAAATTTTGGAGTGTGGGCGGAGGAGGCGTAACAAAACTGTTTTTTGAGCTAGAAGGCTGACAATCGGTACAAAATTTTAGGTTACGACGGTCTGTTGATGATTTATGTGTAGTTTGCATGAAACCGGCATTTGAAAATATTTGGTATGATGGTTAAGTAACAAACCACATTTCATTTATATATTTATTAGGGTGATCCATCTAGAGGAATTTTTTCAGAACAAAAAAAAATATAAAAATTCAAGAGTCTTTATTGGTAATTTAAAAGGACATTTTATGGCATTTTTTTTTTAAAATAATTTCCTTCAAATGTTGGCAATTATGGAAATGAGCGTTAGTCGAGAAACGGGAAGATCCTCTGTTTTCGTCCAAAATTTTGTTCAATGATGAGGCCCATTTCTGGCTCAACGGCGAAGTCAATAAACAAAATTGTCGCATTTGGGCTGAAGAGCAAGAAGAGGTTCAAGAGGTGCCATTATTCCCAGAGAAAACCACGGGTTGGTGCGGTTTATAACCTGGTGGAGTTATCGGTGCATATTTTTTCAAAAATGATGATGGCCGGAACGTAACCATGAATAACCGATTTTTTGCTGTCTGAAATTGAAACCCTTAATCTTGACGACACTTGGTTTCAACAGGACGGCGCCACTTGCCATACAGTTAACTTAACAATGGATCTATTTGGAGGTCATTTCGAAAAGCAGCTAATTTCATGTTTTGGACAGGTGAGTTGGCCGCCTTGATCGAGTGATATCACACCTTTGACATTTTTCTTTGGGGTTACGTAAAGTCCAAAGTCTATGCTGACAAACCAGCTACGATTCCGGTTTTGGAAGCGAACATTACGCGTGTCAATAAATTGAACCCTCAGAATGGAAACCCTGAGGCGTAGTTGCGGCCAACATGTGAAGGAAATTATATTCAAAAAATAAATACCATAAAATGTCCTTTCAAATTACCAATAAAGATTCTACACTTGATTTGAACTTTTATATTTTTGTTTGTTCTGAAAGATCACCCTATAGATGAAATCGTGAATTGGAACGCGAGCGTTCCTACGACACAATAACTTTGCAACAACAAATACAAACAAATATTCCACTGTTGAATAAACAACAAATGAGTGCGTATGATACACTGATAAAGGCTGTCGATGATGGAAATGCTGGACTATTTGTCCTTGATGCGTCCGGCGGAACAGTGAAAACGTTCCTGCTATCATTGATGTTAGCCGCAATACGTGCTCAAAGTGGTATTTCTTTAGCATCTACCGGAATTGCTGCAACACTGTTGGAAGATGGAAAAACCGCACATGCAGCACTAAAGCTTCATCTAAACCAGCACATCAACGAAAATCCTGTTGGCAACTTTTTAAAGCAATCAGCCATTGCAAAAGGGTTGAAAAATTGTAAATTGATAATATGGGATGAGTGAACGACGGCGAACAAACGATCATTAGAAGCACTCGATCGAATATTGAAAGATTTGCGCAACAATAATAATCGCTTTGGTAGCGTGAGGATACTGTTGGCAGGCGACTTCCGACAAACACTTCCCGTGATTCCGAAATCAGATGAATTAAATACATGCCTGAAGTCATCCTATTTGTGGCGATACGTGAAAACTATTCCATTGAGAACCGCAGAAGTTTTCTTAAAAGAACTGCTGAGAATCGTAAATGGAGAAATTCCAGTAAATACTTCCAGTGGTTTAATATCGATTGCACCTACCATTTGCCAATTTATTTCAACCAAAGATGAACTCATCACTAATGTTTATCCGAACATCGTAACTACCATTGGTTGAGCGCACGCTTCATTTTATTAGCGAAAAGTACTGATTTCAATGACTTAAATTGGACGATTTGAAATCAAATTCCGGGAGAATAGCTTTCATACAAATCGATCGATCACATTGAAAACGAAGACGATGTCGTCAAATATTCAGTGGAATTCGTAAACTCTTTAGATTTGCCTGGCGGCTTCATCATTTGTTTCTTAAATTGGATCTGTCATCATTATGCTACGAAATCTGCACCAAAACTGTGTAATGAAACTCGCCTGATTGTGATAAAGCTAATGAACAATGTGATAGTGAAAGGGCCGTTCAAAGGAGAAGAATGTCTAATTCCGCGAATTCCCTTGACTTCAACTGATTTGCCATTTCAGTTCAAACGAATTCAGTTCCCACTGAAACTTCCATTTGCGATGACCATAACAAGTCATTTCAAGATTTATGCCGCTGGAAGTGTAAATATATCATATATATAATATATAAATCTGGAAATGTCATGCTTTTCACAGGGTATGTTTTCGAGTTGGGAAACCGTCCTCACTATTTATTTATGCAGAAATCAAAAAATGAAGTGTATCGTGCAGCCTTAAATTGAATACATTTATTGTTCTATTCTTTTTTTAGATTTCAATAAAATGATCAGAATACCTTATTCTATTATTTCGGCTCCAGTAAAAGTTATTTGAATAAAATTTGTAGCCCGTGCAACTGTCATTTGCACGGTGCAACTGCATTTCTTCATCAAAATATGAATCCACCACGACTTTGCAACTGAACCAGACTTTCAGTGAAAATAAAATTTGAAGGCAAAACAACGTTGGCCGGGTCAGCTAGTTTTTTATAACTAAGAAATACATAGTACAATTATTTTTTTTTTTTTTTCATATCATAACTTAATTTTAAAAATGCTTACAATTAAAATGCTTTAAAACTACTGTCGTTGAGCGTGCTCCACGTCTGCTCGCCTTGTGCGCAGGTGTAATGACCGCCGTCTGTCACTCCTTCTTATTGGCTTCATTTCGTTATAAATTGTGAAAGCAGCCAATGCAGCGACGTCCACCATATTATAGAACATGGCCAGTGGCCAGCGTTTCGTCGATCGCTTGCATGTGTACGTGGCAAGCATCTAGTCCATTGTGCTGTTAATGGGGCGCTTAGGGTTCTTCTTAAATTCACGCGGAAAAAAAGTTTTGTTGCTGCGCACTGTTCCTACATATGCGGTCTTCCTCCTCATCAAAATACGCGCGAAATCCAGTGTTGTGAAGAAGTTATCCGCGTATATTGTGCGGCCAGCATCCAAATATTTGTCCACAAGTTCAAGTACTACGTTCCGCCCTTGATTCACTTTACGTTCTTGGTTAGGCGTTTTGCCGGAATATCATTCATATATCATTCCCTTCAGAAGATAGAAAGACTTCGAGTCGCACAACCACCATGCTTAGCCGGCTTCGACGGAATGTATTGTGTGATACGGGAACAACTGATCATCAACGGTCAGTGCATCATGCGGAGTGTAAGCTGCTGCCAAGTTATACTGCAACATTTAACAAATGTCATCGATAGCCGCAGTTTTGCTGTTGATAAGTCTCTGCTGTCGAGTATTTTCATTGTCGAATCGAATTAACTGTCCTATGCACACAACGCGATCGTATGACATTGCAGCTTTGTATATTTGACAACGCGCTGAGCCCCATAGCTCCGTAGCAGGTTCGCCATTCGATATGGTGAGTCCAGCATACAAAATTATTGCCAAAAAGGCATCAAATTCTTTGACAGTCAGTGGTTTCCATTCCATTTTCTTTGTGGGATTTGCCGAAATTCATGCAGCTGTAAAATCCCTGCCTTTACGATTTCTTTCTCGTGTTATGACGTACGCTATGTCCTCGCTGATAATTGAACGAAATATAGTGTGGGGGTCATGTACAGTTCCTGAATTCAAAGAACACATGAGTTCAAACAATAAAAAAAGTACAATGATGCCAAAAGAACGTGCATTTTTTAGTCATTTCATAAAAAATCTGTACAAGGTCTCTACGGACCATGTCACATGTCCACGTACTAATTTCAGTAAAACCTCGATAAAAACTAAGCTATTGGATTGCATTGACCTTCTCACTCATCGAAGGCTTAACACTACCTTTTGTATTATGTTTCACTGTTAAAAATTGGAATATTTACAATCAATTTGTATTTCCATATAAAATTTGAGGGAAACCCGTTTTCTTTATATAGAAAACTATTGCTAGAAAATGTTGGAAAGATTACCGCACATGGTAATGATTCCAACTGTGTACGAGTACTAAAATAATCGATCTATTTCGTGTCGCTGACAAACGGCTATTTCTTGTTTACAAAAACAAATTACATTTTTAATATGTGTAAGTGTTTATACAGTGGAAGCTCTCCTTGCGGACAGGAAGAAATCATGCTCCCTTAACCGGACACTCCCTGGGACGGACGCGGACACTTTTTTGGTACGAAACATCTCCCATGAGCGGACAACTCTCTCTTCATCTTCGCCATTTATCTTGCTTTATCTATTTTTTAAATCATTGGACGGCTAACGCATACAGCCATAATATATAAGTAGAGTTTGTGTGGGTGAGTTGCTCTCTTCCCTCTGCCAAATTGTTATACAGTTTTCTCATAGCTTTTACAAATTTATAAACAAGCAAAGAAGAAACATATTCCCATACTTCATCAAACATTTTGCTTTTCACTGTCGTGGCTAGCAACATGCGTCAGACAAGTAATGTGCGTTAAGCTGTGATTCCCCGCATTTTGTTCATAGACAAAAAATGCCACAGCTACTGCGATTAATTTCATAAACATTTGTTGAAAACGATCACTTGTGTGTAACTCTTAATCAGAATGGCATCGCGAAATGTGGTCTCCTTAAAAGAAAAAATTTAATCATAAAAATTGTTTACAAAATGTTTTGAAATTTATTAACATATTTATTTCCTTAGTGGTGGGAACATTCTATTTGGTTTTTTTAATTTTCCTTAAAATGCTTTATTGGGCTGCGAGCTGCAAAGCGGTGAGCGGCAAATTTGAGCGGCACGTGGCTTATTACTGAGCGTCATTTCTAAGCGTTTAGTTGTTAAAATGCCATTGTCAAGTGAGGTTTGTTTTATGTTATTACGCGAAAATCGTATTTTTACTTATAAGAAGTTAATGCGTTAAAGAACAAGAAGATTTGGTGTTCATCAATAATTCGAGCAAGGCTACATTATGGCGAATTTAACCACTTATATAGAAATCTACTTAAATATCCAGACTGATTTTGGCAATACTGCCGTATGTCTGTGGAATCCTTTGATACACTGTTGAAAAATGTTAAATCTAGATTGTCCTGCCATAATAGCGGACGACTTTGCGCAGAGGAAAGTAAAATCTCCGCATTCACTTTTGGCATGTTTTTTCCTTGCCGCTCAGAAACCAACTGAAAATTAGAGCAAGTTCTATTTCTGAGCGGCGCCGCTCAGACATGCCGCTCAGTGCGTGGCCAATTCAATACTATTTCATATGTTTTAATTTTTTTGCCGCTCACCGCTTTGCCCCTCATTGCGTGGCCTCGGCCTTAGGCGGAAAAAATCGGTGTCAGTGTTCGCTTAAGTGAGCTTTTACTGTAATTAAATGTCGGAATAAATAAAGAATAAATGAGTTTTGGCCAAAAATGTGTTGCATTGCTAATTGGCCGACATACTGCACATGCTCCATTGAATTGCTAAAATTAACAAAAGTTGCAAGAAACTAAAACGGGAGGAAGCATTAAGGGAAGCAATAAAAGCGGAGCCAGTATAATTCGCAATACATTTCTTAATTACTTTTATGCTAGAGATGTTAAGAGTTTAGCGCAAATAATATAACTTGAAGTAATCAACTGTCAACTTTTGTAACTTATTGTAGAATATGCGATTTTAAAATTGTTTTAGTTCACCGTTAAGCTATTAACCGATGTTGTTAAGCAGAGTTTTGTTTGCTGGGTACCTTGACTAATTTTTACGTTGTCTTCGTTTTTTTTTGATTTTTCAGAAATATCAAAGAAGTTGGTATTTATTTGTCTGAGGAAATTAAAGTGACTTTGGAGCAAATTGCCAAGTCTGAGTGTATCAAACATGTGAATTGGAAATTACCTACATCAATGTCTTCAGCATTTCTTGGTTCAAGTGAATGAATGTGGGTTTCAGTATACAATAGTTGTATGTATTGGAGTTCAGATTCCTCGCTGCGCTTAAGATGTGTTTTGACAAAATTAGCACTCCCTCCACTTGCAGTATAAGGTGAATAGTACGAGGGTTGCTATACATATTTCTGGTTTCATCTGACATTTCCATTGGAAAGTTAGACATTTTTTTTAGCATTTTCGTACGTCAGAACGTTCTGACGTACGAAAATCATTTGACTTGTGACTTCATTTGAGATGTGTTTTGACAAAATTAGCACTCCCTCCACTTGCAGTATAAGGTGAATAGTACGAGGGTTGCTATACATATTTCTGGCTTCATCTGACATTTCCATTGGAAAGTTAGACATTTTTTTTTAGCATTTTCGTACGTCAGAACGTTCTGACGTACGAACATCATTTGACTTGTGACTTCAAAAAAATAAATTTGGCAAAAGAAATGGAATTAATCGTGAACATTTTCGTGCGATCATTTTTCACAACTTTCGACGAGGATTTAGACACGAGTGCATCGATGAACTTTAATCTTTGTATGGCGATGAAGCACCATCCTATAGCACTGTGAAAAAACTAGTCTAACGCATTCAATCGTGGCCGACGCTCGTTCAAAGACGAATATCGTGAAGGTCATCCAAAAACGGTCGTTGTGCCAGAGAACATTGATGCCGAGCGTGAACTGATAATTATCTCTGTCTCACGGGATGTCACATGACGATCTTGCATTATAATGCAAGATCGTCATGTGACATCCCGTGAGACAGAGGCATCCTTGGGCATTTCTTCCACCAGCATATATTCGATATTGCATGAACACCTGGCCGGAAAAAAAGGTTTGTTCTCGTTGGATCTAGCATAATTCGACAACCGCTCAAAAAAGGGCTCGTGTCGATTGGTTCAAAGAAATATTGAAAAAATACGATCGCAGTGCTTTAAAAGACCTTTATAAGATCGGCACAGTTGACGAATCATGGATCTTTGCGTGTGAGCCCGAAACAAAACAGCAATCGACCGTGTGGGTCTTCGAAGACGAGCCAAATCCAACGAAAGTTGTTCGTGGAAGAAGCACTTCGAAGCAAATGGTCGCCTGTTTCTTCGGCAAAACTGGTCATGTGACGACTGTTCCGCTTGAGGAACGTAGGAGGTCAATTTTGAGTGGTACACCACAATTTGTTTGTCTGAAGTCTTCGGATAAATTCAAAAAACGAACAAGAGAAGACGATTAATTGTGCACCATGACAATGCGAGATCTCACACATCGGCTCAAACCAGCGCCTTTTTCACCGGCCAATAATGAACCGATTTCGGTGAAACTTGATACACTCTTTAAGTTTGCGCCAACAACGAACCCTATTGAAATTGGTCCAAATGGTTTAAAAAGATATATAAAGTAAGTATATTACATCCGATTTCAATCAATTTTCGCAAAGCGCATTTCTAGTGACCAACACTCATATCTGGTGAAATTTGTCCATATCGGCCCAAGTTTTCGAACAACTCCCTCACAAAGGTCCCTCACGATTTAATGTCCTGCAGACCAAGAAGCAAAGAATTACACCCTACCATGGCCAAATTTTGCATAGTACGTTGTGAGCGACCTTTAAAGTACAGTGACAAAACGGGGTCACGTTTGAAGAGTCACAAAAAATTAACTCTAACATATTAAGTCCGACCTTGATCAAGCTCCAAACAGAGGTGCTCAATTCTCTATATATCACAGTGGTATCTCATAGTCGACCACGTCGGACTTACGACTTTCCACTGATTTTGCTGCGAATATTCTGTAGCTCTTTTGCTACCTGTAGTTGGTACATTTCGGTGTTATATTACGGTAATTTTTCTGGTATTGCCAATATCATAATGCCTTTAAATGTTTTGCATTGTGGCAGAATATTCTGACACAACACAAAACATTAAAATGACTTCGGATTGAATGCATAAGTTTCAACTTCTTCAAGTTATTTTAGAAAACCTTAAGGCTAGGCAAAACTTTCAGGTGGGCGATGGTGTAAATCTAAAATAGTTGCTTGAAAATTTTTACTTGATAATTCTGTTGTAAGGAAAATAGCATCAGGAAGAAATAAAAGTATAATGCAGATGAATATTTGGGTCAAAAGAAAAAAATACCTTCATGCACTGGGTGGCTGATGAATATTGCTATATTAAGAAACTTAAATAAGTTTTTTTCATGTTAAAACTCATTTAATTGCTTTGTTCATTACTGCTTGGAGAGTTGAGAAAGGGATAGCCGCAATTGTTTCTTGAATGGAAAAGTCAAGAAAAAGTCAGGTGAAGTACTAAGGTCAGGCGACCTGGGGGCCAACGGAATGTAGAGTTTCTGGATATCATCTTATTAGTAAATTTTTGTCACAATTCTTTCATAACAGGCTGGGGTATTTGAGGAGTTACACCATCTTTCTGAAACCACAGTTGAAATAAATTATCGTTCGGTGTAATTCTGGATAGAAAAACTCTCTCAACATGCTCAAGTAATGGTGTCCAGTTACCGCAACGGTGTGACCGTTTTCTTCGAAGAAGTAGGGCCCGACATTGCAACGTGATGAAACTGCACACCACACTGACACGAAGTGGATGCAAATCCGTCTCAGAGTATCTGGGGGCACTTCATAATCGACAATTTTGTTTGTTTTTGTTGCCGTTTAAATCGAAATGGACCTCGTCAGACATGAAAAGACAGTTCAACATGTTTTCGTCCGCTTCTACCATTTGAAGCATCTTCTGGCAAAATCCTAACGAATCGGGAAGTCTGCTGCGTTTAGTTTGTTGGCCATTTAAATTTTTTTTATGGGAATAAGTCCAAATCTGTCTGCTTAAGTATACCCATTTGAGCAGATAAGCTTCTTGTCGAAGCGATTGTTTCTTCCGTCTGAACTGAAGGGTTTCGATTGTAAGGTCTTCTGTTGACTGTCCCATGCTCGGCAAAATTGTTAACAAATCTCATTATGGTTTATCTGCTCGGAGGATTGCCGCCAAACGTGCGCCTATACTCCCTTTGAACCGAAACTACGGACTCCAGTGCGTGATAGCGGCGGACAATCCAAACTCTTATTTCAGTGTCGCAGTTATCCATTTTTGTTAAATCAAAAAAAAATCTGCAAAATAAAAAAATCACCCAGATTCATTAAATAGAAAAAAGTTATTAAATTTCACTAACGCAGCCGAATCACATGAATTACCTCTCCTTGTAATGTCCGAGACTTTTTAAAATTGTCGATGTCGACTTCAAGTTTTCTTTAAAAAAGTCTAACCCCAAAATTCATAGAGATTTCTGACTGATATTAAAGGTCATCGGAAAGGATAACACTGTCTAACGGTATAAATGTGTGAGGAGTTGTCGAGTACAGCAAGAATCGGTTTGTGAACTTTTCCACTTACTCTCGACATTCAAAAATCAGGCTAAAACCCCTGTTGTGGTACATTTGCCCATTTATTAGCCTGTAACTTAGCTGATTCTCAAAAAGACTTTTTAAATGGTTTTTATGTTTAGCTCGTGTGTTTTTCCGGTCATTTGCTTTAACACACTGAAAATGGATTAACGAGTTAGAGACCTATTTTATCTACATTCTAAAAGAAGACAAGTTTTTTACAAAATGGCAAAGTGACATTAATTTTGTATATATATTTAATCTCATAGAGTTTGACAACTATATCAAACTCTCAATTTATACTGTGCAGTCAGCGATCGGTGCACGATATCCTATTCACGAAGATGGCACAGATGTTTTGTGTTATCTACCACCTTGCATGCGTGTTTTCTCTAGCTGCAACCCGAAGTACTTTTTTATTATTATTTTGTAATACAGTCGCATATGCGATAGGAACTGCTGGTTACAGATTTTCAATATGCAATAAAACAGCTCTCAAACCTAGATACGAGTATAACATCATTAGAAAGATATCAAAACATGCTGGTCACTTCAAGGAGAAGCTGACGATGCTAAATTAACAAAAGAAGCTCTCGCATGCATGTTTGTGTTAAATGGCCGAAACTAGTATTTTTCAAAAACTCAGTCAATTAGTAACGCATTTAAAAATAGTAAATAAAGCTAGAGTCAGGCGTATCCGACTATAATATACCCTGAACTTCTGGATGCTCAGAAAATCAAACTGAAAATAGGTTTATGGACCCTTTGGACAGGATCTTAAAGTTTTAAAACTAATCTCATATTTAAATTTGTGAAAAAAATCTCATGGTGTTTTGTAAAATCGGTGGAATCAATGTGTTGAAACTATATATAAATCTGAACCGGTTTTTGCCAATTTCAACAACGTCCGTACTTGGCGCAAGGATTTTAATTTACCTGTGCCAAATTTCATTAAGATTGGATGAAACATGTGGCTTCTACAGCTAAAAACATATAATCGGATGAACAGATGTGGGCGCGGTATAAATAAATCTGAACTGATCTTCTTCAATTTCGATAGCGCCCTTCTTTGACCAAAAAAACATACTTCTGCCAAACCTGTAGTTTAATTACAAGCTTTAGAGGGACGGACAGACATCGTTAAATGAAATCAGCTGCACGCAGAAAAAAAGTATGGTTGGGGTGACAATATTCGAAGAGGATCATACTATTGTTGGGTATATGGTTGTGGCACAATAATATTATGATCCTCACAACAATAGTATGATTCACACATAACCATACTATGATCCCTACAACCATAATGTGATTCACACTCAACCGTACTATGATCTCCACAACCAAACTATGATCCTCACAACAATAGTATGATTCACACTCAACTATACTATTATCCCTACAACCATAGTATGATTCACTCAACCATACTATGATCCCAAAATTATTTATTAGGATTGGGTAGTGTTCTTATTCAAAAATAGAGATTTGTATCAAGCAGGTTATTTTAAATCTCATTACACTGAGTTCATAGCCAGATTTGAGGCCATGCTTTTATTGAACATTTCATTCAAGAAACAAAAATATATTTTCCAACTGCAGTTGAAAATACTTTCAGTTGCCAGTAGGGGTAGGCTACTTCACCATCCGTAGGCCCCAAGTAACGAATGTGATTAAACCACGACCAATGGCTATATACTTATGTACTTAAGTGCAGGCAGAGTTTAAATAAACGAGAACCAGTCGGTAGTAAAATATTTCACTGAACAAAATAAACACAATAAAAATCCCTCAAACTACCTACCGGTTGTTGTTTTTTATAATGTACTGTATCGTGTGTGAGTTCTTTTAGTTTGTCATAATCATATTATTGTTAACGTAAATTTAAACAACAATACTTTTATTGCACCAACCATGTTTATATGGTTGCTACAACCATATTTTCATTTCTTAACTTGGCAATAATACTATTGTTACATTTCAACAATATAAATATTGCCGCAATCATACTGTTGTCAAAATGAAACTTTAAAAACAATACTGTGGTTGCGACGAATATGCTTTTATTGCAGAGAACATGTTATTGTTGCGGTGACCATATAGTACCCATATCTTTTCTCTGCGTGTGGTTATTATATGTCGATCGGTACACTAAAATATTTTTGTTAGTTACAAACAGTTCCCATGCAACTAACTTTTGACACCCTTTTCCACAGAGTAGTGCTGGGTATACAAATTGAATTGCGGTTTACTCCTTACTTACCTAACCCTTTTACATAACTTGGCATTAGAGTTTCTCTTTTTCCGGAAACCGGTAAAAATTTCTTTCCTTATTTTGATTTAAGTTTGTTATGGCATCAGTTAAAATATCCTCAAATGATCTATCTGTAGGCATGCCACTAATAGAAATATCGTACAATTCCGCAACTACGTCGAAACCGATGTCTTCTTTACTTTTTGTTTTGAACTGTTTTGAAATAAATTGTTATCATTGTGAATTAATCGTGTTGGATCTTTAACAAACTTTAGTAATGTATAAACTTGCATGACTTTTCTCTATTCGATTGGCTTCTTTAAAGCTTCTAAAATTTTCTTACCCAAAGGTGTATGAGTGTGAAAAATTTTAAACATAAATATGTTAAAATTGCATCCGCGGCTTATAAATTCATATTTTGTCGGCAAAGCGCTTTAACAGCTAATTTTATTAGTGTTGAAATACGTAATAGATGTGTTAGTTTGTTTACATTATCTTCTATCCAAAACTCAACTTGTTCTAAAACAATAATAGCGTTTTGAAGAAATTTTAAACGTATAAACTTTTCGCCGCTGTCGCCATCCAATCCAATTGCACTTAATAAAGTAATGACTGGAGAGAAACTGTAATTGAGATGTTCTACAGTTCCCACATAAAATAATGCGTTAAATCATAAAGTTAAAGAATGGAGAACAAATTTCAAAAAACTAGTGTTTAACGGCAAAATAAACACAAAAAATTCAAACTTGAAAATAAATTATAGAGGTCTTGTTAAATCTGTTAAGAAAATAAAAATCGGCGGACAATCAACATCGCTACAGGCTTATAAGTGGGCAAGCGTAGCAAAAATCGGGGTTTTACCCTGATTTCCAGATTTTGAGTGTGTTTGGGTAATATAACAAAACGATTCCTTTTGTACCAGACAAGACCCACAAGAAAATTGTATCACATCTTAGACATTTCAACTTTATTCTTTTTTGTAGCACTATTGAATGCAATCCACACCCAAATGAAATTTAATATTTACTGACCCTAACTTTGGTAGTTTGCCTCCGAACTTTTAACTTAAAGAATATTTAACATCAAAACTCTTTGGATGAAATGCAAAAAATGAAATAATATTTTAACATGCAACTGAAGAATAAAATTTGAAATATTTTCAGTCCTTTGCTTTTATAGTATTTTTTCCACAATCAAATAATATAATCAACATACACTGACTTAGTTATCTGGATATGAGAGGGTTTGCTGTATTTCTGCGTATTTATATTTTAGAAACCAATACTATCCTAGGTAGTGGTCGCAACTCCAGCGCAACTTCTGCTTCGTAGTTCAGCAATAAATTATGAATAACATTTATTAAAAGACAACAATTTTTAGTCCCAAACTATAGATATGCTTCAGAGTGTTATAAATTTATCGCCCTTCGTCGGATTGGATACGAACGCGTTCTGCGAAATATTTATTATAAGAGATCTTGCTGTGGCACTATCGTCCTGTATCTATCAATCACTCTGCGACTCGGAAAGTTTTGTGGTAAATAACTCTTCTCAAAATGGATTCCAGAGTCCCGGCATAGAAAATATAGCGAAGCTTAATTCGTCGTTCGAGTGCTCACACCTTATAGGAAATACAAACATTTATAACAGAAAGCGAATGTATTTAACAGATGAACCCACAACTGTATGTACGACACCTTCCAGATGGCCTGGAGTTGCTAACTTGCGAGCGTTATTAGCAAGAGAAAAGGATGAAGATATTCCAAAATTGAATGTTCTGTTGTTAGAAAGCTTCATTGCAACATATGTCTCGCTAGCTACTTATGCCTTTGTTACTTGTGACAGTCGCATTTTGTACCGACTCATTGTCCATCACTTTTCTGTGGAGACTTGGTCCAGCATTTTCGGAGGTGGCATGAAAAAACTGCTAAGAAAAGCTACATGTGAAAATCAAGTATCGTCATTTAACGTATCAACTGAGGAGCAAAATGATGAAAGCAATGTATGGAATACTGTGACCTCTTCTATAACAAAACAACGTGTCAAATTGAATATGAAGATACTAGGAAACTTTGCGAGTACCAGTACCTCTACCTATATGAAGGAAGACAAACCGACGTATCGTGAGCAGTTCGTCCCCCCGGACATGTCGATGCTTTCCTACTTTTTAGCAAAACCAAAGACGAATGGTATGTATGTTTTATGCCTATACTTATCACTGAATTTGTAATAACTCGCCTCTAGCATTACCAGATAAAAGTCTGTATAATCTAGCCCTAGCCTACTACTACTCAATCAATCTTAATCAATCTTTAACAGTTATTTTTTGATTTTTATCGAATTGCTCTCTACATAACATCCAATTAAATTTTTTAAAATCATACAATATCAATTTTTTGTGATTTTATTTAACTACTCGGCAAATGACAATTACTTTTAATTTTCATTTTATTTATTTTATAAATAAAAGTCAGAAAAAATCAGTCATTAGTATTAATTTATAAAAGTCATAAATAAAAATCAGCCACTGACTTTTCTTTATAAAAATCCTGAATAGAAATCATTCCGTGGCTTATTTTTTAAGTCGACATATAAAAGTCATTTGTTTAATGTCACTGAAGACGTCATTAAAGATATAAACATAAATACATATTCTCAATCTGCTCAACAAATATAACCGACGGGAAACGGACCAAAAAGGGATAAAAAGGTCGAAAAGGGATAAAATTCAATAAGTTCCAAATGAAATTAGATGGGTAATGCAAAAAAAAGGAGAGGGGTGAAAATTGACAAAAAGGACTAAAACTGGTAAAAAGTAGAAACAGCAATCTGAAACTATGCACAGAGGATAGGTATTAAAAAAAGTAAATGAATGACACAAAAGCGAGAAACTATTTGGAAATTCTTTTAATGCAATTGGGACAATGTGTTGGGGAGGAGCTTGAGGGCCAAAAACTAGATAAAATGGGTGAAAATGAGAACAATAAAACGGGAAAAATGGAACGAAGTGGGAGAGACATTTTGAAATCAGCTAGAGATTACGAAGCAAAAAAGCGATACATGGCGATAAGATCGGCTAAAGAGGCAAACTGCTACCAAATTGTTTCAAAATCTAGATAATCTGATAGTAGAGTAGATAGAAAAAGGCCAAAACGTGATAAAGCGGGATAAAAAAGGGATGAAAACGGAAACATTTAGAAACATTATAACCTATTTTGCACTAGCAGGACAAAACCATTTAGGAGCAGGGAAAAAACGACAAATATGGACCGAAACGGGCAATATGTAAAAAGTTGAAAACGCCTTATTTCTAATTTGCATCGTTTACAAACTAGAAATGCAATGGTGTACAATATGGGATTGAACAATTTAAATTCTGCTTTACACAGCAGAAAATGTTCATACGGGACCACAGCGGCTGAAAAACGGCATTCTTCAACTAAGAACATATCGGTATTAAAAAACAACAAATATATTCTTCCTGAATCCAAAAATATAATAAATTCTACAACTAAAATAATTTGAGGCCATGGCCCATTGGTCAAAGGTCCCTAGCTTTCCAAAAATAATATACTTTCGAGCATCGGAAGTTGATTTCTCTGAAACAGTGAAATTTCCTCACTAATCTCAATAACTATCATTTTTAAGATTGATCTATGTATCTATCAACAATAGCTATATAGGTTACTTAAAAAATAAAATTGACGAATCGGAACAGGACAACATGTTATAGGATCCCAAAGTTTAAGGTCTGAAAAGCGTGAACGCTCCACCAACAACCATATACCCTAATCCTGTAGTACTAAAGCGTATTCTTTTCAGAGGTGTGGTTATCAAAAAGAAATAAAACGCATATAATTTAATGTTATGACTAAGAATTGGCTTTATTATAAAGACAAAGGTTTGCCATAATGCCGCGGCTGGGTCGAATAAATTCCAGCCGAAGGGCCCAATTTTCGACCACTTTTTGCAGCATTTGGGGCTGTATGTCAGCAATAACGTGCCGCATATTCTCTTCTAAGGCGTCAATCGTGCCGGGATTATCTGCGTAGACACATAACCCCACAAAAAATAGTCCAGAGATGTTAAATCGCTCGATCTTAGGGACGTAAAAGACATTAATCATGGCTCTATACCGTTCATCATTGACTGTTACATTATGGACGGCTTCATTTGAACAAAAGTGAGCTTAATCGCTGATCTTGCAAAAATCAGGATCGGTGGCCATCTCGTTTTTGGCCCATTCGCCACGATTTGCAAACGTTGTTCCGGAGTTAGTCTATTCATTATGAAATGGCAAACTAAACTAAACTCAAATTTCAATTTAATTTGTGTAATCTGCTATGACTCCTTTAATGAGATAACCCATATTGCGACTTAAATAATAAAAGTTGCTGGTTGATATCTATTTAGGACTTTTATAACTAAAAGTCAATGACTGAGTTTTACATTTTTTAGTTTCCGAATGCCTTGACCTACCACGCATGTAAACTTAAACTTTGTTTGAAATCACATACATATGATGAAATAATAAATTCCATTTGACGACAGAAACCCTGGGGGTCAGCTGGGTGGGCTTGGTCGGAAAGAGGATAGTAAAACGCTATCCAATGTGACCCAAGGGATTTTGGTGTAGTTGGTAGTCGGGATGTTCATGACATTGCCATCAATTCGCGCCCATTACGAATTGAGGCTGCTGCACGGCTGGTCATCAGCGTATGACACAATTTTAACCCGTCTGGCGGCGCAGGAATTTCAGAGAGATAGAGGTTAAACAGTGTCGGATATATCATCCCGCCCTGCGGAACTCCCTGTTTAACTATACGCGGCTTCGACTTGCTGTCTCTACAATCCATGTTTGGGTCTCAGACTTCGATCCCACGACAGCCGGTTCTATGCACGGCATTTACCCGAAGCAGCAATTATTCCACCAAGAGGTGTCACTGCGTGCCGCGTAGTACCACCGCGGTACTATGGTTGTACAGCAAGAGACAACAAAGTCCGTTTTTCATACTCGCTGATGTGGTACAGATCTGAGCGGCTCCTGAAGTGCATCCTCTCCATGTAACGTCTACACCATACAGGCGTTGCACGATGGTGTATCCGGTTCTGACAAACCGAGCAGATTCAAGGTCCGTAGTTTTGGTTGATCCAGGCTCGGACTAATAATATTCGGAGCAGGCATACCGGGAAGTGCTGCTCCCACAACGAAAAAATGTACAAACAACACATGTTGTTGAGGTGAATGCCCATTGCCGAAGAATGTTTGTTTCGGGTCAATCTAGTACGTAGAACCGGTAGTCGTGGGATTGAATATAACACTAGTAGAAATACCTTAAGTCGTGAGTTTATACATGGTATAATATTATGTTTGTTTATAATTTTTGATAAAATGAAAGAGAATGGATCTTATATTGATAAATGTTTTATTTAATGTCGGCAATTTTGTATGGGATACCATATCAGATAAATGTCTGACTCTGTTAGCCTCACAAATGCGAGCCCTTTTGAGCACATTTTTCATTACATTCAGCACGGCGTCGAATTGAGGTTGTGGTGTTTCGAACACTTTCTTGAGCAGCTGAAATGTTTTCAGCCGACCTTGCGGTACGTTGTGGTCCATGCCTGGGCCTATCAGATACAGATCCGCTTTCTTCGAAATCATTAACTACACGATAAATAGTGCGTTTTGTAGGTACGTCGTTTCTCCCAACAAGTTCACGTAACTTTCTCATCGTTGCAGTAATCGATGATTGATGTTGATAAAATGTTTAACGATTTATCGAATATTTTTCCATAATAAATTTGCCACGTCTCTACTTCACGACTGCCAATAGGGTGATCCATCTAGAGGTATTCTTTCAGAACAAAAAAATATAAAAATTTAAATCAAGTGTGGATCTTAATTGGTAATTTGAAAGGACATATTATGACATTTATTTTATGAAAATTATTACCTTCAAATGTTGGCAAGTGTATTATGGAAATGAGCGTTCGGTGAGAAACGGGAAGATCCGCTGTTTTCGACAAAAAAGTTGTTCAGTGATAAGGCCCATTTCTGGCTCCACGACAAAGCCAATAAACAAAATTACCACATTTGGGCTGAAGAGCAACAAGAAGAAGTTAAAGAGGTGCCATTATACCCAGAGAAAACCCCGATTTGTTGCGGTTTATAAGCTGGTGTAATCATCGGTGCATATTTTTTTTCAAAAATGATAATGGGCGGAACGAAACCGTTAATGGTGCTCGCTGTCGCGCCATGATTTCAATCTTTATGCTACCTGAAATTGAAGCCCGTAATCTTGACGACACTTGGTTACGTAAAGTCCTAAGTCTATGCTGACAAACCAGCTACGATTCAGGTTTTAGAAGCCAACATTGCGCGTGTCATTAAAGCCATACCGGTCGAAATGCTCGAACGAGTCATCCAAAAATGGACCCTCAGAATGGAAACCCTAAGGCGTAGTTGCGGCCAACATTTGAATTAAATTATATTCAAAAAATAAATGCCATTAAATGTCCTTTCAAATTACCAATTAAGATTCCACACTTGATATGAGTTTTTTTTTTATTTTTTTGGTTCTGAAAAAATACCTCTAGATGGTAGTACCCTGTTCAGAAAATCCAACTCAACATAGGTTTTTCGACGCCCTTTGAGGGGTTCTAATTTCACCCTGGTTTTTAAAATTAATGTCATATTTGAATTTGTGACAGAATTGTTCATTCTTAGGTAAAATTGATTGAACATTTATGTGGGGCTTTACCTAAATCTGAACCGATTTACTTAATATTTAAAGCGAACGGCAAAAAAAAAATCATGAAGACCGGACAACAATTGCGACTTGTAGTTTGATGACAAGCTTTAGAGAGACGGACGGACAGACAGACAGACAAATATCGTTAAGTGAAATCAAACAGGTAACACCATGTTCCACAGGTTGGTGACGGGTATAACAACGATTTACCAACATAAATCCACCGTTTCCTCGGTTAATCAAAAATTTTAATTTTATATGAACCAATCTACTGTAAACAATAAAAAACGAATTAACCGTTTAACTATAACTTGGAAATCTTAGATAGGTTAAGGCTTGTCTGAAAACGAATTTGACGGTTAATCTGTATATAGAATAATGGAATTTTGCAGTTACTAAGGTATTGAGCGTAGAAACACACGAATCCAGCCAATCGTCAATAGCTGCAAGAAACTCGTCCATTGGAAAATTGGCCACGGCTCGAACCAAAGTAGTCTTAAGAGATCCAATGTTGGGGTATCTTCTGTGACAAACCTTGTCCTTTAAAACCGTCCATAATTTGTAATCCAATGGGTTCAAATCTGGACTTCCTGAGGGCCATGCTTAAGAGGAAATGAACGCTGGCAAATTGTTTCGAAGACATGCCTGGGACGTTTTAGCCTTATGGGCCGGCGCAGAATCCTGCTGGAAAATCCATGGCTGGTTCAGGAACAGGGAATTGTTAAGAGGCTTCCAAAACGGTGACAAGAGCTTCCAAAACGGTTTCTTGGTAAACTTCGGTGATGTTTTGACTCCTTGTTCGCAGAAATGCAGGTCAGTGACCCCATCGTAAGAGACACCCCACCAAACCACGACTGAAGCTGGGTGATGACCCTTTTCTACCGCTGGGATCAGTTCAGACGCTTCTGTAGATGGCCGCGCATACTCTCTATCATTTTGCTTGTTAAATTTTTCCTGAACGGTAAAATTTTTTTCATCAGTGAACAAAATTTTTCTATGCAAGTTGTCAGCGTGCTTCCCCAAAAGACGTTTGCATTGTTCAATCCTTTTTTTTAAAGCTGCAGTCAATAAATGTCCGGTGCGTCGTTTGAAAGCCCCAAATACCAAGTCTTTTTTAATGATTCGACTCATGGACTTTTGCGTGATATTTATCTCACGGACCATGATTTTCTGTTTTCGGAGCGGATTTCTGTGAATTCTTGATTTAACGGATTTGATGACATGCGGTGTTCGAAGAGAGCGTGGGCGGCCCGACCGGTGGCGGTCTTTTACATCTCCAGTCCGCTCAAACAGTTTTATGCATCGTTAGACGAACATGCGGTTAATCCCTAGTGGCTGGAGCGTTTTGAAAATATCGTTTTTTTCTTTTCACACTTGAAAAGCGCTATTACAGCGATACGGTTCTCATTATCTTACCACTCCATGACGAAAGTTAAAACAATTTTAAAATCTAGTTACAGACTAACGCTATTGAGGTTAGCTTTCAAAACCCATATGACATTAACGGGTATGTTCAGTTCTACAATTGAAATGGGTGTGTTCAATGTTGTAACAGTTTTTATGTCCCTACTAAGTATATAAACTAGCTGACCTGTCTAACGCTGTTTTGCCATATAAATTATTTCTAGGAAATTTCTAGTGTAGACAAAAAATAACTTACTTATTGTTAGTGTGTAAGGATGTGGTATATGCGTGAGATAGGCATGTAGCGCTGTGAACGATGAGGGAATATAAAAATAACAAACGCCAAACATTATTATTTTTAAGTTATTATAATTTATTCCTTAAAATTATATATTATAAATTAATTACGACAATAGCACTAACAAACAATATCAATCTCTTAATGCTGAAGCGTGAACAATATTTTTGGTTAGCCTATCTTTAGCTAATACAAACAGACTGGATGGTTTACCCACTCGAGAGCATGCCACGTCTAATTGTCCGTGTGAAAAACATGGTGTGCTCAAATCTAAGCCACATATAGACATTAGGGATTTGTGCGTAGTCATTACAAATGCCAATCTAATCGGAAACTGAATACGTTTGAATTGGCACATCTGTAGGTATAATAGTAATCCGTGGTATTTATATATTTTCACCTGGAAACTTGCCATTTAAAATGTTAGCTTCGATAACGTTTTTCATTAATTTTTAATGACTAATCGAGTACCGTTGCACAGCCGTGGCGGGTTCAAATTACTAAGCAAGGTAATCGGAGATCCAACCTTCAATTGTAAATTATGCCTGGCAAATCCAGTGAGTTCAAAAACTCTGTGGGAAAATTAACAATTTCGCTGACATCGCAAACTGTATCAATATATTTGTATGATACCAAGTCCCCTGGCAACAACTGTTGTATCTTCAAATTTAAATTGTCAACGTCTACATTTTTTTCCGCTTAAATTGCTCTTGTTGCAAGCCACTCATGATTTATGTACTGTGTGTGTACATCGGAAAATATTTGTTCAATGAGAGTATCTTGTGAATTTAATTTAACGTATACAGTTTCATCTATAGCAACTTTTCCATCACCGATATCTAAGAGTTGTTTTAAGATGGATCAGCAGATGGATCATGAAGCATTTGAACGCGCATATTTACTTTCATCTGCACTTTTTCAACATTACGCCAAAATCGAGATGATTTTAAGCAAGCGTATTTTGAACGTGGAATGACAGGAAGTGTTTGTCTGTAATCGCCTGAAAGGACCAACAGAGTGCCGCCAAATAGTTTGTCGTTGTTTTTAATATCTTTCAATGTCCTGTCCGACGCCTCAAGCGAATGTTTGTGTGCCATAGTACATGCATCACAGATGATAATTTTACCCTGTTTCAGCACGGTGGCCATGATTGGTTTTTAATGTTGCACACTGTGTCAGGGTTATTTTGAATATTAAGGTGCAGGTTAAATACTGAATCAGATGTTCTGCCTCCATCCAATAAAGTTGCCGCAATGCCCGATGATGCAACGGCGAGGCCATTAATTGATCGTATTTCAGCAATAACAAGCGAAATAAGAAATGTTTTGCCAGTTTCACTAGTGCATCCAAAATAAAGAACCCACCTTGTCCTGTTGAAACTGCGAGCCTAATACGGTCACAAATGGTTCTTTGTTTCTCATTCATTAGTGGGACATTGCGAGTAACAATCGCTGCCATTTCTACAGTGTTTTACTGCATTTTACGATTCATTTCAGTGTCCATTAAATCAGATGCATTTCGATGTGGCGGATTCATGACTGAGTTATAAGTTGGCAATGACAATGCAAAGATCCTCAATAGCAATCAATGCTTCATTGTACATAGCGTCGCTGAATGTTATCGTTAGATCGTTGCGCCGTGTACGATGTATCACTTGACTAACTAATCGTGCAAAATACACTCAAAATTAATAATTTTATTATTATTAATAAAATAGGAATACTTAATAGTTAATATGAGAATTACGCTGAGATAGCAAAGTGATAATTCTAAACGTTACTACTACACTTGATAAATAATAATCATGGCCGAAAACTGTGTAGGGAGTAAGAGAAGCCTTATGTGTGAGAGAAACAGGAGGCCGGCTTCGCCCTCGTTCCTACTCCGTGCTGTTTACTGGGAATGACACCGGTATAGTCTGTCAAATGAGTATCACTCACCAGTTAAAGCGAGGAAAATCTTAAAAATCTAACATCGAGCGGGATGAAAAATGATTACATTACTAAAATGGCTATTAACAAGTAGGGTTGTATGTTTTTAAGCCACATTATAGAAAAATAAGAACAAAAATTTGTGTCCAAAAATTAAAAAAAAAATGTTAAGGGTCACTTAGGAGCATGAAAAATAGATAGTAGCCGATTCTCAGACCTACTGAATATATGTATACAATTTGGTAAAAATCGGTAAAGCCGTTTCCGAGGAGTAAGGCAACTAACATTGTGACACGCGAATTTTATATACTCGTATATACAGATTATACGTTTTCTTTACATATTTTCGTAATAACTCTAAAATAAGACAAGTACTTTTCACGAAAAAAAAAACGTATATCTCAGAAAGTACACAAGATGATGTGCTTATATAGTTGAAACACACTTTTCTTGTAGGTCTCAACTAGTAGATTCTATCATTCATTCAATTTGGTTCAGCAAAACAAAACGCACGTAGCGTTTTAAAATTGTATACACTGGAGGTGCCCAACTTGGGAGCCCAGCCCTGCAGCTCTCTGCATATCGTGGGGGGGCCAAACTAAAAACTTAAGCTCGAAAACACCTCTTGTATATGTGCAACGGTGCGTTGCAGCACAAATGGCACACTTGTACTATGTTTTCCTTCACTGTTACACACTTTTACCGTTTCAATTCACCTCCTTTGATTAGTTTTTGGTAAAAAAAAATGAAAATCGATTTTCCACCAACTGTTTATTACATTTCGGGTTTCCTAATCGATTAATTGGAGGTGAAAGTCGTCTCCCATTTCGAGAGTCAATAAAATTATACCTATTTAACGTAAATATACTATAAAAATACGAGTAAATAGGTTTCTTTCTTCTTATCCTGATAATACTCTTAATGAAAACTAATTTTCACAAGAATCAAAGAAGAATATCAATATCGATTCTAACACGAGTACAAGTGCGAAACTCATCTGCAAGCAATGGAGTACATTTAAATTTCCCTCTGCAAGAAGTTTTCTCGTGGCAAGGAACTTCAATACCCAATACCCGCTGAACACTACATAATTCAATACCCGCTGAACTCTACATAATTTAATTCACTGATCTACTGTTTAATGCTAGTTTCGAACGGCGTTAAAAAATCGCAGAATCCTAAAGGCTTTTGGGAGGTGGAAAATCAACCGCAGGACATTTTTTTTTTTGAAGTTCTTACCCGAATTTGTATTAGGGGTTACCTGTGTAATGGTCATGAACTCTACATACTATCTAAGATATTAAAAACAAAAAGTGTGCAACACGTGCTATCTAAATATTGCTTAAAATTATCCAAAATCGGATGAGAAAAAAACAATTGCAATCGATTAGCTAACGTGTAGAATAAAGAGTTCCAATCAAAGACGATAAACTGTAGAAGATATGCTTTTTTTTAAATACTTAGGGACATAAATACTGTAACAACATTGAACACACACATTTCAATTGTAGAACTGAACATACCCCGTTAATGTCATATGGGTTTTGAAAGCTAACCTCAATAGCGTTAGTGTGTAACTAGATTTTAAATTTGTTTTAACTTTCATCATGGAGTGGTCAGATAATGAGAACCGTATCGCTGTAATAGCGCTTTTCTAGGGTGAAATGAAAAAAACGATATTTTCAAAACGCTCCGGCCACTAGGGATTAACTGCATGTTCGTATACCGATGCATAAAACTGTTTGAGGAGACTGGAGATGTAAAAGACCGCCACCGCTCGGGCCGCCCACGCTCTATTCGAACACCGCATGTCGTCAAAGCCGTTAAATCAAGAATTCAAAGAAATCCGCTCCGAAAACAGAAAATCATGGCCCGTGAGATGAATATCACGCAAAAGTCCATGAGTCGAATCATTAAAAAAGACTTGGGACTTGGGGCTTTAAAACGACGTACCGGACATTTATTGACTGCAGCTTTAAAAAAAATAGGATTGAAAAATGCAAACGTCTTTTGGTGAAGCACGCTGATAACTTGCACAGAAAAATTTTGTTCACCGATGAAAAAATTTTTACCGTTCAGAAAAAATTTAGCAAGCAAAATGATAAAGTGTATGCGCGGTCATCAAAGGAAGCATTTGAACTGATCCCAAGGGTGGAAAAGGGTCATCACCCAGCTTCAGTCATGGTTTGGTGGGGTGTCTCTTACGATGGGGTCACTGACCTGCATTTCTGCGAACAAGGAGTCAAAACATCGGCCAAAGTTTACCAAGAAACTGTTTTGGAAGCTGTTGTGAGATCTCTTAACAATTCCCTGTTCCATAACCAGCCATGGACTTTCCAGGAAGATTCTGCGCCGGCCCATAAGACTAAAACGTCCCAGGCCTGGCTTCGAAATAATTTGCCAGCGTTCATTTCCTCTGAAGAATGGCCTTCAGGCAGTCTAGATTTGAACCCATTGGATTACAAATTTTGGACGGTTTTAGAGGACAAGTTTTATCACCCCAACATTGGATTTCTTAAGACTGCTTTGGTTCGAGCTGTGGCCAATTTTCCAATGGACGAGGTTCGTGCAGCTATTGACGATTGGCCAGTGAGACTTAAGGCGTGCGTAAAGGCAAAAGGCGGACATTTCGAGTAGGTAGATTTTTTTGGATACAATATACATCAATAAATACATTAAAAAATATTTGGTCCAAAAACATTCAGTACTTTTTATTTTACAGCATAAAACGTGTGTAACAGTATTTATGTCCCTACTTAGTAATAACATAGAAAAACAGCACTTCAATAACGCGAAAAACACAGAAAACACTTATTTCCCACACTTTAAACACACAAAAATACAGCATTCCCAAAATTATGTTTGCCCATCTTCTGTTTTCGATTTCTCGATAAAGCTAATTTCGCCCATCTTGTACAGTTTATAGTGTTTGGTTGAAAACACTACCTATGATGTTCCATACAAATACTACTCCGATGATACGATGTGTGCCGCCGTGGTGTGATGGGTGTTTATACGACTATTATGCTAGAGAACCAGGTCCAAATTTATATAAGAACATCTTACAATTTTCAGCGGCGGGGTTCACCTCGTAAATGCCGTCGACTTTACGAGTAAGAGATTTATCTTTGCGGAAATTAAGTAAATACTTCGATACCATTCCTTAGGTGATTGCAGGCAAAAATTTAACTATCCCATGTGTGAACCATTACTAAGTGATAGTTAATTTAATACAAAATTTTTTGAGTTGTATTTAACGTTAAATTTTAATGAACTCTAACAAACAATAATGAACTTTCTTACTATTTGATCCGCTTTTCAGACAGACTCGCAACCGCTTGATGGGAGAGAAAAAAACATTTTTTTTATATATACATAAATTGCAAAATATACAATTTATGTATCTTAGAGACATATTATGTGACAGCGCATAGAGAAAGGGACCTAAGGGTAAAAAAAATCCATTTTCATTTTTTTTTCTTTTTTTGATGTGGACAACATCTGAGCATCGAATGAGACCTATCCCATGCCCCAAAAGTGTTCCCTCCCATAGATATGCGCGTTTTATGAAAGTGAAGTCGACGATTCTAAGCGCAAATAGCAAGGGACCTAATCTGGATACTTTTTAAATATTTTAAATTATTAGTCGAATAAAAGCTTCTCTGAAAAATGCATTAAGTGTTAAATAATAAATATTTGAAGCTTAGCTTAGTGTTCACACTAGTTGAACTTTTTCTTGAGGACATATACTTTTATTTGTCAACGGCTGTCAGCTGATTTCTTGTTTAAGCCTAAAAATATTTGGTGCTCAGATGGTGACGAGCAAATAATTGACACTTTTGTCAAATATTTGACAAATATGAACGTGGTGTTATACAAAAAGTAAGGTTATTTATTGAAAATCCAATTGACAAAAAAGTGTTCTTTGTGTTAGTTACATTTTGTTTTTGTTAGTTTAACTTACAATTAGTTTTACATTCAATCGTATTAAAAAACTAGACATCACGAAACAAGTTAATAATAAAATAATAAAAGTAAATGAAAAATGCATTAAGTGTTAAATAATAAATATTTGAAGCTTAGCTTAGTGTTCACACGAGTTGAACTTTTTCTTGAGGACATATACTTTTATTTGTCAACGGCTGTCAGCTGATTTCTTGTTTAAGCCTAAAAATATTTGGTGCTCAGATGGTGACGAGCAAATAATTGACACTTTTGTCAAATATTTGACAAATATGAACGTGGTGTTATACAAAAAGTAAGGTTATTTATTGAAAATCCAATTGACAAAAAAGTGTTCTTTGTGTTAGTTACATTTTGTTTTTGTTAGTTTAACTTACAATTAGTTTTACATTCAATCGTATTAAAAAACTAGACATCACGAAACAAGTTAATAATAAAATTATAAAAACAAATGTAAAAATCGCAGCGAAACTTAACACTTATATCACACAGTCCCGCGACTGCCGGTTCTTTGTACCGGGTTGACCCGAAGCAAACAATCTTCGGCCAGGGGCAGTCACCTCAACAATATGTTTTTGTGTTCGTCCATTTTTTTCGTTGGAGCAGCACTTCCCGGAATGCCTGCTCCTAATATTACTGGTCCTAGCTGGGATCCAACAAAACCCCGGACCTAAGATCTGCTCCGTTTGTCAGAACCGTATACACCATCGTGCTACGTCTGTAAGGTGCAATCGTTGCATGGAGTGGGTGCACTTCAGGAGCTGTTCAGGTCTGAACCACATCAGGGAATATAGCAACACGCACTTTGTTGCCTCATATTGTATCAACTAAGTTAGTAGTGGATGTCTGGATTAGGTGTCTTCATTACACAATTTCATCCAACTACGAGGCTCCATCACACTCTCCCTCGCATCAGCAACAACATATACAGCATCATACGCTACAGATTGCTGTTGCCATCAATTTTGCAATTTTATTGGCCTACGCAACAAAAATCAATGTGGTAATAGAATTTATGAGTTGGAGAAAAATCATGGTCGCTGCGATCCAAGAAACTCAGCTGAATGCCACCTGCAAAGTTGTGATGGATACAACTTGCTACGTACGGATCACACCAGAAGTGGAGGTGCGGGACTTGCTTTCCTGTTATACCATTCTGTGCAGTACATACCTATTTCGCCTGAGCTTGACTCAAGACATCCATACATGGAATGTATGGGGGTAGCAGTCAAGTCTGGAACTGCCGAGATAGAGCTGTACAACGTAGTATACTTCCTGCCAATTGGTAGTCGTGCCTCGTGTTATTGTCCTGACATTAGCAGTCTGCTACAAAGTAATAACTGCTTGGTCCTAGGAGACTTTAATGCTCACCATGAACTGTGGCAGTCTCTCCAAGACAACGACTAGAGGGGCATAGGTTTTAGAAGAGAAAATTGATAGATCTACGCTCTGCACAGTGAATTATGGGCGACTGTCATAGGCCGCCAGACATAGCTTTGGTATCTTTGTTATTGCAACGACGTCATCTGGCAGCCCTACATCTCATGTGGTTCGGACCACCTTCCCACAATTCTCTCCATAAACAGACCATCCGACATCATAACCGCAGAACGCCGTACGTATCTCAATCAAAAAAGGCTGATTGGCATGTCTTTAGAGAAGCCTCCAACCGCAGCTTAAATAATTTAGCCATTCCGTTGGATTTTAGGGTAGCGGAGAAAAAATTACTGACCAGCAGCCGCTCGCCATATCCCTGCTGGTCGAATACCCGATTACCGACAAAATTTCCCGTGATCACATTCGTCGCTCCTACCCTACTGACCCTAGAATTAGGGATCTTAACTCTGAAATCAGCAGGTTGGTCAACAAATATAAGCGGAATAAATGACTAGATCACTCGAAGCAGTGCAACTTAAGTTCTGGAATTGGTAAGTTGTGGACAACGGTCAAATCGCTCTCTAACCCTGGAAGAAAGGATGATGGGACAGTCGACACGATGGTTGGTCAGTATTGAACTACGCAGCACATGTGTGTTCCGCGAAGGTGAGAACGACGCACTGGAAGACTTGCCAGAATGCCGCCCTCAGAACATAAACGGTCTTCTGAGGACCATCTACATGAGGAGACAAAGGCCTTACCGTGCGCATTCACAATATCCTGCTGTTTAAGCAATACCTGCTAGGGTGTTTTTTGCAGCAGTCATCCTAACCACCATCTCTTGGACAGGATGCTTCCATCCAGGCAGATCAGGTACGATCTTAATGATCTAGAAAGAGAGAGAGGTCCAGCGGTATAAGAGAGAACCTTTAGATAATCGAAACTATCAACCAGGTGTGAACAACATTCACGCCGATGAAGTCGAAGCAGCAGTATCCAGCTACCGTGTGAACGTAGTGCTAGGGGTACATTCCCAGGAGATTTTACCTGAGGAGAAGGTACTACCTCGGCACCCGCGCGTTGTTCTGGCTCAGCTGAGATCTAGATGGTGCAGCCGGCTCAATTCTTATTGGGCACGATTAATGCTAACGTTCCGGACATCTGTCCCGCCTGCCATCAGGGACCACTTGGCGTACTGCACCTCTTCAATTGTCTGGCCAAGCCCACTCACCTGTCCGCCAGGTCTCTGTGAACGCATCAGATCCCCTCTAGACGTACAGGACTTCAAAACAAAATATATTGTCGTTACAACAACAACAACTAACATCACAGTAAAAACTCTTCCGTTTGGTTGAGCTTATTGCAGTCGAGTTACACATTAGCTTTGTATTGTCTTTGTCTTCCTTGGTGTTTATTGAATTGGATATCCTCTGTTGTATTCTTAAAACTTCAAATGTGTATCTCTTATTTTCTCTTTGTTCAGCATTTTTACATTTTTAAGATCTGCTACGTGTGTATTCTCTTTTATGTTTTGCGATGAAGCTGTGTTCTCTTTACCTTTTCGTATGTCTGCTTCATGTTCGGTTAGTCCAGGGATAGGCATATTGAGGGCGCGGCCCCCTTGTTTTTTCTCATTTTTTACGTACATGTGCACACATATTATTGAGAATCAAACAACATAAATCAGTCTCACAAGGCAGGTTGTTTAAAAACAGTGCTGCCACAGTGTAAAATTTGTCCCTGCCAATATGTTTGATGAACAATATGAATTACATTACAAAATTATTTTGGCAAAGCGGAATGTTCTGTTTGTCAAAGTGCGTTGCCACGCATGAAAACCAAAACATGACAATTATAACGCATTTCACAAGGAATGCGAACGTATTCTTGGTGATGCAGGAGAAGTCCTTATTAATCTTAAGGAAACTTTTTTTGAAACATTATTGTTGATTCGACAAAGTTGAGCTCAGAAGAAACAGTCGAGCCTTGTTTAAAAAGAAATGCACCTTTTGCCGAATACAAGCTTTTATACACAGAAAAAATATGGTTAAGGAAACAATATTCGAAGAGCACCATACTATTTATATGGTTGTGGCAAAACAATATTTTAGTCCCCAAGAACATACTATCATTCCCACAACCATAATATTGTTTTATCACAATCATATACCCAACAATAGTGCCATGCTCTGCGAATATTGCCACCCCAACCTTACTTGTAATCTTCGTGAACCGACACCTACTTCACTTATAGCAAGAGAATAGAAAAAAGTTGGATCACTTACAATATCTAAAGCAGTTCATGTCTAAAGACTGCCAATGTAAATACTATTTACAATATATTGTATTCGGTCTGCTTAAGTTTGTTTTAAAACAGCGAATTTCAATACAATTTTAAGTTATTTAATAATTTCCAATAATTAAAATCAAGCCCTAAGTTCTATAAAATCCAGAAAACTTAAAAAATAAAAACAAGCAAAAACGCTCCACCGTCCCTACGCAAAGATATAAAAATGGTTTGTTTTTTCGGCGCATGCGTCCGTCCCTAATCTCACCCAAAACCTCTATATTTGGATTCTAATACGTTGATATGTATTTACATATGATCTTCCGTTTTGACCATGCGGGACGTTGTATGGCCCACATGAGCCAATAGCTCTAAAAATTGTGTTTTCCATGGCCACTGGTAAGAGAAAAAAACAGAACAACTAAAGTTTTCCGCATTCTCATGATCTTTACGAAAAAGATGGAGGTGATGAAACATGGTCATGCGCAGTAGCAAGAACTTAAGTTGCAACCAGTAATGATGTTTGAATCGGACATGCTACTGATAAATGTCCATTCAGGCTTTCCCAAGGCTGAAGCTGAATTGAAAAAATGGATGGATCGCACATGAGAGTGGCTCGAAGAATGCAAACGAAGAATGGCGACGAATTCAATGGGCGATCTACGAGGGCGGTTCGAAAGTTCGTAGCCTATCAATGAAAGAGAATAGTTAGTTTTTCAAAAATATTTTTATTTTTCAATATAATCTCCTGAAACTTCAATACACTTAGTCCAACGCTTATCTAGCAATTCTATCCCTTGATTAAAATAATTTTCCTCAAGGTCTTCAAAATGGGAGCTAAATCAGCAGAACAAGGTGGGTGGTCAAGCAACTCGTACTTTAATTCGTTGATTTTAGCCATTGTTAAAACACTCTCGTGCGCTGGTGCGTTGTCTTGATGAAAAATTATTTTTTTGTGTTGTAAGCCAGGACGTTTTTCTCGAATTTGTACATTAAATTGATCTAAAAGGTTGCAATAGTACTCTGAATTTATTGTTTTAGCCACCCTTTGCAGATAGTCAATCAATAAAATACCTTTCAAGTCCCAAAAAACCGTTGCCATAACCTTACCAGCCGATTGAATTGTTTTTGCCTTCTTTGGGGCACTTCCTCCAGCTTCAGTCCATTGTTTGGATTGTTCTTTTGTCTCTGGAGTATAGTGGTGGATCCATGTCTCATCAACAGTTATGAAACGACGCATAAAATTCATTTTATTTCGCTGAAAACGATCCAAACAAGCTTGAGAAATGTTCATTCTTATGCGTTTTTGGTCGACTGTTAACAAGTGCGGCACCACATCTTTCAGAGGCTTTTTCATCTGTAGTTCTTCATGCAAAAGTAAATGGACTCGATCATTTGAGATGCCCATGATATTAGCTATTTCACGCACTTTTATTCGTCGATCATTTAATACCATATCATGCACTTTGGCTACAATTTCTGTTGTTGTTGCTGTTTTTGGACGTCCACTACGTGGTTCATCTTCAATGCTTGTACGACCGCGTTTAAATTCAGCAACCCAAATTTTTACTGTTGCATATGAAGGAGCACTTTCACCTAACACATTCACCATATCATTATGAATTTCTTGTCCCGATAAACCTTTTTTATGTAAATGTTTAATGACACCACGCATTTCTAATTTTTCCACTGTAAAAAAATCGCGGATGCGTCTTTTGTGAACACCTGTTTCTATATGAAGGAGTTGCCAGATCGAAACAAAATTTAACATGTGTTCATAGCAGAGATGGAAGTTTCCGAACCGCCCTCGTAGAAGTAAAGATAAAAAGCCTGAGAAGAACGTGGGCTTGAGTTGAGGGTAAAAACGAAAATATAGCAAAACGATACCCAACAAAACGTCATGCGGAAACAAATTTTATGGATTTTGGAGTACGTAGTAAATGTGATGTTACTGGATATGGCTGAAATAATCGAGAATCAATCGAAGACGAAGTGTGCCGTAATATTCGGACCACAAAAACCCACATTACCAGAATTCAATGGCGATATGAGAAATTGGCAAAATTTTATTGAGATGTTTAATGAGATGGTCCATAATCAATATTTGCCAACGTGTCTGGAGATGAGGTCAGAGCTGTAGTCTAACATTCATTGGCTGGTTATTTGGCTAACTTTCACAACTACGAAGCAGCACTTCAACTACTATCTAAGCGGCATGAAAACAACAGAATAGTTTTTAGTGAGGCGAAAAGAAGTCTTGCTTCAAGAACTTCAACAAAGTAAAAACACAGAATCAAGCAAGGTCAAGCAAAAAACCAACTTAAAATAAATGTGTATGCTGTGTAAATAAGAACCACGAATGTTCCAAATTCAAGAAATTGGTGAAACAGAAGCGGTTATTTTCTAAATGTTGAAATCACCCTCAAACTATAAATTGCTACACTTGTCCGCAACTTGTCAACAATGTGGAAAAGGCCACAATACTGCACTGAATTTTAGAGGGAATGCACAAACCACAACAAATATTTGCTGCAACAGTTACAACCGCTAAACCCAACAACATAGCTTACCGTAATCGAAGGGCAGAAAATGAGGTCGCCCTGGAGAACTTGAATGCCGGTGGTAAGTTAGGTGGCGGTAATATGAATCAATGCGGTTGCCGAATTCGTAAGCAGAATGCCGGTGATCATACAAAGAAACTTTTAGCTGAAAGTGCCAACTTTAAAACACGATTGTTCGAAGGCATGATCCCCCAGGGTGCAAAAATTAATAAACAACTAATTTCGATTGAACGGCAATTACAGAAATTGTAGGCAAAGTATGCTGAGTGTGGCGTGGAATTTTGTACCCGCATTTACTCACTTGCTGGCCGCCGATCATTTCATATAGCCAATCGAAAGGAACACTAGGATCGACGAACGCAAACGTCAAGCCTTTCCCATTCTCACCGAAGAGGAAGAACAGAAGGAGCCAACGACCAAAGAGACATAGCTTTGGTGGAACAAAATGATACCTTTACGTTCTGCACAGTGAACAAATGGCTAAACCACTTGAAGCAGTGAAACTTAAGCTGTGGAATTGGCAAGCTGTGGACAACAGTCAAATTGCTCTCTAACCATGGAAGAAAGAATGATCGGGCAGTCGTCACGTTCGGTGATAGAACACTGACAGATCCCAGCGGTACGCGTGTTACTTTAACAGCCTTTTATTGGGCACCCAAAGAGTGATACGGCAAAAAGGAGAGTATTGCGCGCGCTCTCCGACTCGAAGAGGCACCACCACAATTTACGGTTACGTTCATCCGCAGCGCAAAGTCATCAAAGGCGCTGAGTCCGGACGGAATCTCAATGCTGATGTTGAAGCATTTGGATACCCCGGAAGTAGAGTACATGACCAAAGTGCTCAATCTGTCTGTCTGTTAGCCACTCAATTAGCTCCCGATGCCTGGAAAATGGGTAGAGTGGTACCGCTGCAGGAGCCAGACAAAGACGCAAGCGAAGGCGAATCGTATAGGCCGATCTCCTTGCTTTACCCAGTAGCAAAGACGCTTGAGACACTGCTCCTCCCCAGCCAGATCGAACACCTTTCTTGTACTAATCATCAGCATTAGTTCCGCAAGCAGCGCAACATAACAACTGCTTTACACGCCATCACACCACGTATAAGTCGCAGCCCTAACCAGAACAACCCCAACGCCAGGTCTGTCCTCGTGGCACTTGATCTTGCAAAAGCCTTCGGCAGGCTCAATCATGCCACTCTGTTCGAGAACATTGCAGAAACGGCCCTTCCGCACAGTTTGAAACGTTGGACTGTAAACTATGTGTGCGGGCGCCAGTCATCCGTAGAATTTAGAGACAGGAAGTCGAAGCCCCATTGTGTTATTAAAGAAGTTCCCCAGGGTGGAGTGATATCCCCTGCTCTGCTAAACCTCTATCTCTTTAAAATACCTGCACCACTAGACGGCGTTGACTTTGTGTTGTACCCTGATGATTGCACAACTCTGGCGCCAGGACCACAAGTGGATGACGTATGCGAGAAAATCTACTGTTACCTCACGACTTAGCACGCTTTTTCACTGCGAGGAATATGAAATATCCGCCTCCAAATCATCAGCCACACTGTTTACTTCATAGACCACAGAGGTGCGGTTGTCACCCAATGTGAAAGTCGATGACGTCAACAGCCGCACAACAACTACCCCAATATCCATGGGGCACATTGGACAGTCTTTTTCGATTTTCTGCACATGCTACAGCTATCTGCGATATGCTCAAAGGTAGGAACAAGGTTCTCAAGTCATTTGTCGGCAGTACTTGGGGAGTCGACAAAAAAACCTTGTTGACCTCTTACAAAGCTATCGGTCGGTCTGAGAACGACACAGTAGAAGAAAATTCCAACTTGCTTTAATGTCGCCCTCAGAACATCAACAGGGTTTCTTCTTATGTCTTCTGAGAAACATCTACATGAGGAGACGATGGTTCTTACCGTGCGCAGACACAATTTTCTGTTCTCTGTGCTATACCCGCTAGGGCTTTTTCGCAGTAGTCACCCCTAACCACTATCTCTTGGACAGGATGCCTCTGCCCGGACAGATCAGGTACGATATTCATGATCTAAGGAGAGGTCCAGCAGTACGAGAGAGAGCCCTTAGATCATCGAAACTATCAGGCAGGTCTAAACAACATTCACACTCATGATGTCGCAGCAGCGGTATCCAGCTACAGTGTGAAAGTAGTGCTAAGGGAACATTCCCCGGAGATTTCACCTAAGGTAAAGGTACTCCCTTGGCAAGCGCTCGTGATTCTGACTCATCTAAGATCTAAATGCTGCAGCCGCCTCTATTCATATTGGGCACGAATAGATGCTAACGTTCCGGACGTCTGTCCCTCCTGCCATCAGGGACCACATGACATGCTGCACCTCTTCAATTGTCCGGCCAAACCTACTCAGCTGACCCCAGGTTCTGTGAACGCATCCAATTTAAATGACGCGTTTTCTCTACCTGTATATCGCAAGAGATCCGCTATAGACAATCAATATTATCGACGAAGAATAGATGTAAGATGCTAAGAGATAAGAAAACAAAATAACAATTACAAGGGTTGTTAATGTAATATTTGAGTTAGCTCAAATCGAGACGCATGCTACAGAAATTAATATGCCAATTTTTTTTAATTGTAGAATATTAACTTTTTATTTACTTAAAACCAGGATATGAAATTTATTATAATTTATAGCGACTTACCAAAAAAAAAAACAAAGTTAAAGCTTCTTAAAACTTCAAAACCCTCATTTTTCGTGACGTACGCTACAGTTTATTGACCTGATAGTTCATACATAATTTTAGAGTTTGCGAAATAGTAAATTTTTTTTTACCAAGATTTAAGAGGCTTTCGATCGAAAACACTTAAAAATTTTAATTTGAATTAAGAGATCTGAGGTAGAGTAGAATTTAATAGTATTTTTTGTATTAATTATCATCGAAATACATTTTTATTTATATATTTATAACATTAAATATTTGTTCTAATGTTCCATTGCAAAAAAATAAAATTGTATTAATTTAAAGAATTCTTGGTTGGTGGACTGTTTCTGATACTTGCCCATATGGGTACTCAGATACGTTAAAGTTTTGTGAATAATCAGAATATGACATCAATTTTACTATTTGGCTGAATTAAAATTGGCCTGGACCCAAAAGCGTGGTCTATGGACGCTACAGTCCAAAACTGTCCCGTTACACTGGAGACATATGGGTTTCACAATCAGTGAAACGTTTTCATATACCCAAGTACGGAACTGTCGATTGACCTCATTTTAAGTTTCGATCGGCACCATCGGTCTAAAGTCCTTAGGGTGCCGAAAAATATGTTCTTTTGAACATAGACACATTGGAATTCAGAATTAGTGGCCTCGGTGGACATTTTAAAAACAACTGTATTTTCTTTGAATAAACCGTTCAAGTCAACCCGGATTTGGCACAAAGATAACAATACATTACGTTTTTTTTGGTGTAAATGTTTGCCTTTACCAAGTACTGTGTCCTGTTTTGAACTCATTTCTCTGAACCATTTGATTTTGCTTTGACACACGTTCTCTTGTAATGCGAACGGTGTGAAGCATCACAACGATAACGGCAGAAAAATATTTCTTATTTTAATGATTTTTCAACTTAACTTATGTTTAAGAACGAATTGAAGGTAATCTATTGGATATTTTTGATATTTCTGGACCTATTATTTTAAATCAGATAATCAGAATTGAACTTTGCTAATGTAAGCAACGTTTAGTAAAAAACAAATTGTTAAATTTCATATTCCTTTTGTTTCAATTTTTTAAGATTTTGATGATTACGACACAGACGACCCTTATGAATCAGAAAGTGAAGGTGAAGAAGATGATTTTATTGGAACTTCGACAAATGCTGGCAACAAGTTGAATAAAGACAACAAGGAGCATTTGGACAACACGTCGTATTCGTGGAGCATTCTACGAGTAGCCTTATTAAAGATGTTCATAAAGAAGATTCAAGATTTTGTCAACATTTCCGGTATTGAAATTCAAGGTATTGTATATATAAAAATAAAATGTGAATACTACTTTGGAGTGTCTGGTACGAGGTCATGTCTATCTAGTCAATAACATATGTAGTCAACAACATATGTATGTAGGGGTGAGAAATTGTTGTATGAAAATTCTTAGTTGCAATATTTGAATACGGCTCACCCCACAATTTTGTCGGGTTTGGTAAAACAAATGTATGAGTCAAAATATCTATCTTCAACTGTTAAGGGGGTCACCATATACATTTTTGTCACGCATACCATCTATCGCTAACCCATCTATCGCAAAACAAAATTTCGCTAGAATTTTTCGTCATTATAGAGTGGGTAGAAGAGAGGGTAGATCAATAACTTCGTGACTTTTGGAATAAAACATTTTTTTGAAAAAAAAAAAATTTTTTGATCATAATCTCCTTTAAGCTTTATACACTTTGTCCAACGTCTCTCCAATTTTTGTATCCCTTCCAAAAAATAGGATTTTTCGAGGTCCATCAAAATACAAGCTTTTGTTAGTCATTCATTAGTTTGACTTTTCTTTTGGCGGCATCATTCACAACAGTAATGCATGCAAGAGCTTAAATGCTTGGATGTGAATAATTGTAATTCACACTTTTTTAGAAGGGAAAATATCAAAATCATCACCGATAAATTTGTCTCTACGGGCTCTATTTGCAAAGTCAAAACCATCTTTTCCTTTATTTCTGAGTCTTCATGTGGATCAAAAAAGGCAAGTGCAATTGCTTCATCTGATAAATATCAAAATTTCGGAACTGTAGATTGATATTTTTTATCAAAACAGCCAATAATCCCCTTTATAAATTGGCGCTTCAACTGCATTTGCAGTTCTGAACCAGTATGGAATATAGAGACACTAGAAAATGCACATGTTACAAATTTCCTTCAACTGACTCGCAGATATTTCCAAGTGTGCTTAACGTTTTTACGCACTGGATGGCCTTTAATCTTGCATAAGACGTCGCTCTAGGACCTAGAGTCTAGGTGCACGAAATGTGAAATTGGGAATGCTACCACCAAGAAAAATAAATGCAAGTTGCGAAAGTTCTCTATAATCATGCCGAATGTGGACTTTCGCTAAGTGTTCAAGACAAACGTGCTTGTTTTAATCTCGTTCCTTGACAGATGTGACACTAAAAACTGGATCATCCTACATACAATTGCTGAATCCCTTTATATTTAGTGTGCTTTATTCCCGTGTAAAATGTTCAAAAATCGCTCACATGATTTCCTGAAATTAATTTCAAATAGAGCCCTTTGGAGAATTTCTGCAATATGATGGCGACATGGTAACCACAGTAAGCTGCATTCCAGTTTACGTTTCAATAAAGTTCCAACACCACTATGAGGGCCAGTATTTGCAGCAGTTGTATCAAAACATATAATTTCTAATGAATTCAGAACATTAATGTTTACCAAATAGTCGTAGACTGCTTCCAGTTCCATCTTCAATAATAGGATAGATTTTCAACGTTCTCCGACGAGACAACAATAGCCAAGCGACCATTTTTTTCCTTTTCAGCAATTACGATATTTTTTGCGTTGTTCACGAAAACATATGCTATTCAGAACAAGATCCTCAATAATGTGACTCAACGCTTGGGCAGTTGCACTGATGAAGTGTACAGCTAATGGGGGTGACATATTGCCAGCATCCATACAAGCTAGCATTTATTCTGTCGTCTATATAATGCTTCTTTCCACTTTCTCGAATCGGCTTATGGGGCAACTTGGAATGTTATCAGTCTGTTTTACATCCATCGCCTGTACATCATCTCCCGATTAACCACTCTTTAATTTACCGTGATCCATAGTCAAGTCTGTACATAAAAATAAGTGCGCAAAAAAACAAGTGAAAAAGTATCAGTCCGACCTCAAAAATTACAAAGGGTGAATATGACCGGTACCACAAAAGACGTGGTACGGGTTCCAATTTTCCTTTATCACATTTATGGGTGGGATAGTACATTTGTAGAAGGTACCAGCAGGGGCGTGGCAATATGGCCCATTTCAAATACCATAGGTAGTCGTTTCAAAATATTACCCTGTACACAATTTTAAGTCGATTGGTCAATTCCTTCACAAGTTATCGGGCGAACCAGGCATCATTAATCGAATCAGGATGTAATTCTGATCCATCGTATACGTTAAAGTGGGTCTAGTCAAATCTTTTTGGTAGTTAAAAACGTTAACATAGAACACCATGTTGCACCACCCTGTGGAACATGGTGCTATAGTGTATAAATACTGATAAACTACAAAAAAAGAGTATTTTGTTAATTTTTCTAAATTTTGACCTTAGACCCCATTGTGGCACGGGTTGGCACCATCCGATCAGCCTAAAAATTTGCTACATCAACTTTGGCAACAAATGGCATATTTTTCTCGCTACCCACATTCAAATTTTTTTAAGTTGCACACGATTGATTACGCGTATGGTCAATCGAGAGAAAACGCGGCAGACATCTTGCAGTCAGCTTTCTTAAACCCAACTGATCGTATAAAATCAATCGAAACCACACTGCCGTATGAAATGCGTATGGAATCGACAATCTCACGCACTTTACTCTTCGATCGACCAACACCATATCGTCGATTTTTTTCTACATTTTCGTGTGTATTGACCTCAATTAGCCGCCCAAAACGTTCAGCGTCATTTGTTGTAAACCACAACGAAAGTCAGTATACCACTCTTTTACCATTGAAATCGATGGTGCAGAGTATTTATCAAGCTTTTCTATGGTTTCATTCATGGTTTTTTCTGCAGAAAATAATAATAAGCACTCGAAATTAACTATCTTAAGCAACAATATTTTTGCATCATCATTACGGAACAACACGTTGGAGTATTCCTCTGTTAATTTCACGCCTCTATTTTACGTAAAATTGATTGGGAATTCTGTGGTTGTTCAAAGTGAACTTGTTTCAGATTGTGCATGCATTTTCAAGTGCAGCGGGAAGACGCGTCGAATTGTGTCTTTTATTGTCCACCGGCAATAAAAATTCAACTTGGTTCGCCTGATACGAATTTTTGTATATATAGTTCTAAGCGAACTTATTTTAAATTAGTATGAAACCATAACTCAACCGAAGAAGACATAAAAAATCTTCTTTAATCTAAAGTATAAAATAAATACTCACCAGAAGACATTAAAACTCTTCTTCAAATAGAGTCAGAAAAAATCTACTCAACAATACATTTATGCAAAGATCGTTGTTTCCTTTTTACAGTGGTCTTCGCACTTTTCCCAAGTTTCTGGATCAGTAACAATAAAATCTGTTGACAATCCGAAGCGAGGTCTCTTTTGCGGTCTCTTTCTGATCTTTTCAATATCTATACAAATTACATCAGGCCAAAGATGGAATACAACTCCCATATATGGGCAGGTGCTCCAAAATCATCCTTGGAGCTACTTGACCGTGTTCAAAGGAGAGCGATGGAGCTGTTAGGTGACAGTAGGGTATCCAACTCTATTGTTTCCCTAGAGCATTGTCCGAATGTGGGTTGCGTGTCGCTGTTCTATCGTTACATTCATGGTGTGTGTTCTTCAGACATTCGTCGTCTTATTCCTGGCGCGAGGATTTACAATTCACTCCCATTTGTTATTGATTAGCCGGTTGACCGCACTATACACTACAGATCAAATTTGTTTTTCGCTCGTACAATCGACGTAGAATCGACGTCCGGCAAATGTAATTTCCACTAATTGCGACATACAGAAGTTCAAGGCAAGTGTCAATAAATGTTACTCCATTTTTCCGCCTTCCGATCCTGTACTTTCCACTCGCCAACGCAATGCAGCGCATGTTTAGGCGGCACCCCCTGAGCCTTGATCATTTAAAAAAAATAACCCCCATTCCAAAGGACAATAGGGCATATGTCGTCGGCAGTTTTAGAATCCATAGCTTGTTGCCGACGATAGGTAACATTTTCGAAAAGATTTAAATAATCAATTATCGACATTTCTCGAACGCAACAATTTATGATATTTTCGCCAATTTGGTTCAACAAGGGTTATTGTCCAGTTGGTAGTAATGTACAAACATTACAACTGGACCCAAAAAAAGCCCAGGTGGCTCTAGAGCAATCACATTTTGCAATTTTTTATCAATTGCAATAAAAGAAATTATATAAAAATGAAGTTCTTCCACGCATTTACATGTTGCTTATTTAAGAATGCTGTGTAAATAGTCCTAAACTCATTCTATTGTACATTCTTTGAGAAGGCCAGCGCTATTTTTTCATTGTCAGAGATCAAATAAAGACTTCCGGCTCCCTTCCTGTAAAAGGCACCCTATCCTGCCTTGTGAGTGAAGGCAGCATGGAAGGAGTTCGACGCAGCGATATCCTCCGAAAATATAGACAATTGTCGGTAACCCTAACGAGTTAAGACGCTTTTTAAAACTGAGTTTGTACATGGATTGGTTGTTGGTTATAAGAACTCTTTGAATTTGGATGCAATTGTCACTAACAATTGCTAGCTGAACTAACTGATTGTAAAATTTTGTGTATTTGGTTCATCTGACCGAAATATAAAACGGTTAAAACTAAATAATAATACGTACTATTCAATAGTCCCATATTAAAATATTTCCCCAAGGAATGATATGGAAATTTGCGATGAGAACTTAATATTAAGCGAGTGCCATTGGTACTCCGTTATTAAACGAGTTAGTGGTCGGTAAGGCGATTACTCAAAAACTTTAAGATACATTTTTAAAGAGATTCTATTTACAAGTACGGATTGACTTTATGTATCGTAAACCGGTTTATCAAGAAATACTATAAGCGCGTAACAAACCAACTCGCTAAAATCAGCGACCGAAAACAACATATATTTTTTTAAAGGCCGTTTGAAATTTTACTGTGATGCAAATGTCACACAACTGTTAAAGATTTACCAATAGATATACTTTTTCACCGAGCATAGATTTGGACAATTTACTTTTTTGTTGCAATTTTCATTCAAAATTGACACAAATAACAGTTATAAAACTAACATTTTATAAAACCTGAATATAACAATAATATTTGATTTTTATTTTATCACTGTCACTCCACAAATAAAACTAATTTTTGATTTTTATAATATTTTTCTTACGATGACAGTTATTGATTACTTTTATAGGGAAATGTTCTAAATAACAATCAGGCAGTTACCTTTATTTAAAAAATTCTTTAATAGAAATAAGTCAGTGACTTATTTCAAAAAGTCCTTAATAAACAGCGACTTTTCTTTTGCCTGTATAACACTTTTTGTCCTACTATTTTTGTTACCTCTTTTATTCCCATAGATTACGCTTGTTGTGCAGATCCTTTAATGCGATTAACCAAAATAACTTATACTGCGAATTAAAAAACAATAGTCGCTGAATGATTTTTATTAACGACTTTTATAAAAAGACTTTTATAAAAAAAGTCAAAAATGACTTATAAATTAAAATTACTGACTGACTTCTATAAATAAAGGTTATTAATAACATCCATAGTAGTATACATATTTTCTGATTCTAAAAAAATGTATTTTTTACGTGCCGAGTAAGTTTTTATTTTTTAATATAAAACCGCATGCAATAAGTTAAATACATAATAGATACGAGAATTAATAAAATCATTTAAGCGTATTTTCCTGATGAGATGTTTTAAGTGAAATCGTATGGAGACTATTTTTGTAGAATATTTTATCATCTCTTGATTTGGCGTGTCCTTTTTCAAGAAAAGCGAAAAAGTTTCGGTACGAGTGAGTCCCTAAAGATCAAAAATCGATATCTCAAGTTATAGCGTGTTTTTAGTGTGTGGGTAAAATTAGTCGTTTTTGTGTAATACGAATAACATCTAAAATAAAATTAGGATATCTTCAAAATCAATATGTCGACTTCGTCCGTCGCTAAGTTCAGCCAGGCCGAATCATATATACCCTCCAACGTCACTTCACAACCAAAGCGCAAATAGGTCCGTTCTTAAGTCCTTTAGGCTCATACGTCCGTCCACAATCTCAGCCATAAATTAATATAAAATAACTCTTTATTTGGATTCGTAGCAACATTTGCTTAAATTTGAATACCCATATGTCAATAGAGAAATAATGTTAATCGCCCGCTTGACCATGCTAGATCTGAGACGATCTAGCAATGTCCGTCCGTCGGAGTGTCTATAGAAAACATGATAGCGGACAAACGAATCAACCTAGGATTCTGATACTTTGCATGATGATAGCTTATGATCATGAGCCCGATTTGTGATGGTAAATAGGCGAAATCTCTCCATGAAAAAAAAAAGATTTCCTTAAAGGGATTAACAAATCATAACGGACAATAACGGGTGATTGACCACCCAAGGATTAGAGGATTTTTTTTAAACAAAAAAAAAATTTAAAAAATTCAAATTAAGTATGGAATCTTTATTGTCCATTCGAAATGACATTTTATGCCATTTATTGCCTTTCAATTAAATAAATCGTTCGAGCTTTTTGACCGGTTTGGAGTTAATGACACGCGTAATATTGCCTTCCAAACCCGGAGTCGTAGCTGGTTTGTCAGCATAAACTTTGGGCTTTACGTAGCCCCACAGACAAAAGTCTTAAAGTGTGATATCGCATGATCTAGGCGGCCAACTCACCGGTCCAAAACGTAAATTATCTGTTTATCGAAATGGCCTCTCTATAGATCCATTGTTGGAGCAGCTGTATGGCTAATGGCACCGTCCTGTTGAAACCAAATGTCACCAGGATTACAAGCTTCAATTTCAGGTAGAAAAATCTGATATAGCGCAATAGCGAGCAGCAACAACGAACACGTTCCAGCCATTATCATTTTCGTGGTTTTCGCGGTATAAGTCTTTTCATGATGAAATGGCAAACAATACTGAAATGGAAAAGGAATAGAATTTAACAAAACTCACGCGTAATCTGTGAAAAAACCCTATTGAAAAAATACCTTCAGATTGATCACCCGTTAGTTAAAATGGGTACTGTTAGTTGGGACGCTCTTAATACCTCAAAAAGGTTGCTTGACTTTTTGGCTCATGTATGGACATGTTGGTACTCAAATTTAAGCAAAGTAAGAGAGTAATTTTGTTTTGGATTTAACCAATTGGGTTGCGGTTTCCACCTGGTGTATGAAAACGGGAGGGAATTAAGCACGCGTCCCTGTAGAAGTCCAGCTGTGATGTGGTATCGTTCTGATCCGGTGTCATTTTCATAAGAAAGCATTCCGTTATTGAACTAGATTACTTCAGTAAGCAACGGTTATACGAACATGTTTTATAAAAACGCATATAAGAATTCTTTGCAAACACATCATAATTATTTATGACTGATTATAATCTTTTATAATATGTAAACGAAGAGAAAATTGTGGTATTTCTAAACATTCTATATCCGTTATCTATCGTTTTAGTTTCATTACGTACCTTGGGCCTTCATTATTGCAATAGCATTCTTCTGACCCTGTTGCTTTGTTATCAGCAATCTGGGTACAGGCCTGTTGCAGTTTCCCCTAAAAGGTATCCGGGATATCGTCGGGTATTGTGTGGAAACCAACAATATTCAATCCACAATAGGTGTCATAGGCGAATTCAAGCTCATGTGCATGCGAAAATAGTCATCAACACATCGTGGAAAAACCTTAAAAAATCCAATAGAGTATCTGTTTGATTTGTTTTCAATATTGACATTTCCCCATCTCGTGCACATAAACCTCAAAAATACAACTTACGAAACCGACGAAATTGACACTTTATGGTGAAAACAATCTGGTTATGATGGTGCACAACATTACATTCTTTACGATCTTGCAAGCTGTATCCAATGGAGTCGTATTAGCTTCGTCAATATGACTTTTAAAGCACTCCTGTATCATGTGCAAGTCCTTGAATTCTTGAAAAAGACTACCAGATGCAGCTCTAGAACGTGTCTTTGTATTGTCTTCTAGTTTTAAGACATTCCGACCTCAGAATCCGTATGCCGTTGTTCCACTAGTTACATTGTTGTCTACTCTTGGGCTGTGTTCTTCCTGGCATAGACCTCCCATGCGGCATTTTTCGCTCTTAGAGGTGGGATAGAAAGCTGACCGGATAACTTCTTCAAATATGTCCTGACTGAAAGTGGACTCTTGCCTGGTAGTCGATATTCGTGTATTATTTACACAAACTCCCTTTGTTAGGTTGGGACACGATTAAAAATCGTAAGTGTTTTTTTGTTTATTTACTTAATCAGCCCAATTCCCGTTGTCATTCTTCAGTCAACGTCACCAAGTCTTGCCGTCGACATTACACTAACACCAATTTGGTATTTCGACGTAGGGACTGTTTATCGAAAATTTAAGAAAACACTTTTCTCGAGTAAGTTGTAAGTTTCGATATTTTAGGCGAAAAATTATATATTAGGCGAAAAATTATATTTATTTATGCAAGAGCCTTTACGCATGTGCCATGCCAGGAACAACAACACCTTTCTTTAAAAGCGGAGTCTGATCAATAATCTTTTCACAAGCAAATTGGCTGCTACATTAAAATTTTAAGCCCATGGATCGTACTTGCTGAGTGTTGGCGACTTTAACATGGGCTGACACAGGCAGTCTGATGCAAGGTCTTTTGATGCCTTTGAAACCACAATTTCTCTTAAGTGGGTCCGATTTGAAACGAAAGCTGACGGAAATTAAGACAACTTTAATTTTTTTGCCACAGTCAAACTTTTTTGTACAAATTATGGGCATTTTTGTTTCAATAAAAATTGGTTTTTAATTTTTTTTTAAAACACTTAGAAACATTTTCATTTCGTTTCCAGAAACGGCGACGACGAGAATGAAAATAGGGCTGATATTTGATTATTAACATAAAACCAAAAACAAAACTTCTGTCACACCAACCATATTTTCTCTGCGTGAATTATAACGGACTGGCAAAGGAAATGTCAGTGATTGAGCTTGTGTCTGCTCTCCTAAATGAATTTACTTTTTCGTCATTTAGTAGATCCACGTCGAGTATAGCTAGAGTTTCCAGGAGACTTCTGCCTCTAGCATTCGTGATATGGCTTCCTCACACCATTTGTTTGTGCCAGCAGGTCTTGGACAGCCTCGCAATAATATAGATTGAGTTGGATAATCCTAACCATAAATAAGGGTTGCATATATATTTCTGGGCTAGGCAACATCAAGTGTTGCCTGGCGCCTTCTGACATTTCCATTAGATAGTTTAACATTAACATAAACGTACTCAGAACGTATTGATGTACGACCATCATTGTTTAAAGTGACTTGAAAAAATCAATTAGGCAAAAACATGGAATTAACTTGTGAACATTTTCGTGGGACAATCACGACAAGAGTACATCGATGAACTTAAATCATTGTATGGCGATGAAGCATTATCCTATAGCAGTGAGTAAAGCTGGTTCAATGAGTTCAATCGTGGCCAACGCTCGCTCAAAGACGAAGGTCGTCCAAAAACGACCGTTGTGCCAGAGAACATTGACGCCGTGTGTGAACTGATAATGCAAGATCGTCATGTGAAATACCGTGAGATAGAGGCATCCTTGGGTATTTCTTCCACCAGCATACATTCGATATTGCATGAACACCTGGCCGTAAAAAGGTTTGTTCTCGTTGGATCGCGCACAATTTGATAATCGCTCAAAAAAAGACGTGTCGATTGGTGAAAAGAAATTTTGAAAAAATACGATCGCGGTGCTTCAAAAGACGTTTATAAGACTGGCACAGGTGACGAATTATGGATCTATGCGTATGAGCCCGAAACAAAACAGCAATCGACCGTGTGGGTCTTCGAAGACGAGCCAAATCCAACGAAAGTTGTTCGTGGAAGAAGCACTTCGAAGCAAATGGTCGCCTGTTTCTTCGGCAAAACTGGTCATGTGGCGACAGTTCCGCTTGAGCAACGTAGGAGGTCAATTCTGAGTGGAAAACTCTCATACATCGGCGACTTTTTGACCGGCCAAAACGTTGAATTGATGGCTCATCCACCGTACAGCCCTGACTAGGCACCCAATGACTTCTTTTTATTCCCGTACATCAAGAAAAAAATGCGTTGTCAACGATATACGTCGCCAAAAGATGATGTTGAAGCGTGCAAAAACCATGTTTTGGAGGTGTCTCAATCGGAGTGGAATAAGTGCTTCGTCAATTGGTTTGAGCGCATGCAAATGTCTATAAATCATGCTGGAGAATACTTTTAAAAACAATAAAACCAGAAATATATATAGCAGCCCTCATATGTTGCTGTGTCGTTCGAAATTCTGTTTGTGCATCATCTTGATATCTTGAATTGAATCTTTGACGAGGGGTATTTTCAGATTTCGGTGGATGTTTTCATTCCTCATGTACCAACGGAAGCCAGTGATCAACCGCAATGTTTTCGATTAAACTCTCTGAATCTTGTCAGATAGATTTGGTTACACTATTGTAATCTTGTATTTAAGACTCAGTTTTGAGTTTGCCTTTAGCCTACAGTCAGATGGCCATGTTTCTACTCGTCTTAGGTGAGGGAGCTATATCTAAACTTATTATGTTCAATTTCAATAGCGTCAGTCCTTGCGGCAAAAAATTACTTTTGCTAAATTTGATCAAGCTTTTAATATAACTACAGTTCGCAAATTTTGTCCCGTTTTCATGAAATATGGCAGAACTTCTTTTTTAGGAGATTAACTGAACTTGATTGAAATTATAGATAACAAGTACAACAGCCAATCTGGGGGGTGAGAAATTCCAAGTCAGGGTGATGGTACTAGGTCAGTATATTAAAACCCTTGCGTTCGTATGTGCCAGTTTTTTATTATGACCTTTTACATGTTTTCCTTATCTTGATGTTTTTTCGCTTAGTTGTAAAATGTTGGCAAAAACGTAGTTTGACATAACTCGAGAACGACTAGTTCGATTTTGCTGAAATAAATTGAGAAAAATTAATAATTACATTTTCTTTAATCCATTAATATACTGTTTCTCTACCAAATCAACATTTTTGCAATTAGAAATAAATTTATGAAGAAAATTTTGCCAAAAAATTTTTTTTTTTTTTTTTAAGCATATAAATCCCAAACGGAAAAACGTGTAGAGTCTTATAACTTTCACGTAAAGTCACCTAACCTATAAACAAAATGCGACATAGATCATAGAAATCGATTAACGCGTTCTGCTTTTATTCAAAATTAAGTAAAGGTATGAATTTCAAAAATTTGCTCGAGATATGCTCAAAATTCCTTGGAAAAAAGGTTGATGACTTTTTGTATGATTCTCAGAATTAAAAAAAGAGTAATAAACAAAAGGTTATTACATTTTTATGGTTGCTGTAACAAACTAAAAAACGGTCATAAATGTGCGTGAACAATTAAAAGGAAAAAAGCAAGGGCACTTTTGTAATTATTTGGGTTTTTTCTGTTGGCTACCTGCATGTTTTTTTTACACGAATTCCACCCACATTCATGAGTGGCCATGTTTTAGAACGTTGCAAGATGCGCCAATTCATAAGTACCTGTCGGTAAAATATTGCAAAATATGAAAATGAAATAGTATAAATAGGTGTTCATTGTTTGTTTTTTGTCATTAAACAAGTGCCGACGAAAGCGAAGAGAACAAGTATTTCCCTCCAGTTTTTTAAAAGTGAACAAAAGTGAATAGAATATGGAACTATGCAAGCCAGATATAAATAGCTTCTGCAACTGCTGTGGTCAATATGTCTCAACACATAAAAAAATGGGAAATTTCAGTACTGCTTTTGTTCAAATATACGAGATGTACTTCAACCAAAATGTTATACTGAACAAAAATTGGGTACCAAATGTGGTGTGTAAAAGCTGCTACAACCGTCTAATGGATTGGAAAAATAGAAGTCGTGAAACTATGCCATTCGGTATCCCAATGACTTGGACTAATCCTGGCGAAGGTCACAATCCATTGAATTGCTATGCATGTGCGATTAAAGGAGCCGCAAAAAGGATAAGCAAATCGTATAATTACGTTGGTGTTGCAAGTGCCGCAACATCATTGCCTCATTCGGACCACATTCCTGTGCCAAAAGCTTCTAGCCCAGATATGGTATCTTCTATGACCGCTCCACGTTTTGCAGCAGCATACGGTTTAAGTGATGATACCTCGTATAATCCCGAACCATCTGTGTCCAATGAGCCTATTTTAGTAAATCAAAATAGCCTTGATTCAATTGTTGCCAAATTGGAACTAACACAGCATAAATCAGAAGAACTGGCTTCTTTTATGAAATCAAACAATCTTTTGGCACCCGGTGTGAAAGTCACAGCTTATCGAAGTCGTCAGGCAACACTCCAAACTTTATTCCTTGTGAATGATGAAAAAACTTCTGCATATTGCCCGGATGTAGGAAAATTGATGGACGCAATGGAAATAAAATATGAAGCAGATGACTGGAGGCTATTTATTGACAGTTCAAAACTCAGCTTGAAGGCGGTTTTACTGCATAAGACCAATAAAAAACCTTCAGTTCCAATCGCCTATAGTACAGAAACGAAAGAAACATATGATGCACTGGAAAATATTTTAAAAATGGTTAACTACGCCAAGCATATGTGGCGCATATGCTGCGATTTAAAAGTTGTAGCAATGCTTTGCGGCCTTCAAAGCGGATATATAAAATATATGTGCTTTTTGTGCGATTGGGACACACGATTTTCCGGTGACCAATATGCATGCCACGGATGGAAACTCAGAGAGCACAGCAGGTTACAAACGGCCAATATTATTCCTGAGCCTCTAGTGCCGAAGGAGAAGATATTGCTGCCTCCACTGCATATTAAACTTGGAATTGTTAAGGTTTTCATCCAAACTGTCGCCAAAAGAGATGAAGTTTTCTTGTGTTTGAAACTAATTTACCCGAGACTCAGCGAAAGTAAAATTAAAGAAGGTAAATTATAATATCACATTCATTTCCCATGATTTTCCATCTTAACTTCATTTTTTCCAATCAGGCGTACTAAATGGTCCAGATATACGAAAGTTGATTTAAAGTGGCGCATTCAACAATATTTTGATTGACGCTGAATTGGACGCATGGCAGGCAATCAAAGAAGTAATAGAAGGATTGTTGGGAAAGCATCGTTCTACCAACTACGATGTTTCTGTCGCAAGGATGTTAAGATCGTTCTCGGAAATTGGTGTCCACATGTCCTTGAAAATCCATTATTTACATCATCTGGACTACTTCAGCAAACAATTGGCTACCGAATCTGATGAACAAGGCGAACGCTATCATCAAGTTGCTATACCATTTGAAATGAGATATAGAGGGAAAAAGTCGCCGAGTGCAATACTTGCGGAAATTTGCTGGTAGTTTATGGTCAGAAGTCTGGACCATATGGTCAGAAGTCTGGAGTAATTGGGGAAAATTTATAAAAAAGGCGATAAATGACACTTTTTTGAATAAAAACATATATCAATATTCTTGTCAAAATGGGATACCTTCACTTAATTGTAAATAAAAGCAGAACGCGTTAATCGATTTCTATGATCTATGTCGCATTTTGTTTATAGGTTATGTGACTTTACGTGAAAGTTATAAAACTCTACACGTTTTTCCGTTTGGGATTTATGTTTTAAAAAAAAAAAAATTTTTTTGGCAAAATTTTCTTCATAAATTTATTTCTAATTGCAAAAATGTTGTTTTGGTAGAGAAACAGTATATTAATGGATTAAAGAAAATGTAATTATTAATTTTGCTCAATTTATTTCAGCAAAATCGAACTAGTCGTTCTCGAGTTATGTCAAACTACGTTTTTGCCAGCATTTTACAACTAAGCGAAAAAACATCAAGATAAGGAAAAAATGTAAAAGGTCATAAAAAAGCACATACGAACGCAAACCCCTTTGAGGGTTTTAATATACTGATCAATAACCCCAAAAATGTTCCACTGTGTAATCAGTTTAGATTCAGATTTAACTTCCACACATATGTTTATCCAATTTTATGTTTTTAGCTATAGAAGCCGCATCTTACATCCAATCTTTATAAAATTTCGATCGAGTTTTTAAGCCTAAGAAGGGCGTAGTTAAAATATAAGAATTTAGACCAGGCAACGAAGTTTTGGAAACTAAATAAAATCGGTTCAGATTTTATATTTTATGATCCAGAAGCCACCCAATCTTGATGAAATCTGGCACAAGTTAGTTCCTTGTACCAAGGACGAGCGCCGTTGAAATTGGCGAAAATCGGTTTACATTCCCTATATATGTTCAACCGTTATTACCAAAAACAATGAAATTCTCACACATTCAAAAATGTCAAATGGCAAACATGCCCTCTAGCTCTCTAAATTGTCTGAGTAGACCCATATTTTTTTCGCTGGGTTATGGACCCAGTACTTGTGTACATACGAGTACAAAAACCGTAAGTACAAAAAAACTTGGTACTGAAGGCGTAACAGAGCGTACCAAATATTAACACGCAGAACAACTAAGAACTTCTTATATGTAGGGTGATCCATCTAGAGGTATTTTTTCAGAACAGAAAAAATATAAAAATTCAAATCAAGTGTGGCATCTCTATTGGTAATTTGAAAGCACATTTTATGGCATTTATATTTTGAATATCATTTCCTTCAAATGTTGGCCGCAACTACGCCCAAGGTCCAATTTTGGATGACTCGTTCGAGCATTTCGAACGGTATGGATTTAATGACACGCGTAATTTTGGACTCCAAAACCAGAATCGTAGCTGGTTTGTCAGCATAGACTTTGAACTTTACGTAACCCAAAAGAAAAATTTTTAAAGGTGTCATATCACTCGATCTCGGCGGCCAATTCACCGGTCTAAAACGTGAAATTAGCTGCTTTTCGAAATGACCTCTCAATAGATCCATTGTTTGAGCAGCTGTATGGCAAGTGGCACCGTGTTGTTTTTAAATTTTTTTGTTTTGATTTACTTTACTAATTATACATGTATAATGGATGTTAGAAAATATTTTTTATATATAAAATTATTATTTTTTTATGAGTTTAATATGAAAAAGCCTAAAAAACTATTGTTGTGTAGATTGTCTCTCGTCCAACATATTTCCTGTGCTGGTGTAGCATCGATTTATAAGTGTTGAATGCTCCGCACAAACTGGATTGTTACAGGAATGGCATTAGGCGACATGACATGACTCAGAATGGCATAGGCGACATGACGGACCGTTAGTTCTAGACTCAAACGACGGTGCTTTGTTCTTCTTGTGCACATATGAATATAGTGCTATATCGCCTTCGTTGAAGCCGAACAATGTGCTGTTGACAGGACGCTTATGATTTTTTTGGAATTCCCGAGGCACACATGTCTTATTCGAGCGCACTGTTCCAACATATGCGGGTTTCTTCCTGATCAAAGTACGCGCCAAATCCAAAGTTGTGAAAAAATTGTCGGCATAAATTGTGCGGCCTGTATTCAAATATGTCTCCGAAAGTTGAAGTACAACATTCTGCCCTTGATTCACCTCTCGTGCCTGGTCAGGCAATTTCCTAGATAAATCATTCCTTTGACGGGATAAAATGATTTTGAGTCGAACAACCACCATATCTTTATACCGTACTTGACAGGCTTCGATGGAATGTATTGTGTGAAGCGGGTGCGGCCTCTGTATGGAAATAACTGCTCATCAACGGTGACTGCATCATGCGAGTGTACGCTGCTGCCAAGTTAGACTGCAACATTTGCCAAATATCATCAATAGCCGCAGTTTTGCTGTTGATTAGTCGCTGCTGTCGCGTATTTCCATTGTCGAATGTAAGGCATTGTTTTATGCATTTCATACGATCTAATGATAATGCAGCTATATATATTGGACAGCGCGTTCGGCCCCATAACTTTTCAAGAGGTTCACTATTCCAGCATACAAAATAATAGCCAAAAAAGCATCGAACTCTTTCAAAGTGATTGTTTCCATTCCTTTGTGTTAGTTGGATTTAGTAAATTCCATGCAGCGTTCACTTCCCTGCCTTTCCGATTTGATTCGCGTATTATGATGTACGCTATGTCTTCGGTGATGAGCGAGCGGAATATGGTAAAGGGATCATATGTGGTTCCTACTGGTCCCGGATTCCTCCTTGTGTAGTCGACCACGTTATGAGCACGAGTACGGGATGTCTGTGGTGCATTTTTAGTCCATTTGGTGCCATCTTTGGAAATGAAGTAATTGTCACTTGTTTGCTGAGCATCAGTTTCTTCCTCTTCATCATCGTCGTCATCACTAATATCTTCATTGATGTCTATATATGGTTCTGTTTCCGCATCCGAATCATCAACATGAAAATTTGCTTGATATGTGAAATCGTCATCATCCGCACCTTCAAGACCAAAAGCAGGAATAGCACCTTCATCGTCATCACTCATCTCCGCACTCATGAAGTCTGCAAATCTATCATCCACTGCACGTCTTTCATCCTCACTCATTTGCTGGTAGCGTGTACTACGACGTACCACAATTTCAGCAATGTCTAAATTTTCCTCTGTCATGGTATTGTACTTTTATTTCTCTTTATAAAAATCAAAATAAAATTTCGCAATCGATGATCGTTCACTGGTCTCTGTCTCAACTTTCGCTGATTTGGTTTACGAAACTACTTTATACCCTTTTTCTACGTCTACCTGGCTTCTAGCTTATACATCTGCGACTATTTGAGAGTAAGAGTAGGTAAGAGTATGCGTAAAAAGTAAGGGTAAATTCAAACAACTGAAGGCGGTAAGAAAAATTCAAAAGGGGACTGCAAGTTTATTACAATAAAATAATCCAAAAAGTAACTAACATTCAAGGAACACGTTTGTGATGTGTTCAAACAAAAAAAGTAAAACAAGCCAAAAGACAGTGCATTTATTAACGATTTCTTGAAATTTTAGTAGAAGGTCCCAGCGGACCTTTTCACACGTTCCCGTACTAAACACATTTAAATCTCAATAGAAACTAAACTATTGGTCGGATCGCTTTGAAATTTGAATTTTTTAAAACGATTCTAGATAAAATTTCCTTGGAATACATGTGGGGGTCGGGTATACTTCCCATGGACCATCAAGGAGTAATTTTAGTTTGAAAATGAAAAAGGTCCCCAGGGACCTTCTCACCCGCCGGAGGGTTAATGACTTTGCCCGTTGAGCCAGAAATGGGCCTCATCACTGAAGAAAATTTTGGTCGAAAACAGCGGATCTTCCCGTTTCTCGCCAAACGCTTATTTCCATAATACAGTTGCCAACATTTCAAGGTAATTATTTTAAAAAAATAAATGCCATAAAATGTCCTTTCAAATTAACAATAAAGATTCCACACTTTATTTAAATTTTTTTTATTTTTTTTGTTCTGAAAAAATACTTCTAGATGGATCACCCTATACTTACGTCTGTGCAAAGATTATTTTAAGATAGACAATCATTTGTCGTATGTTTTCTTAGATTTCGAAAAACAGTAAAACTTTTTATTTCACACTTTCTCGACTGTAAAACTTCTCATAAAAGTTACATACGATTTAGAAAAATGTCCAATTTTCACATATTAAACAACGACAGTATTGCTGAATGGCAGAACATGCGGCAAAATCTCGTTAATGCTCTGGGAAGACATAAAATAAGAACATTAAACTATCAAGTCTTAAGAAGACTGATTTAAACAAGCTAACGACTTTATCTACCCATGCCCAGCTTTCGCGAGTTCTAGACTACAGCATATAAGTACAGTGAGACAAGCCTATAGCACAAAAGGGGGATGTGTTGCAGAAGGATCAAAAGATTCGTAGACGATTCAGAGCGTCTATAATAACAGAAAATAGATTCGCTTAGGTGAAGGCCCTTACGATATGGGTTCTTGCTTTTTAGATCCTTCTGTTTATAACCAACGAATGTTGCAAAATGAGAACTATAATGAATGAAATTAAAACTCAACCATTGCTAGTGGTGTAGGTCAGGTTTTAGGCAGACATTGACTATTTTGTACTTTTGACCACAGGTCAGGCAACCAAAAAAAATCATATTTTAGATTGAATATTAATATATAAATCATAACAACTTATTTTTTTAAATAGATCTGCCCGTTCTAAGTCCTTTATCACACGAAGTGCTAAGAGCATTGGATAGATGGAAAGATATTGCTTTTGAAATCTTAATTTCTAAAGGACCGCCTAATGATGATTACATTCCAGGTAAGTACAACTTTTTTAAAGTACCAGGAACTGAAGCGAGCAAAGGGCTATCTTAATCGGATTTTTTTTATTGATTTATAATGTCTAAAAATTTTACACGAAACTAAGTTTTTAATTAAAAACTTAAAACTATACACTGAAAGCAGCCACATTTGTTATAAAATAAATATAATATACTATTCATAACAAACTCACGTTACCATAGTACTTTATGTAAATTATGCACGGAATAACTTTTTATGTAAAAGAAACTATAAAGTATGGCATTAACACTGTCCGAGAAAAGGAACAATTAAGGATGCCGAGGAAGAATAACGAAAATATGAATATTATTTTTGTATTATAAGTAATTTTAAAGTGCTAAGAAGCAGAAAAATATGCTTAATATGCTGATGTTGCAGAATATTATTGAAGAAATCTATGTTTTTTATGCTCGCATCATAGTTCTCAGCTTTTGATTGTTAGTGATTGTTCGTTAGCTCTAAGTGAGACTCAGTTCCATGAGGATTCTGATCCACAGGATTTTTTCGTTCCTGGGTACCACACCCTATTTCTTTTTATTTCCCACAGAGGTCTTGTGGTATATGTACGTAATGACATAGTGTTTCAGAGCCAGCAACACTTGAACTCACAAGATCCAGAATTTAACTTCCTTTGGGTTAAGTTCAGGATTTAAACACACGTACTACATTCTGGGTTTGTTTATAGAAGTCCAAACTCGGAAAGGGAGGCTTCCCTTAAAGGCTTTGACGCCCTTTGCGATTCAATATCGAAAGTTTTGGAGAGTTATCCAGACAGTGAAATTGTCGTTGCTGGAGATTTCAATGTCCATAATTCCGCCTGGCTTTCACATTCCAGCCATACAACTCCAGAGGGCCAATACGCCGAGCTCTTCGCCGCGCATAACGACTTGACGCAACTAGTGAATGAACCGACACATATTCCGTGTGTAGAAGGACACCAACATAACATTCTTGACCTTTACTTAACTACGCGCCCTGAAAAGTACGAAGTTAATGTACTTGCACCTCTTGGTAACTCCGATCACTGCATTGTTTCAGCATCCTATCCGTATTCCGCTCTTCGTGTCGCTTCGACACCAGCCCCAAAGCGGATAGCTTTTTTTTCAACGAAAAGGCACGTTGGGATGAGCTCAAGCACTTTTTCCAGCACGACGTAAATGCTGCGGCTGAAATGATCCAAAACATAATTTTATCAGTAATGAAGACTTTTGTTCCAAATAAAATTATGTCGGCTAAACCAGCCAAAAACAGTTGGTTTAACCAGGCATGCAGGGATGCTGTCAGATCAAAGGAGGAAGCGTTCAGAAATTGGCGTTTGAACAAAAACTCCATTACTGAACTGCTGCGGAAACAGGCAAGAGCTTCGTGTGCTAGAGTGCTTAGGCGTGAAAAATTTCTGCACGAACAACGTCTACGTACAAAGGTTCTTACTTCTCCCAGGGGAAGAAAGAGCTTTTGGTCGTTTGTAAGAAGAGTAAAGGATAGTTCTTCATCTATCCCAACTCTTGTTAAAGACGACCACGCATTTACTGACCCGGTTGATAAAGCTAACCTTTTGGCTGAAATATTTGCAGGAAATTCTTCCTTGCCGGAAAGCAATCAACCACTCCCCGCGATCGAAAACGTATCAAGTTCCATGCCTCAGATATGTTTTCGAACGCGTGGAGTTAAAAGGGTTCTTGCGAACCTCGATGTAAATAAATCCCCGGGCCCGGATGGTATCTCGGCACTTGTCCTATGTAAGTGCTCGTCGACGCTAGCCCGTCCATTACGCAACCTTTTCAACCTTGCTTGCCGTGCGAGAGTTTTCCCAGCGTGTTGGAAGGTTACGAACGTTCAGCCGATCCCTAAAAAGGGTGAAGCCAATAATCCTGCGAATTATCGGCCAATTGCGAATTGCTCTGCGCTCTCCAAGATAATGTAGAGCATGGTAAACCACCATCTTGTGAGGTATTTAGAGACCAACGACTTGCTAAGTGATCGACAGTATGGCTTCCGTAGAAATCGCTCCCTGTTAGCGTTCTTTTCGGAGCGTTGGAGTCGGTCTATCCACCAGTTTAGTGAGAGTAAGGTCGTGGCTCTAGATATCTCCAAGGCCTTTGATCGAGTCTGGCACGGTGCACTCATATCAAAGCTGATCGCTCGGTAATACGTTTGCTCTATTTATATCGAGCTTTCTTAGAGATTCTCATCCAACACACATAGGCTGGCCGCAAATGTACCACATTCTTATTTTCATATGGGTCAGACCGTGAATCCAATCTACTCTTTCGCAGATGATAGTAACCTCTGTCATTCATATTCATTCGACCGTAGGCCGAGTCTTCAAGATATTGAAGACAAAATGCGAATTATGGATAAGACACTTGGCCGGGATCTACTGGCCATTTCCGAATGGGGTCGAGTGAATAGCGTAGATTTTAATGCACGTAAGACACAGTGCTACTAGTTGTCTCGCAAAAGATTCGCTGACCCAACAATATCGTCAATTTCTACCGATGGTACGGATATCAGAAGCTCTCGATGTTCTGGGCATGAAAATACAATGTGACGCTCGTTGGGCGAGACATGATTCGAGGTATCGAAAGAAGCACTCAAGTGCATAGGCTTTTTAAAGCGGTGCAAGAAATATTTCACTCCTTCTGATCTTTTCAATATCTATACAAATTACATCAGGCCAAAGATGGAATACAACTCCCATATATGGGCAGGTGCTCCAAAATCATCCTTGGAGCTACTTGACCGTGTTCAAAGGAGAGCGATGGTGCTGATAGGTGACAGTAGAGTATCCAACTCTATTGTTTCCCTTGAGCATCGTCGGAATGTGGGTTGCGTGACGCTGTTCTATTGTTACTTTCATGGTGTGTGTTCATCAGACATCCGTCGCCTTATTCCTGACGTGAGGATGTTCGGCAGGGATACGCGACTTTCTAGAAATTCACACCCGTTTGTTATCGATTGGTCAGTTGACCGCACTATATACTACAGATCAAATTCGTTTTTCGTTCGTACAGTCCATATGTATTTTCCACTAATTGCGACATCCCAGAAGTTCAAGACAACTGTCAATAATCATTACTCCCTCTTTCCCCCCTCCGATCCTTTACTTTTCAATCGCCAACGCAATGCACCGCATGTATAGGGTGTTGGTTGAGTGTTGGCTATTTAAAAAAAATAAGTAAAGCCGTTCGGTTAGGCCGAAACTTATATACCATCCCTACATTACTAAACCAATTTCCATTTTTTGGGCCCATGCCTAATCTAAGCCAAAACTTCAAGTCTTCGTTGTGATTCGTATCAAAAATGTACTTTAATTTGAATGTACTTATACATAATTGAATTGACTGTAGATCATCCGATATAACCATATGGACGTTTTGTTCGCCACTTAAGCCAAGACTTCCAGCACCTAGGCTCTTTTTTGACGTTCCACAGGTCCCATTTTGACCATTGTCCGTTCCCAAAATATTTAGCATGTCTAAAAAACTACTGTACTCGATTCTGAAAAGAAAATTTTAGAAAAATACCACAAATTAGTTTTCTAAAAGTAAACTACAGGAAGTATTATTGAATCTAGGTGGCAAAAATTTTGCAGAAACATGTGTCGATGCAATGAAAAGGTATTTGCATTGGTCAGATCGGGCAAGAGGTAAACATTTTCGCCTTTGAAGGACTGGGTCAATATCTAGAAATTCAACCATCCTGATCTTAAAAACGTTATATCTCATAAACCAGAGAACATTGATGCCGTGCGTGAACGGATAATGCTAGATCGTCATGTGACATACCGTGAGATAGAGGCATCCTTGGGCATTTCTTCCATCAGCTTTCATTCGATATTACATGAACACCTGGCCGTAAAAAAGGTTTGCAAATGCCTTTTGGTGAAGCATGCTGATAACCTGCACAGAATAATTTTGTCCACCGATGAAAACATTTTTGCCGTTCGGGAAAAATGTAACAAGCAAAATGATAGAGTGTATGCGCGGTCATCTAAGGAAGCATCTGAACTGATCCCAAGGGTGGAAACGGGTCATCACCCAGCTTCAGTCATGGTTTGGTGGGATGTCTCTTACGATGAGGTCACTGACCTGCATTTCTGCGAACAAGGAGTCAAAGCACCGGCCAAAGTTTACCAAGAAACCGTTTTGGAAGCTGTTGTGAAGCCTCTTAATAATTCCCTGTTCAAAAACCAGCCATGGACTTTCCAGCAGGATTCTGCGCCGGCCCGTAAAGCTAAAACGTCCCAGGCCTGGCTTGGAAACAATTGCAGAATGGCCCTCATGCAGTTCAGATTTGAACCCATTGTATTACAAATTGTAGACAGTTTTAGAGGACAAGGTTTGTCACAAAAGATACCCCAGTCTTAAAAGTGCTTTGGTTCGAGCAATGGCCAATTTTCCAATGGACGAGGTTCGTGCAGCTATTGACGATTGGCCAGTGCGACTTAAGGTGTGTGTAAAGGCAAAAGGCGGACATTTCGTATAATAAGATTCATTTTGAATACAATATACATCAATAAATATATTAATAAATATTGGGTCAAAAAACATTCAGTACTTTTTATTTTACAGCATAAAACGTGTGTAATAGTATATATGCCCCTACTAAGTAGTTTAATCCGCTATTGTTAAACCAAAAACAGCAGGCCAGCTAGACAAAAAAGTGTGTTCTTTAAAAAAATCTAGCAATACTCATACATTTTTTTACATTCCAGGCTGACCACCTTAGCTAAAATATGTACATAAAATATTTCATATTTAGTAAACGTAAAAGTGAGTACAATTGCAAATTTAAAATTTTGTCACCTTTTTTTAATTCAGCTCATTTTTTGCCAAAAACATGCATAAATTACAAAAAAATACAGAAAAATGTTTTTAAGCTTAGCTCTTTTTTTACTTTTGCGCTTCTTTTGAGGTACATTTTTTGTAGGCTTATGGCAACACTGGTTATAAGCGAATTATAATGGCATTTACAGGGAACAGTTGAAAAAAATTCAAAAAATCGTAGGCTGAAATCTTTAATTTGCTCCTAAAAAGGTGCTCTTAATGAAGTTATTTACACACATTAGTATTTCCTTAGTCTTTATTAGTAATGTACACGGAGAAAAATATGTTAAACAAATGTTTTATTCAAACATATTTTGCAGGAAACACACACAGTGGACTCCGGATAACTGAAATACGCCTAACTACAAAATATCGCTTATCGGGAATATAAGTTTCACAGATATTTGTTTTCAATCTTATTTTGAACAAATCACTTCGCTTTAGTGAAATTCCGTTTAAGTGAAAATACCGCATAAGTGAAACAAAAATATCAACCGTTTTACTTAAAAAACATAGACGTTTCGTCAATCATTTCTCCATCAATACTTTCACATTTCTGGTGTGAAATTGTAGCTGGCGACAAATAAAGTAGTAACAAGAACTCATTTCTCTTAATTGCATTGTAAATTTGGAGGCGTGGATGACAAGCTTTATTTGGACTGACATAATGGGGGGAACTTAAAATAAAATTTAAAAGGGATAGTAAAAAAATAATTGTTTTCGGTGATAGTGCGGATTGCCATAAATTTATAGATTTTTTTTAAATATTAAAATAGCCAATATTATATAGGACCAACGTATAGTCTGATCTTTTAAGTTATTATCTAAAATCCATAATTACAAACAACTCCTCGAATATGGATACACGGAGAAAAATATGTTAAACAAATGTTTTATTCAAACATATTTTGCAGGAAACACACACAGTGGACTCCGGATAACTGAAATACGCCTAACTACAAAATATCGCTTATCGGGAATATAAGTTTCACAGATATTTGTTTTCAATCTTATTTTGAACAAATCACTTCGCTTTAGTGAAATTCCGTTTAAGTGAAAATACCGCATAAGTGAAACAAAAATATCAACCGTTTTACTTAAAAAACATAGACGTTTCGTCAATCATTTCTCCATCAATACTTTCACATTTCTGGTGTGAAATTGTAGCTGGCGACAAATAAAGTAGTAACAAGAACTCATTTCTCTTAATTGCATTGTAAATTTGGAGGCGTGGATGACAAGCTTTATTTGGACTGACATAATGGGGGAACTTAAAATAAAATTTAAAAGGGATAGTAAAAAAATAATTGTTTTCGGTGATAGTGCGGATTGCCATAAATTTATAGATTTTTTTTAAATATTAAAATAGCCAACATTATATAGGACCAACGTATAGTCTGATCTTTTAAGTTATTATCTAAAATCCATAATTACAAACAACTCCTCGAATATGGATATTCGCTTAACGATTTCTCTTAAAGCATGGCCAAATGTGACTTCAGAAACTTTTCGATAAGAACATTGAGAATAGGGTGAAAGCCGTACAGCCCCTTTTAATAAGACGATTGTCAAAGACGCTCATACGTCAATTCGTGCATTGAACAATTTTTTTATGGACAATCCTAAAGCTTCAACAAAATAACACGATCTCGAGCTTATACACGCAGAGAAAAATATGGTTACTATATATGGTCATGGCAACAATATGTTCTCCGCAATTAAAGTATGTTCGTCGCATTCATAGTATTGTTTTCTAACTTCAATTTTGACAATAGTTTGATTGCCGCAATATTAATATTGTTAAAATGTAACAATAGTATTATCGTCAAGTTTAAAAATAAAAATATGGTTGGTGCGACAAAAGTATTGTTTTTTGGTTTTATGTTAACAATTATTTGATTACGGCAATCAAACTATGTGATTTCTTCTGAATATGCTTTTAATAACAATGTAAAATGCAATAATAGTACTTCTTATATGGAAATTAAAATTTTTTAAACAAACTGCTTTGGCTTTGTTTAACTGGAATATTTTTAATCAAAACGCTTACGTTTTCTAAAACGTATTTAATGTATTTTTAAGTAGTTTTCATAATTTAGAACAATTGTTGACAACTTAACCCAATTCTAATTTATAATTTTGGGGATCATAGTATAATAGTGTGTGATAATACTATAGTTGTAGGGATTATAACATGGTTGCGTGTGAGGTTGTGAGAATCATACTATGGTTGTATGTGAAACATACTATGGATGTATGTGAAACATACTATGATTGTGTGTGAAACCTACTATGGTTGTATGTGAAACATACTATGGTTGTAAGGATCACAATATGGTTGTGGGGATCATAGTATAGTTATGTATGAAGCATACTATTGTAGTGAGAATCATAGTATGGTAGTATTTGAATCATACTATTGTTGCGAGGATCATAATATTGTTGTTCCACAACCAACAATAGTATGATGCTCTGCGAATATTGTTATCCCAACCATACTTTTTTTCTACGTGTACTAAGTAAATCAGTTTTAAACAAAAGTCTCAAACAAAAATTGGAGACTTTTTTTAGTAATAAAACGGCATAAACAATTTACATTATGTCGGTATTCCGACTTATGTTCCTTTTTTGAAGAAGTTTACGAGGGCGACCGCAAAAGTAACTGACCTAACATAAAAAGAACCGTTTTTTGGAATTATTATTATTTATTTTGCAACATAATCTCCTTCCAACTTAATACACTTCAGCAAACGTTTTTTAAGTTTTTTAATTCCATCCGAAAACTAAGATATTTTAAGTCCTTCAAAATATGCCTCAGTAAATTTGGAAACAAGAAATAATCAGAAGGAGCTAAATCTGGACTATATGGTGGATGCGGAGCAATTTCAAATCGTAATTCGGCCAGTTTTTGTTGAGTTAAAAATGCAGTGTGTGAAGGAGCATTATCTTGATGAAAAAGAACTTTTTTTCTAAATGCGGTCGTTTTATCTTGATTTCTTCACTCAACCGATCCAATAATGCACATTAATATTCACTATTTATAGTTTTTCCTTTCTCAAGATAATCAATAAATATTATACCCCTTTCATCCCAAAATACTGTGGCCATTACTTTTCCTGCTGACTTAACAGTTTCGCCTTCTTGGGACCACATTAACCAGCTTCTATCCATTGTTTTGACTGTTCTTTGCATTCTGGGATGTAGTGATGGATCCATGTTTCATCAACAGTTATGAATCGGCGCAAGAACTCTATTGGATAAATCGCTAAAAGCTCCTCGGAATTGGACCAACGGACGATTTTTTGGGGCAAAGTCAACAAACGCGGCACATGAAAAGCGGATAGCTTTTTCATGTGGAGTTCATCATGTAAAATACTCCAAACTTGTTTTTCGTGTATTTTAACAATATCAGCAAGTTCTCTGAGCTTTATGCGTCTATCTTTAGTCACTTGATTAAATATTTTTCTTATGTTTTCAATAGTAGTAGCAGTTTTCGGTCTTCCAGAGCGTTGTTCATCTTCCATACTTGAACGACCCATTTTAAATTGTTGAACCCAGGATTTCACGGTGGAGTATGATGGTGCATTATCACCATGAACAGAATCCAATTCATCTTTGATATTTGTGGCGTATAACTTTTCATATAAGTGTTTAATTACCGCACGAAACTTTTTATTTTCCATTTTTCAAAAATTATAAAACTTGTTTACTTTAATCACCTGTAACAAAGAAAATAATCATTAAATATTTTGGAAATTTTGATAGATGCTTATAAAAGATTGCTTTTAAAAACCAAAAAAAGAAGATGCTAGTAAAACAGAAAATGTGCCAGGCCAGTTAGTTTTGCGGTCGCCCTCGTAGTCTTCTTTCTTGAGTATTTTTTTTTAAGTTTTCTGATAAAGGTCGTTACGGACCTGAAATCGCGATAAAAGCAGTCTGCAGCCACAAAAATCAATATCACTTTGCAGTTTTATTAAAAACTTGTCATCTGTTAAACTGTAGATGCAGGAGGTCTTGAGTTAAGGTTAAGGCCTGTTCAATATTTTATTAAATTATTTAATAAAAAAATGTATTTATTATGAAATGAAGTATAAGTATTTTTTACTGACCTAAGATCGGATAACTGAAAAGTGTTTCATTTATCCGAACTTCCCTTAAGTGAAAACTACGGATAACTAAAAGTCTGTATATGAGTCATTCCATGTCAGACCGTACGGTTTTTGCTAAAAATTTAAACTGATGTTTCCGATGTCTTTCAAAATTTTAATTCGTATTCTTCATTAAAAAATATTTTATACATGTTTTCAGAAAAATGTTAAACATTTTTTTAAAGAGTTATATGCATTTGAAAAACGTCAAAATCGTGAAAAGTCATCTGACATGACAACTTTTTAACTGATGTTTTTCTAAAACTAGTCAATAGATTTTAAAGTTGTATACCTTACTTTAAAGGTATTTGAACATTATTTTTAATTTTTGTTATTTTTAAAATTTGTTTTTTTTTTTACTTAATTTCTGTTTTCCACCATCTTCAAACAAGTCGAAAAATCTGAAAAAAATATTTTCTTAACGCTCAATATAACCTTAATATTTCCTGTAAATTACAGAATGGAAGTCGAATGGATTATATTTTTTTTCCATCGTAGTACTACTTTGTTTTGCCGCCATTTTAGTAAACATTAGTCGACAGTTCATATTTGACAGTGACGTGGAACATTTATTATGGAAACATATTCGATAAACCAACGTGTTTTAATCGTTAAAACATTTTATCAAAATCAATCATCGATTACTGTGACAATGAGAAGGTTAAGTGAATTTTTTGGGAGAAACAACGTGCCAACAAAACGCACTATTTATCGTGTAGTGAATGATTTCGAAGAAAGGGGGTCTGTAGCTGATAGACCCAAGCATAGACCACAACGTACTGCAAGATCGGTTGAAAACATTACCGCTGCTCAAGAAATTGCACACTTTCTTGAGCAGCAGTAATGTAACAATCAGTAACAGAAACAATTCATCAATCTCCATTCGACGCCGTGCTCAGGATCACGTTGATTTTGGGAGAAACAACGCGCCAACAAAACGCACTATTAATCGTGCTCTGGAAGACTGAAAACTGGTACTACTATTGAAAACATTAGAAAAATATTTAATGAAGTGACTAAAGATAGACGAATAAAGCTCACAGAACTTTCTTATATTGTTAAAATACACGAAAAACAAGTTTGGAGTATGTTCCATGATGAACTCCACATGAAAAAGCTATCCGCAAGATATGTGCCGCGTTTGTTGACTTTGCCCCAAAAATCGTCCGTTGGGCCAATTCCGAGGAGCTTTTAGCGATTTATCAGCGTAATCCAATTGCGCCGATTAATAACACTACATCCCAGAATACAAAGAACAGTCAAAACAATGGATAGAAGCTGGTAAAAGTGGCCCCAAGAAGGCGAAAACTGTTAAGTCATCAGGAAAAGTAATGGCAACAGTATTTTGGGATGCAAGGGTTATAATATTTATGGATTATCTTGAGAAAGGAAAAACTATAAATAGTGAATATTATTGTGCATTATTTTATCGGTTGAGTGAAGAAATCAAGATAAAACGACCGCATTTAGAAAAAAAAGTTCTTTTTCATCAAGATAATGCTCCTTCACACACTGCATTTTTAACTCAACAAAAACTGGCCGAATTACGATTTGAAATTGCTCCGCATCCACCATATTGTCCAGCTTTAGCTCCTTCTAATTATTTCTTGTTTCCAAACTTTAAAAATTTTCTCGCTGGCAAAAAATGTTCGTCCAATATCGAGGTTATTGCTAAAATTGAGGCATATTTTGAAGGTCTTGAAAAATCTTATTTTTCGGATGGAATTAAAAAAACTTGAAAAACGTTTGATGAAGTGTATTGAGTTGGAAGAAGATTATGTTGAAAAATAAATAATAATAATTCCAAAAAAACGTTTCTTTTTATGTTAGACCAGTTACTTTTGCGGTCGCCCTCGTACATATGACAATAGGATGTTAGAGCTCGCCCATGACAACCCCGATTTTCATGAAAAAATCATAATGAGTGATGCGGCACATTATCATATGTGAATAAACAAATTAGTCGATTCTGGGCAATAGAAAATCCTCAAATTATTCATCAGTCACCTTTGCATCCATTAAAAGTGACAGTCTGGTGTGCAATTTAGTCAGGAGAAATCATTGAACCATACTTCTAAGAAAATGAAAACGGCGTAACGGTAACTGTCAATAGGGACCGATATCGTGATATGATTGAACATTTTTTTAACGCCCGGATAACTTAGTAGGGACATAAATACTGTTACAACATTGAATACACCCATTTGAATAGTAGAACTGAACATACCCCGTTAATGGGTTTTGAAAGCTTACCTCAATATCGTTAGTCTGTAACGGGATTTTAAAATTGTTTCAACTTTCATCCTGGAGGGAGTATCGCTGTAATAGCGCTTTTAAAGTGTGAAATGAAAAAAGCGATATCAAAACTCTCTGGACACTAGGGATTAGCCGCATGTGCGTCTACCGATGCATTAAACTGTTTGAGGAGACTGAAGATGTAAAAGACCGCCAACGGTCGGGCCGCCCACGCTCTGTTTGAAGACCGCATGTCATCAAAGCCGTTAAATCAAGAATTCACAGAAATCCGCTCCGAAAACAGAAAATCATGGCCCGTGAGATGAATATCACGCCAAAGTCCATGAGTCGAATCATTAAAAAAGACTTGGGACTTTCAAACGACGTACCGGACATTTATTGACTGCAGCTTTAAAAAAATAGGATTGAAAAATGCAAACGTCTTTTGGTGAAGCACGCTGATAACTTGCACAGAAAAATTTTGTTCTCCGATGAAAACATTTTTACCTTTCAGGAAAAATTTAACAATCAAAATGATAGTGTATGCGCTGTCATCTAAGGAAATATCTGAACTGATCCCAAGGGTGGAAAACGGTCATCACCCAGCTTCAGTCATGGTTTGGTGGAGTGTCTCTTACGATGGGGTCACTGACCTGCATTTCTGCGAACAAGGAGTCAAAACATCGGCCAAAGTTTACCAAGAAACCGTTTTGGAAGCTGTTATGAAGCCTTTTAACAATGCCCTGTTCCAAAACCAGCTATGGACTTTCCAGCAGGATTCTGCGCCGGCCCATATGGCTAAATCGTCCCAGGCCTTGCTCGAAACAATTTGCCAGCGTTCATTTCCTCTGAAGAATGGCCCTCAGGCAGTCCAGATTTGAACCCATTGGATTACAAATTGTGGACGGTTTTAGAGGACAAGGTTTGTCACAAAAGATACCCCATCAGTGGATCTATTAAGACTGCTTTGGTTCGAGCTGTGGCCAATTTTCCAATGGACGAGGTTCGTGCAGCTATTGACGATTGGCCAGTGCGACTTAAGGTGTGTGTAAAGGTAAAAGGCGGACATTTCGAATAAGCAGATTCTTTTTGGATACAATATAGATAAATAAATATATTAAAATAACATTCAATAACATTCAGTACTTTTTATTTTACAGCATAAAACGTGTGTAACAGTATTTATGTCCCTACTAAGTACAATGAAATTACTGCGAGACCTCTTTCCACAACAAGTTATTTCATGAAACAGTGATGTTGATTGGTCTCCACGGTCGTCTGATTTGACTGCTCCGGACTTCTTTTTGTGGGGATATCTGGAAAGCAAGGTTTATGCAAACAATCCAAAACGCTTGAGCAACTCAAACAAAATATTCGTGATGAAATTAATGAAATACCGCGTGAAATGTGTGAACATGTAATGAAAAATGTGCTCAAAAGGCTCGCATTTGTGAGTCTAACAGAAAATTTTAAACAAACAAAATAGTAGACCTTCCCGGCGGACACCTTGTATTTGCTTGCACCCAAACAGTTATATGTTTGCTGTAATGTTTCCAAACATGTATATGCTAAACAATAATATTTTTATATATAGGTTTTCATAAGTTTTTGTTTTGTTTATTCTTTGCTGATTACTTATGTATGTACTAACACCTTATACACTCAAAAAAAAAAAACAATGAACCCAAAGTCAAGTAAAATTTATCTTAATTTTAGTAATAATGCACTTTGTAGGGCGCCAACGTTTTTATCTCACATTCAGTATGTAATTTTTCTTGAATTAGGGATATTCATTGAACTTGGTTATTTTTCGTTCAAGTTAGGACATGATTTTAATTAATTTCTAGTTTAACATAACTAACTTGAAGATTTGTTTTCTTTATACTAGTAAGTAGTAAAACTTATCACATTTGTAACTTATACCTAGTAGATGCATTGAATCACTCGTACGAATCCGTAGATTTAGCATTACGCTGACATGAGTACCAGGTCCGGTGATATGCAGGCAACGTAATTGCTGATGAATGTGCCAGAATGGGCTCTGGAACAGTGGGCGAACCAACAACCCCAGACATATACATCCCGCACGTCGAACTGATGAATTTAATCGACGAAGTGGCGGTATTCCATGCGGGGTCAAGTTAAACTCAATTCACAAGCGTAGGCCGGAGAAGAACAACGGAATTGTAAACACTTGGAAAACAATCGATGTCAATCCACATAACAGTCTTCCTCGGGCACTGCTTAATCGGGACTATGACAGAGCGTATAGGGATCCCGTGCAGGGACTTATAGAAGTAGCTAGGACGCAGAAGAGCAGGAATCAGTGGAATATATGCTATGAACATGCGTGGGTCTTGTAGAATGGAGATTTACCTATATATGCAGTAGACCGAGCAGACATAGCGGACGTTAATCTTAAATCACTTTAAAAAATTAACTAACGTTCGAGCTGGTTTTAAACTACTCGAACCAGTTGATAAGCCACAATGGATATCAAAATACTTGATAACTGCCCAACATCTCTTTTACAAATATACACCCTCTCTCTAACTCTTTACTCTCCCGCTCTCTCTCGTTATGCCTCTGAGTGAACTCGCCATATAATTGAATCAAATATATAAGTATAAGTACAGTGGTACAAAATCGAACTCTCCGAATGCGAATGGGACGAGACCAATTGCAAATGAAACTTGACATTATTCATAACAAAACTTTTAGGGGTTTTCTTTAGTTCAGTGCGAGATTTGTTCTACACGCATTTGAAGTTGGTGATTTTGGAACGCTCTCTAAGAAGAAAAGATCATTGAAAATTTTATAAAAAATGATGCTTATTTATTTTGTTTATCCTCGATAGCTGTGATATTTTACTGTTTTTAGGGTCGAGGAATTCATTTTTACCAATCATACAAACGGTGTATGATTGGTAAAAATGAATGAAAAAACGGTGTATTACAGTAATTACTGCATCTAGAACACAAAGGAAGACAGTTAAACGTATTAGAGAACACTTATTAGAGCACAGTGGGCCGCAAGTGCTGTTTTTGTGATGCCGTTTTATTTCTACATTTAATGTCTGATCTCTGGCCCGATATTCTGGTTTTGAGCATATTTTTTGTCGTACCCAAACGTTGTAACACGTATTGTTGTAGCAATGAATACTGTATATAACATTTTCTCTCTCTTCATTTTGTCAATCTTTGTTTTCGTATTCGAAAATAATTGTTCTAGGGTGTTATGTGTCGTCTGTGCCATTTATATTTTTCATTGTCGTATATTTCCGAATTTCTCTATCTCTCTGTGATTTAAGACGCGTATGTCATGGATTTGTAAGTCTTTTCATCGTATTTACCAGTAGCTATAGCTGCTTCTACCCCTGTAGGACGTTTGGAACTTAGCAATTTTACCCTATTACCCTTCGACCACCAATACGAACATTTTCAAACCGCTGCCATTTCGCCACCTTGTATTTTCGGGAATGCTCGTAGATGGACCTTTTTTCATGGAATGAGCCAAGGACTACGCTGGTGAAATTTGTTCACTCGTGAATGAACACCCTGTAAAACGATAATGGAGAGAAAAGCGATACAAAAGGGAAATATTGGGGAAAAAAATATTAAAGCAATAGGTTGGCATGGGAAATTGTAATGATAATGAAATGGGATAAAAGAGTGCCAAAAGGGACGGAATATGAAAAAGTGTGAAAAACCATATTACATCAAAAAGATGATATGAATTCTAGAAATGGGTATGAAAAAGGCATATAAGAGCCCAAATATCAAAATGTGAGAAAAGCTATATTAAATCAAAAGGATGACTTAAAAAATTAAATTGGAACAAAACAGACGAAATAGAAGAAAGTTAGAAAAACCATATTAAATCAACAGGATGCCATGGAAAATTGATATGGGGATACCAAAATGTGCGAAAACCTAAAATGCAAAAATCATTTCAAAACATATCAAAAGGATGGTTAAGAAAATATAAATATGGATGAAAGGGGATTAAAAAGGGGCCAACAGCGGCAAGCAAGAGAAGCAATATTAAATCAACAGGTTGACATGGAAAATTGAAATAGCAATAAGGGGTACAAATCTAATACTCGTAAAGTGAGAAAAACCGTAGTTAATCAACATGTCTTGAAAAAAAGAAATGGAAATAACAAGGGTTACAAAAAAGTCCAAAATGGGTCGAATATCAGAAAGTGAGAATGATATTATTGGATCAAGGATTGGGATAAAAAAAAGGTACAAAATATATATAAAAAAGGGAAAAAGCAAAATATTTAATCAAGAGGATGATGCAGAAAAATGAGTGGAGTTCAAACGGGAATAAAAAAGGGCCAGAAAGTACAAACAGCAGAAAATCAATTTTGAATCAAGAAGATGGCATGGAAAATTGGGATAAAAAAGGTTAAGAGCAGTCGAATAATAATGACTGTCATGGAAAATATAAATGGGGAATGGCCGATGGTCATTGAGGCTAGTACCTTTAAATTTACTTTATTATAATTTGATTGTAATAAATGATAAAAAAAATAAATGGGGATAAAAAAGTATAACCAAAGTTCAACAAGTGGCTAAATATTAAAAAGTGAGAATAAGAGTATCAAATCAATAGAAACGGGATGATAAAAGGTTCAAAATGGACGAAATACAGGGTATCCGCCGGAAAGGTATACTACAGTGTGTCCGTCGGAAAGGTATATTATTTTGTTTGTTTATAATTTTTGATTAAATGAAAGATAATGGATCTTATATTGATAAATATTTTGTTTAATGTCAGCAATTATGTATGGAATACAATATCAGATAAATGACCGCCTCTGTTAGCCTCACAAATGCGAGCACATTTATATTGCGGTTGATGGATTGTTTTAAACACTTTCTTGAGCAGCAGAAATGGTTTCAGCCGATCTTGCAGTACGACGTGGTCCATGCTTGGGCTATCAGCTACAGACCATCTATTTTCGAAATCATTCACTACACGATAAATAGTGCGTTTTGTTGGCACATTTCACATATGAAATGGAGTATATTAAAATGGAAGTAGGAAAACAGTATTAAATCAACAGGATATAGGTAAAAGAAATGATAAAAAGAAGCAAAAATGTCGAATTATCAAAATGTTAGAACAATATCAATAAATTAACAGTCATTTAAAAAAAGAGAAGAGATATCAAAAAGTTAAACAACAGTATTAACTGATCGATGGCACAGTACATAGAAATGGACATAATATGGATTGAAATGAGCGAAATAAAAAACGCTGTAAAAACAAAATAAAATTACCATGTATATTTATAATTGGAATGGTAAGGAAAGAGGATAAAAAGAGCCACAACAGGCCAGATATCCAGGAGTGAGAAAAAGAAAAGGACGAAAAAACAATATCAAATCATTCGAAATGGCAAATGATAGCGAAAACGGATAAAAATAACGCGTGGTCCATTTCGAGGTTCCCTACTTTTTTAAAGAAAAAAACACAGAAAATTCAAATTGAATGGGAAATGTTTATTATCATTTGAAACAACATTCTTTGACATTTAGTTTTTAAAGATTATGTCTATCAAATGTAACCAACAACCCCAGACATACACATCCCGCTCGTCGAACTGATGAATTTAATCGACGAAGTGGCGGTATTCGATGCGGGGTCAAGTTAAACTCAATTCACAAGCGTAGGCCGGAGAAGAACAACGGCCGCGGCTTTGTCTCAGATGGTCCATCCGTTGAGTCCAATTTTTGATGACTCGTTCGATCATTTCGACTGGTAACTGCCGAGTTACACGCGTAATGTTTTGCTTCAAGGCCTGAATCGAAGGGGGTTTGTCCGCATAAACTTTAGTTTCTACATATCCCCACAGGAAAAAGTCTAACGATCTTGGTGGCCAATCGACTGGCCCAAATGTGAAATTATCTGCTCACCGAAGTGTTCTCTCAATTAATCCATTGATTGTTGAAATCAAATGTCACCGAGATTACGAGTTTCAATTTCAGGCATCAAATAGTCGGTTATCATGGCACCATAACGTTAGCCATTGACGGTTATGTTCTCACCAGCATCACAAACCTGCCCACAAACCCCACCAAACCATTGTTTCTTCTGGATGAATTGGCAGCTCTTGAACCTCTTCTGGTTGCTCTTCGTCCCAAATGCGGCAATTTTGCTTGTTTACATACCCATTGAGCCAGAAATGGGCCTCATCGTTGAACAAAATTTGGCTCGAAAACGCACGAAACACATTCCTCACAGAACGTGAATTTTCGTAATAAACTTGAAAGATTTGTAAACGTTGTTCAGGCGTAAGTCTTTCCATGATGAAATACCAAACAATACTAAACAAAAATAACATGACAGCATGACACGACTCACACGTGATCTGGCAAAAAAAGGCTATTGAAAAAAGTAGCTCACCCATTATTAAAAAACCAATATCCAATCAAAACGTTATCGTTTTAAACATAGAAATGCTGATTGAAATGCCACTATTGGCGAACAATTGAAAATGAAGGAAAACAATATTAAATCAACATAATGACATAAAAACTAAAAAATGAAGATGAAGATGAAACAGGGCCAAAACAGAGATATGTCATTATCAGGCGTTAAAAATGCGATTGGACATTGACAACATGGGAGAAATTTGATAATAAGAGCGAAATATATAGTTTAATACTACTGATAACAGAAAGGACAATTATTACACGACAATCTTTTTCAAAATTAGTCGGAACTGATTATAGTGGAATGAAAAGAACACAGTAAACTAAATGATGAAAACGAAACGAATAGAGAGAGATACAGTTCAAAAAATTTCAAAATTGCTTGCATTAATTTTGTCTATTTTGAAAATTTTCTGTGCAGTTTTTGCAAATTCAAGTTTATTAGGAAACATGTTTATTAAAACGTGTGCTGACTAATTTATGAATTTGATAGTTTTACTTTCGTGTTTAATCCTATATACCGAAATAAATTTTGTTGATTTAATAGATTACAAAACTTTAGCAAACATCGATATCTTTCAATTTTTTTTTATCGAAAAGTATATTCAGGGAAAAACTACTTGCTAAAAATACAGAAATATAAACAGTTTTTTTTTGAGTAAATTGAGGTTTTTTGTAAGAAGTTGGCACCCCGCAAACAGAATAATGATTGCTCTTAATCAATATAAATTCTTATATATGACTCGACTGTTATATTGACATTTGTTTATTATATAAGTACATACGTTTTTACATATTTAATTTTTTCTAAAATGTTTTCATTGTTCCAGGATGTTTTGCGAATAATGGTATTCCAGGCGTATCTATTCACAAATATAGATCACTTTTAAGCAAAGATAATACACCATTTCCAGCAAGCTCTGCCGCAGGGCCTGTTCGACGATTGTGGAATTTCCTTGTTCGCCAAGATGAAGCACAGGACGTGTTTATTAAAGTAATATTTGGAAAGAAATCTGATAGTTCATACAAGAATCCTTCACAGCCGCACGATAGTGTAGACAATGGTAAATCCGATTTTTTTAACTGTAATAAAACTACTTTTTTTTTAAATATTTTTAATTTTCTTTTAAGGTGGGAGTACTACAGGCAAAGATAATAATGAACCTATTCGTGTAATACATAAAGACCACGAATCAATTCTTGCGTTTTGCTTGAACAATAGTTCATCAAGCATGATTGCCGTAGCGAACCCTAGGGAAGTCCAAGAATTCGATATCTCGCTTTTGCTGGAATCGCCAAATTGGTATGAGGATGAATGCGACTACGACATGCTAAATATATCGAAGGATAATGAAGCTGGATCAAATGCGGGATTTTTAATGATTCAAACAACTGAGCAGTAAGTTCTAAATTTATGCAAAAGTTTTCTGTGTACAAAATTTACCAAGTTTTTACGAAATTGGAGTATACGCCTGTTAAAACCAGATTTTCAATATATCGGCTTAGGCTGTTGTTGGCATTGAGTTGATTTAAAAGAGTTTACCAACTACTGTCTAGCAAGGATTTGTTGTTGTCGACGTTATGAAGATTATATATAGCTTCCAAGCAAAACAAAAGATTTCCATATTCAGTGTTTTTAAAGCATCATATGGTGATTTTTTGGTTCGACAAAATATTTCACTCACTGCAACCCTACTGACCCTAGATAGAAGGATCTCAACTCTGAGATCAGTAGGTTAGTCAACACATATAAGCGGAACAAAAGGCTATATCGCTTTAAGCAGTGCAACTTAAGTTCTAGAATTGCTAAGTTGTGGATAACGGTCAAATCGCTCTATATCACGTTCGGTGATAGAACTGTGAGAGATCCGAAGAGGTGCGCGTGTTAGTTTAACCTGTTTTTTTAGCACCCAGAGAGAGATAAGGCGAAAGGAGAGTATTGCGTCGTATCCGCGCTCTCCGAGTCGAAGAGGCACCACCACAATTTACCGTTGGCGAAGTTGCCAATGTCATCCGCAGAGCAAAGTCATCAAAGGCGCTGGGTCCGGACGAAATCTCAATGCTGATTTAAAGATACATGACCAAAGTGCTTAATCTGTCGCTAGCCACTCACTTATTTCCCGATGCCTGGAAAGAGGCGGAGTGGTTCCGCTACTGAAGCCAGGCAAAGACGCATGTAAAGGAGAATCGTACAGGTCGATCTTCGTGTTTTACCCAGTATCAACGTCGCTTGAGGCACTGCTCCTGCCCAGCCTGATCGAAAACAATGCTTGTGCTTATCATTAGCATGGGTTCCGCAGGCAGCACAGCACAATTGCTTTACACGCCATCACCAGACGTATAAGTCACGGCATTGACCAGAACAAACCCAACGACTGGACGGTTCTTGTGGCTGTTGACCTTACAAAAGCCTTCGACTCGGCCAATCATGCCACTCTGTTCGAGGACATTACACAAACGTTCCTTCCACCCAGTTTGAAACTTTGGGTCGTACTCTATATGTGCGGACGCCAGTCATATGTAGAATTTAGATACTGAAAGTCGATGCCCCGTAGAGTTAAACAAGGAGTTCCCCAGGGTGGAGTGATATCCCCGGCTCAGATTAACTTCTACCTCTCTAAAATTCCTGCACTATCAGACGGCGTTGAAATTGTGTTGAATGCTGATGATTGCACAATTCTGCCATCAGGACCTCAAGTGGATGACATATGCGAGCAAATAAGCTATTACCTCACTGACTTAGCAGGCTTTTTCACTGCGAGGAATATAAAAATATCTGCCTCCAAATCACCAGCCACACTGTTTACAACATGAACCACAGAGGTGCGGTTGTTACTCAATGTGAAAGTCGGTGACGTCAACATCCCGACTTCCATAATCCTTGGGGTCACATTGGACAGCCTTTTCGATCCTCTGCACATGCTACAGCTATCTGCGATAAACTTAAAAGTGGGAAATGGATCCTCATGTCACATGCCGGCTGTACTAGGAGAGCCATCAAAGAAGCCTTGTTGACCGATAGGTCGGACTATGGCGAACTACGCAGCGCGGGTGTGGTTGCCGATCGTGAGTACGACGCAGTGGAAGAAAATTCAGACTTGCCAGAATGCCGCCCTCAGAACATCAACAGGGTGTCTTCTTATGTCTTCTGAGGACCATCTACATGAGGAGACAAAGGTTCTTACCGTGTGCAGACACAATTTCCTGATGTCTAAGCAACACCTGCTAGGGTGTTTTCGCAGCAGTCGCAGTTACACCATCTCTTGGACAGGATGCCTCCGCCCAGGCAGATCAGTTACGATATTCATGATCTAGAGAGAGAGGTCCAGCGTTATAAGAGAGAACCTTTAGATCATCGAAACTATCAGGCAGGTCTGAACAACATTCACGCCTATGAAGTCGCATCAGCAGTATTCCGCTATTGAGATTTCACCTGAGGAGAAGATGCAACCTAGGCAGAAGCGCGTGGTTCTTGCTCTGCTGAGATCTGGATGGTGCAGCCGCCTCAATGCGTATTGGGCACGAATTGATGCTAACGTTCCGGACGTTTGTCCCGTTTGTCCAGCCAAACCCACTCAGCTGACCCCAGGTATCTGTGCACGTATCCAGTTTAAATGGCGCGTGCGCCGTTAGAATGAACTAGTTTACACCCTATGTTCCAAATAGACGACATAAAATTGTAAAGTTATATATACAGTGACGGATTTAAGTATTCACACAGCGCCAATTTGAATGAAAAGTCCTTTATAATTTTTAAACGAAAGTCGTTAGCTCATTACTGTCTTCGTGAAAAATATTATTCAAAATATTACTTACTTAAATTTATGTTAAAAGTTAAACGATGTATAAACTATAGAAGGGGACAGCACAAAAGAATAAAAAAGTGGGATTTCAGGTGGACTTAATTATTCACACATGCTTAGCTATGGTCTCTAAAATGCATCTATGTGAATGCAATTGCTTAAGTATGGCAATCCTTTTGTGTGACAGAATAGGGAAACCCCTCGTCTACAACTATTTGCTATGTTTTCAGTTATTGAAGTGCATTAAAAAGCGAATATTAGAAAAATGTGCCGAAAACAAAAGGAAACTGCAGAAGCTGAAATAAAAATTATATTGGACCTATATGAACAAAATAAATCGTATACAGAAATCGGAAAATATTAAATCGAAGTCGTTTTACAATATGCAGCATTGTAAAACGTTTCAAAGACTCTACAGATTACTCAAATATGGAACGTACTGGACGGCCACGAAAGCTAAATGCCAGAGAAGAAGTTTAGATTGTAAAAAAATTTAAAAGGACCCAAAAATAACTTCTACCCAAGTGGCTGCAGAGTGCTTAGAAGAGATAAATGAAGAAATCTACACAAAAACGGTACTTAGGACCCTCTATCGTGCCGGTTACAGTTGAAGAACAGCGAGAAAAAAAACCACTCATCAGCAAAATAAATAAAACCAAACGCCTTAACTTCGCAAAAGTGTATAGGAACGAGCCAGAGAACTTTTGGGACGGAGTTATATTCTCAGACGAGAGTAAATTTAATATTTTTCAATTGGATGGAAGAGTTCGTGTTTGGAGACGGCCAAATACGGAGTTAGAAAAAAACAATGTGGTCAGCACGGTCAAGTATGGTGGAGGAGGGGTCATGGTGTGGGGCTGCATGTCCTCAGCAGGTGTGGAAAACTTGGTTTTCACCGAGGGTCAAATGGATAAAACTGTATACCTAATTTTTTTGAAGGAAACCCTTTTAAAAAGTGCGGAGAAGTTAGGTCTTGGTGAAAGTTTCTACTTTGAACAGGACAACGAACCCAAACACACCGCCCACGACGTACGATTGTGGATAGTCCATCATGTTTCCCATATTCTTCCGACTCCTCCACAATCTCCTGACATGAATCCCATAGAACATCTATGGGACGAATTGGGCAGACGAGTGGGAAAGTGACAAATAACTAGCAAGACTCAACTAAAAGAGGTCCTGTTGCCAGAATGGCAAAGAATTGGGTCCAATGTCACAAAACATTTAGCGCTTTCAATGCCAAGAAGATTGGAAGAAGTCATTAAGAAGAAATGTTACTCAACACAGTACTAAATTTTCTGAAAAAACTTCATTTTACTTAAAATCATACAACTGTATGAATACTTATACATGTTAATGGTTTCCGTAGTTCCTCTACGGTTGAGAAGTAAAACCGCAGAACATTGGAAAAATGCTCGGCCATCATCTGTCCACTTCTGCCATGCATTCTGCGAGAAAATAAACTATTACCTCATTGACATAGCACGTGTTTTCACTGCAAAGAAAACAAAAATATCCGTATCCAAATCATCAGCCACACTGTTTACTGCATGGACCGCAGAGGTGCGATTGTCACTCAATGTGAAAGTCGACGACTTCCCAACTACCAACTACCCCAAAGTCCTTGGGGTCACGTTGGACAGCACTTTTCAATCCCCTGCACACGCTACAGCTATCTGTGATAAGGCCAAAAGTAGAAACAAGGTTCTCAAGTCACTTGCCGGCAGTACTTGGGAGCCCACAAAGAAACCTTGTTGACCTCTTACAAAGTGATCGGCCGGTGTGGTCGGCGAACGTGAGTATCACGCAGTGAAAGAAATTTCAGACTTGCCAGAATGCCGCCCTCAGAACAGCGGGTGCTAACAAATCTGGCGATCGCGCTGGCCAAATTATTTCTGAATTTCTGGAAACTATTCGCTCTCCAAAAACATGACTTAAAACTGTCATTGTGTCTCGGGCAGTGTGCAAGAGCAGGACGTAAAATTTGTTTTTATCATAAGCCGATACCGCTCTCCTTTTATCGAAGAAGAATGGCCCAATGATATTTATAGATGTGATCCCACACCATACTGTACACCTAATGGGGTGCAATGGGCGTTGATAAATTGCTCTTGGATTTTCCGACCCTAGAACCTACAGTTCTGCCCCTTAGATGTACAGATTATCTAGAGCCGATTTCGGGAACACAAAAAAAATTTCTCTGCACTTAAAATTCCGGCCTTTTAATTTGTTTTAATAATGCGTGGTCATATGAAGTCCGATCGTAACAAGATGCATACCGTTGTTTATGTTTTGGCAAGCGCTATATGGCCGTAGGTCATTTGTGACTCCGAAATCAAATACGATTAGTGACCTCAGTTATCTCGTTTTCTGCCCCCTGAATTAGGACTTATTTTGAACGTTAGAAAGAGCTTTAAAAATGATTAAACTTTTGCGTTTTAATTACTCTTTTGCTCATAAACAAAAAAGTTACATGGGGCTGCACATTTAAAAATATCCACTAAGGTCAAATTCGACTAGTTGCTTCTGACGACGTTTTCTGTCTCACTCTTATCCACATACGGTTTGGCCCAGTATGAAGAAATTTAATTTGCGGGATTCACCACTTAATCAAATCACATTGTTTTCCCATGCAAAAAAGAATTTATGCCACTGCATCCTTATTTATTGACGTACATTCATAACAGAACAATATTTCGATTATTTTATAGATTTTTTATGCCATTATCAAATGCACAAGGTTTTGTGCAGACTGTTTACGAATCAGCAAGTACAGTTATAGATGAAAAGCGGATGACGATTTTTTTTTCAATTGTAGAACTGAACCTACCCCGTTAATGTATTATTGGTTTTGAAAGCTAACCTCAATAGCTTCAGTCTGTAACGGGATTTTAAAATTGTTTCAAGTTTCATCATGGAGTCGTCAGATAATGGGAACCGTATCGCTGTAATAGCGCTTTTCAAGTGTGAAATGACAAAAACGATATTTTCAAAACGCTCCGGAGATGTAAAAGACCGCCACCGGTCGGGCCGCCCACGCTTGACATCAAATCCGTTAAATCAAGAATCCACAGAAATCCGCTTCGAAAACAGCAAATCATGGCCCGTGAGATGAATATCACGCAAAAGTCCATGAGTCGAATCATTAAAAAAGACTTGGGACTTGGGGCTTTCAAACGACGTACCGGACATTTATTGACTGCAGCTTTAAAAAAAAATAGGATTGAAAAATGCAAACGTCTTTTGGTGAAGTACTCTGATAACTTGAGCAGAAAAATTTTGTTCACCGATGAAAAAATGTTAAATAAAAATGTGTCCGAATTTCATATATAACTCGATTCATCAAAATATTTTTTTATTTTTATACGAAAAATTTTAGCCTAAAGTTGCCATATGTGTGTAATGAAAAAAGAAGACTAAAAATACATTAAACTTTTAAGGCGTGTAACTTTAATGTATAAGAGCTATATGGGCGTGAAATATATTTTTGGAATGGTAATTTTATTGCACATACAACAGATATTTCTCAGTTATTTTTGGGGGGGGACAAATCTCAGCTAAATTTTTGAACCACAGAAAAATTTTAAGATTTTGATTTAAAGGTGGACCTACAGTTCGATCTCCACTCTCCTCCACTAAGTTATTAGTACAGGGGCTTAGTTACATGTCTCACTTACTAGCTATATAAGTTTCAGCTGCTAATACGTGCTAACCTGGAAAATATATACAAAATACTTCAAAAACTTCATTCCGAAATATGCATTATTCAATAGGTTTTTTTAAAAATAAAAATATAAACTATTTTTTTTAAACTTAAAATATTATTATAAAGTAAAGTTAATTTTTAATAATTGCTATATAAAAAAACCTTTGCTAGGATTTGAACCCGTAACTGCTTCTTGATGTGCCAGGATCTTGTTCAGCTATCGTAGATGTAATAAACTATTTTCAAAATTCTTATGTTGTTATTAAACAATTGTTGTTTTACGTTTCTCGCCAGTTTTAGTTTAGTGAAAGAAAAGGTGTACGTCGATAAGCCACCAACAATTCAAGAGCTAAAGGATGAGATATTTCAGCACATTACCGGCATAGAACCTCAATTATGACTCATCGTCATCGAAAATTTGGACCATCGGATGGAGGTGTGCCGCCGAGGTCGCGGCGGCCATTTCGCCGATGTTTTGTTCCATACATAATTGAACCAATACCAATATTATTATAATAAAAAGAAATGACAATAATTTCCTAAATAATTTGTGTTTTATTCAAAATCAACATTGGCCCTTAAAACTTAACCACCCTTTAAATAAAAAAAAGTTGCTGAAGCTAAGAAAAAGAAAAATGAACTTTACTGTAGAAACAATATTGAAAAGATTAAGTAGAGTTATACAAATTTCTACTCGAGTGTAATGAATGAAAAATACAAAGGAAATGTATCTAAATTTCAACAAGCACCTAAGAAATGCTGGAATAATTTTAACGAATAGAGATCGCTAAATTTGTGAATACAACTAATGATGAAGTTCGCAAGCTCATATCAAGCATGGATAGATCTAAAGGTAACGGAAGTGGTGGCATTTTACCATTAACAATTATTGAATGTATGGACGAGTTGTCTCAGTTTTTTGTGCAAATATTTAATGATACAAAGTATTCTTGTTTCCAAAAAACAAGTCCAAATACAATTGATAAATATAGACCGATATCATTGCTTTCAGTAATTGACTTCATTTTTGAAGAAAAAATCATTCCCAACTTTTAACATATGTATTTGAATAATGAGAGCCTGCTTTTCGATAATCAATACGGCTTCACAAAAGGATGCGGAACTGAAAGTATTTAACTATATTTGCGATCTTGTGGATCACTTGATATTATGTCAGAAACTATCTTATTATGGCATGAGAGGTAATGAGTTGTGCTGTTAGAAGATTATTCGAGAAACAGAAAACACTTTGTACACATAAATGACAGTAAAAGCTCCTTTGGGAATGTTTTGTGTGGAGTACCGCAAGGAAGTGTTTTGGGCCATTACTTTTTAAAATATATATTTATGACATCAACAATCTTCTGCATGGAAGACTTTATTTATATGCTGATAATTTATGTATATTCTATCCATACAAAGAAATCATAGTTTTAAAAACATTCATGAAGAGCTTTAATAGCAACATTTTCGAGATTAAACAGATTGATCCTAAATGCAACTAAAACCATATTTATAAGGTTCCGGCCGCAATCGAATCGGCATGAGGACAGCTGTAAAATTTTCTTAGAAGGCAGATAACTCTCGGAAGTAACCAGTGTAAATTATTTAGGTATAACTTGACAAAGAAATTTAAATTAGAAGCTTCATATAGAACATTTGCGATCCAAAATAACACCTGCTAAGGAATCCCGTTTAAGATGAGTACAAACTGGATAAAACAAGCAAATAATTAATATCCAAAACACTAATTCAAAGTCATACAAACAAATATAAACAAAAATTGCTAGTATATACCTACAAAGTAATAAACTATATTGGTCATCACAGCATCCATCTTAGCAGGGTTCTTCATAATCGTAACTCAAGAAGTCGTTCTCAATCTCATTTGCAAGTAACTCGGTGTCGTTTAGAAACAACCAAACAAAGGGTTGAACACTTGGTTGCATTGAGTTTAATAATTTACCATTATCCTTAAAAGAATTACAATCTATTTCAATCTTTAAAAATAAATTGAAAGACCATCTTCTTCAGAACGTCGAGTAATATTTTATAATTATTGTTTTACACATAAATAATTGATCATTTAATTATTCTGTTATATGAATGCACAACTTAATAAAAAAAAGTAAAGAAATTCCTATCTAAAACCCACACGCAGTCGGAAATACTTTTCTAAGTCCTTCTAATCTGAGTTTATATCAAAGCACGTTCTATGACTTGGACCTCATATACATTGTCCTGATATTTGCATTTAACTCTCAGAGCTGTGCCAATGTTTTTAAGTATTTTGTAAAACTAGCAGATTCGCCATAGCTTTCATTTCATTTTCATTGATTTCATTTTCCGCATCAGTGCCACTGCAGTTATCCTTGTTGGTATTATCTTTTAAGCTTTTATTATTATAAATAAGTTAAGTTTTTTAATGCACCGCTTAAGTTCACTCCAACCCTCACGAGTTCTTGGCGGACCATGACCACTTTTCAATTTCGTTCTATTATTTTTTTAATTTTGCTGGTTACTTCACTTCACAAAATTGGTTCGCGTTTGTTATTTTAATGTTTTTCCATTTTTTGTTTTATTTTCATTAAACACAAATATTTTGAAGTCGTCGCCAAAAACGGTAACGACAAAACAAAGTCGTCTCAACACAATATCGGCGCCACATTTGCGTACGGAACACCTAATATATGTCAGTAGTTATCGATATTTGACGACAATATCTTCTGAAATACAAAATTACAATGCGTCACGACGACAACGGGAATAGGACTAAATAAACCTTCTTGCCAACATCATCGCAGTCTTCTCGTATACATCGAATACCGGGCAAAGCGCGAAGGTGATCCACAAAATAAGCCTAAATTCATTTCTAGTAAAAATCGTGGAACGTTTAGTGGATGACATGCCAAAATCCCAATTACTCGTAGAAGACAACTTTTTGAAATTTTATCAATATGTTTATGTCAAGCACAGTTAAGACTGCACTGTATACTTATATTATTGCTTTCAATAGTGTACTTTACATACCGAGGTCCTAATTCAATCCTTAGATTAGGTTGGTTAGATCGATTGCCAAAAGACTGTTTCAGTGATATGCAAAGGACCATGTGTGAATATCATGCGGATGAAAAGGTTTAAAATTACAGACAAATTTTTTCGGGGAACTCCACAGTATGACATCCTCTTACCACTCTCCTGTTGGTCACCACTATAAACAGGCTACTACTTAAGTGTAGCAATTCCTATGAGGGAAAGACACCCTTCGCAAAAAAGAGCGTGATTCTAATGATTTCCAAACGTTGCTCGTAAGTGATCTTTACTGAAGGATCATTAAAAATGTTTGAGGGTGCGTTGACATAAAGATACGAAATTGTTATGTATGTATCTATTGGAAAACCCTTTATTAAAACAAAGGCAGTCAAGTAATTAGATCGAAATATTTGTAATTGTGGGCGTGGTGTGCTGCTGAAAACAATTATTTTATGTTATTTTAGGAAAAAAAACGTCATTCTTGTTAATTCTTGTGTCTGTAATCATTGCCAATAAAATATTTTCAGGATGAAAATAGTAGCTGCTGTATTACATAGTTGCTTTTTCATCGACGGTTCCAGCAGACGTTGTACACCAATCCAAAGCTAAGTTTTGTGTATTGTATTATTTTGTACTCTTTTTTAACCAATTTTAGTGTTTTAATTTTTTTTATTTTACCTTTGATTGTACTGTGGAACAAATTCAGGTTAGCAAAAGTTATGTCGATCCTGAGAGTGAGGGGTGAAAATATAGGCTAAATTAGAAGCCCCGTATCGTGGTGTTTATGTTAGTTCGAATTTTGTTTAATCGACCTTCGAACTTTGCAGTCAAATGCCGATTTTCAGCATATTGTTGATATGGTTTTTGGCTATAGCTCGCCGACTAATTGATATTTTTCAATCTGTAAAAGCCAAATTATTGCTAGAGACCTGCGCAACAATTGAAATTTTTTAAAAAATTTATTTAGAAAATTTTTGTGGTGCTTATGAAGCAAAATGTTATAAAAAAATTTTTTTTTTCATGCTTTTTGAAAATAATTTCCACTAAACTATGTCTTTTTTGCTTTCTGTTTGATTCTAAGTTTCTTCAATAAATTTAATTTAAAAAGAAAACAATCATAATACAATACTTGCGTTTTCCAGCTTAATATTAATTTACTTCTCATTTTTTATGTATCAATTTTGTTCAGTGTTTGTTTTGAAGAAACATTGAAAAAGAAATTATAAAAATATGTAAAAAAAATATAATTTTGAAATGTTATGAAAAGTTTTAAGTAAAAAAATTAAATAAATTAAATTTATGATTTGGCCAGTTGCCTTTAGCAGGCGGCTGTGGATCAACATCACTGATCTCTCTCTCTAATATCTTAGTCATCGTCATCATCATCAGGAAGGTCGAAAATTTAGTCGAACAGATATTCTGCAATTTCATCTTTTTTCTTCCCCTTCTTCCTCTTTTTCAAAGGTGTTTTTATACCACCAACAAATTTCAGCGAGTGTTGTATCTGGAGATTTCTTTCCTCTGTACCTGAAACGAAAATAGTTTTCAATCGATAACATGTTTAAATTGTTCACTCTGACAAAGATATTAGAAAAATCTAGGAATTCAAAATATGTACACTCTATAGGTACCTCATTTCAAATGGTAGCGCAGTTTGGTGATAACGTTCGCCTTGCTCATCAGATTCAGTTGACAATTGTTGAGCGAGTTGATCAAGATGCTGATGCAAGAAATTAATTTTGTACGATATATTAACCCCAATTTCATCGAAAGCTGCCAACATGTTTGCAACAGATTGTCTGTAGTTGTCTTTGCGTTCTTTACCTAAAAGTCCTTTAATGACTGCTTTCAATGAGAGCCATGCATTTAATTCTCGGTCTGTCAGAACTTGGTCGAAATCTTGACGACTCATTAGTTTGCGTATGTCGGGACCATTAACAGTCCCTTCCTGAATTTTGACGTTACTTGGTCTTGGGAAAATGTCTTTTAAGCGGTTGAATACTGCTGGTCTTTTTGCGATACATTTCAAAAAAATTTTAGCAATGCCAAATTAAATGTGGAGCAACGGCAACAAAGGAACAAGACTTTTCGTGTAGCCTATTGTCTTTAGGCCATTTCCGTCCAATGCGACTATTCCAGTTATGCTGTTTGTACTAGTTTCTTCCTAAAATACCTTATCCGTATCGTGAATCCCAATCGCACAAAAACACGGATATTTTGGACGGCCAGATGCTGTTAAGCCTGTAATCAATGAAACTATTTTGAGGTCGCAGCAAATGCACCACTGGTGTTCGTTATATTTGACTTCTTCCAGAATGTGTTTCAAATTATCGAAATTTTCACTAGTATATGTGCTATATGCAATCGGAACAGAAGGCATTCTATTTGTCTTGTGCAAAAGCACAACTTTTATGCTGATTAGTGAACTATCGATGAATAAACGCTAATCATCATTTTTATAGGTTAACGCTATCGTCTCCATTAACTTTTCAATATCGTTGCAATAAGCGAAATTTTTTGCATCATTCACATTGAAGAACTTTTCTTACTCCTTTTGGCATTTTCGATATGCTGTTACTTTGGTACCTTTCGCCAGCAAATGATTCCTTTTCAAAAATGAAGCCAGTAGTTCTGATTTTTTCTGAGTCAGACACAAATTTGCAACAATTCCATCCAATTTGTTTTGTGTGACTAGGATTGGGTCCTTTGATGTTTCATAGGATGTACCTTAACCAGGGTCGTATTCTGAGATGAAATGGATGTAGCAGCGGCAGTTGAAGTACTGATATCTGTTTAAAGATCAATATTTCGGTATGTTGGTACTGGAATGAATTTTGAGTGCAGTAATGGTAATTGGACACTTGGCACTGCTACATAAGTTTGATTCTTTGCTCTTCTTCAATTCTTCTAGTTGATACATCATCCATAGCAACTTCTTGATGCTGGTGGGCTGTTGACTAACCACATCATTGGTATACCAAAAGGCATAGCATTCTTCTTTTCACTTTTCCTTTTCATAAGAGTTGAATAGCAATTAAAGCAAACTTTTTTAGGGGCATAGTTTACGTCAGTGATGAACTCATGCGAGAAATATTGTTTATATGCTTCCAAAAAAAATCAATCGTATTTTCATTGCTTGCTATGAAACGTCCACAAACATTACAAAATTGGTCCATTTTACATTTTGGTTCCGACATTTTTAATACAATATATATTACTTATATACAATGTTTTTTTATGAAACCGATGCACTTAACTTAAATCACTTACAAAATGAAATAAGTTCCAAAAAAATTAATAGCGTATTTTATCACGACCGAGCGAAAATTAAAATACCTCAGCTTCTGCTGAGTTTCGACTCTTAACTGAATCTTTATTTTTGAAATTAGTTCGCTTGTACGAAAAAAACGCTACCTGTGCGGTGGTTGAAAACAAAAAAGTTGTTTTACTAATTCCTAATGCTCGGAACTTCCCTTTTTAATTACTTCTACCTCTTTTTCAATGTTTCTTCAAAACCAACACTGAACAAAATTGATACATAAAAAATGAGAAGTAAATTAATATTAAGCTGGAAAACGCAAGTTTTGTATTATGATTGTTTTCTTTTCAAATGAAATTTATTAAAGAAACTGGGAAGCATATTTTAGATCAAACAGAAAGCAAAAAGACTTAGTTTAGTGGAAAATATTTGACAGGTTGTAGCAATAATTTGGCTTTTACAGATTGAAAAAATATCAATTAGTCGACAAGTTATAGCCAAAAAACCATATAAACAATATGCTGAAAATCGGCATTAGACTGCAAAGTTGGAAGGTCGATTAAAAAAATTCCAACTAACATAAACTAACGCCGTGATACGGGTCTTCTAATTTAGCCTATATTTTCATCACTCACTCTCAGAATCGACCTAACTTTTGCTAACCTGAATTTGTTCCACAGTGTAATTGGTAAATTTTAAACATCAGTATCATCAGTATAGTAGTCAAATATTGATTGTAAATAGCATGTGCATAGTTATCTCTCTCGATCAGACTATTGTAATGGCTTTTATAAAAGTGTATATTAAAAAAAATCACTAGTATTTGTACTAAACCTCACATTCGTACCTCTAATAGTCTGTGCGATATGTTAGTTTTCCATTTTGAGATGTGTGGGCGGTGCCACTCCCTTTTTGCAAACTTGATTCCGCGTATATGCATATCTCTAGGTCAACTCTAATATACTCTGAAAATTACATGACGGTCAGACTTCTATTATGGGTGTTATAACGGGATTTTTAAAATGGGGCGTGGACCCGCATATTTTCCCAAAGAAATATTATGCATCACATCGGGCGTTTCCACACCCACTTAATATAACAGAAACTCAAGTACCCTACAGCTACATTTTGTGAAAATTTAAAAATTTCAGCTGTTTTTGCGTATATATGGTACGAAGAAATGCAAACAAACCTGCAAACACAAACTCATTTTTATATATATGGGGCATTTCATGTCAAGTGGCCCAACTTTTGGAATCGATGGCTTCCGATCGGATAGTAGTTTAGACCCACACTTTGGACGAGATCGGTCAAGAACTCTCTGAGTTAGAGGAGGTCGAATTTTGACATTTTGGCTTTACAGGTGTTTTTTCGCACAATAATGTTTTCCTTTTTTTGCAAAATCAAAAAAGTGTTTACTTTTTTTTTATAAAATTTTTTGCTTAAAAGAAAGCTTATGTTTTTTCCTTTAAAATATTTATGGTCTCTTAGTGGAATGTTGTCTCTGAGCACGTTTAAAGTTGTTGGCATAGGCCAATGACTTGATAAAAAGAAATATATTTGAATATAAAAAGAAATATAATTGAGTTGGGTGAACGAGGTGACCATTCGACCGGACCATTTCGCGATATAACACGTTCACCGAATTTGCCATTCAGTAAATCGATTGTAACGCGTGCTGCGATCACCGACTCAGAATTTCGGTAATAGATTTAATTGATTTCCAAACGATGCTCGTAAGTGATCTTTACTTCGATGAAAATGTTGACTTCAACTAACGTTTTCACACTGAAAGATCATTAAAAATGTTTGAGGGTGCGTTGACATAAAGATACGAAATTGTTATGTCCCCTTTAGATGATGAAGTGTTTATGTTTTGTAAATTTTCAAATACTCAGACAATCCTTTCTTGGCGTTACTAGGTTTAAATTTTAAATCAAATTTTGTGAATCCAATTTTGACATCCTCGTGTTCAGATTGATATTTCAGATTAAAATATCATCTCGTTAATAAAACTGAGTTTCTAGAGCGTCAGTGTTGCACTCTAAAGTTTTTCCATACTTTTTGTTGTGGAGTGTGAGAATCCCATGCTCGACAACCAATATTTTAGCAATTCTTGTTTTTCGTTGATACGTTCCAAACTCCGTCATTATTTTTAAGAAGTTGAATTCTTTTAGCTCTACTCTGTGTCGATTTGTATTTCTCTTTATTTGTTTAAGAACTATTACTGCTTATAACTTATAACTTCTTCGAAAAAGTTAGAATTGTTATCATCCACATTCGCAGAATTAATTCTGTCTTCATCTGGGTAAATTCAACGCAAGCCTCATTACTACTATTTAAAGCCGGTAATTTTTTCAACTTCCCGAGCTCCTGCAGGATACACAAATTTGCAACCGTCGACAGCGTAGGGAATTTTTCTACTAAGGCGTCGAAAATATATCGCGTATCTGATGATCTGTGCTTCTTTTTGTTGAAAAATTAAAATAAAACGAAGAATAAATTTCTCTCTCAAGCTTCGCCTTTTTAGGAGCCATTGATATTTTGAAGATTAATGATGTAAAAAACACACGTCTTAACTTTACTGTTTAGAAGCCCAATTTGTGAAGTTAAGTGTCATAAAATATCGGAGAATGGTCAAAAATTATATCCACTCCATTCAACAATTTGTCTCTGGGGTATCTGATATTTGAACCTACCTATAGGATTGACAAAAGAGCCTCAATGATAGGCGGATAAAATACTCAGTATTGCGAAATTTTCAATATTTAAATATAACCGGTATTATTAATTTTTCAACATTTCTATATAAAAGTGTTTTTATTCCTGAGGTGGACATATTGTCGGTACGAGTATTTTGTTACTGAGGGTAATAAATGTTGTAAGGTATGTTACATACGGTTGAAAGGTTGACTTGTCTAGTTTCTCAGTATATGAATTATTTTTAATGTTTTAGAAACACTTACACAAAAATAGGAAAAACTTTAAAATAGTATATGCTCGTATATGCTTAAAATTGGAAAAACGTTGTTTTGAGTCACAAAACATTTTTATTGATAGATAAAAAGGGCGCATTCTTAGAGCAAAAAAAGCTTTAAAAAAAATCATTTTGCAAAACAAAAGTGACATTTTTTTAATTTTTTCTTAAAAGATTAAATAAATAACTATCTAAATTAAAGCGTGATCAGATTAAAAAAGTTTCGGTATTAAAACGGCCACCACAATCACTGGAACTAAAACCTATGGGGAATCGACCTACGTGTCAAGGCCTCAATTATAGAAGTATCGTAGAATAAATGTAATATTGGGATATGTGACGAACTTTCCTTGTATTTAATACCTATATGCCCAGCTTTAATGGGGTCGATTTTTAATATGGGTACAGTTCTTACATATACGAGGGCGACCGCAAAACTAACTGGCCTGGCACATTTTCTGTTTTACTAGCAACTTTTTTTTTGTTTTTAAAAAGCAATCTTTTATAAGCCATCTGTCAAAATTTCCGAAATATTTAATGATTATTTTTTTTGTTACAGGTGATTGAAGTAAACAAGATTTATAATTTTTGAAAAATGGAAAATAAAGAGTTTCGTGCACTTTTATATGAAACACTTTTATATGAAAGGTTATACGTCACAATTAATCAAAGATGAATTGGATTCCGTGAAATCCTGGGTTCAACAATTTAAAATGGGTCGTTCAAGTACGGAAGATGAACAACGCTCTGGAAGACCGAAAACTGCTACTACTATTGAAAACATTAGAAAAATATTTAATGAAGTAACTAAAGATAGACGAATAAAGCTCAGAGAACTTGCTGATCTTGTTAAAATACACGAAAAACAAGTTTGGAGTATTTTACATGATGAACTCCACATGAAAAAGCTATCCGCTTTTCATGTGCCGCGTTTGTTGACTTTGCCCCAAAAAATCGTCCGTTGGACCAATTCCGAGGAGCTTTAAGCGATTTATCAGCGTAATCCAATAGAGTTCTTGCGCCGATTCATAACTGTTGATGAAACATGGATCCATCACTACATCCCAGAATGCAAAGAACAGTCAAAACAATGGATAGAAGCTGGTAAAAGTGGTCCCAAGAAGGCGAAAACTGTTAAGTCAGCAGGAAAAGTAATGGCCACAGTATTTTGGGGTGCAAGGTGTATAATATTTATTGATTATCTTGAGAAAGGAAAAACTATAAATGAAGTAGTGAATATTATAGTGCATTATAGGATCGGTTGAGTGAAGAAACCAAGATAAAACGACCGAATTTAGAAAAAAAAAGTTATTTTTCATCAAGATAATGCTCCTTCACACACTACATTTTTAACTCAATAAAAACTGGCCGAATTACGATTTGAAATTGCTCCGCATCCACCATATAGTCCAGATTTAGCTCCTTCTGATTATTTCTTGTTTCCAAATTTAAAAAAATTTCTCGGTGGCAAAAAATTTTCTTCCAATAGCGAGGTTATTGCTGAAACTGAGGCATATTTTGAAGGTCTTGAAAAATCTCATTTTTCGGATGGAATTAAAAAACTTGAAAAACGTTTGATGAAGTGTATTGAGTTGGAAGGAGATTATGTTGAAAAATAAATAATAATAATTCCAAAAAAAAACGGTTCTTTTTATGTTAGGCCAGTTACATTTGCGGTCGCCCTCGTAAGTATAGGTACATATTTGTGTTTGTGATTAAAATTGATTGTTTTAAAGTGTACCATTTGGGGTACTCGAAGATCCGGAGCCGAAATTTAGACAGGTTAGAAAGGTGGTTGTTCTATAAATTATGTAGAGAATTCTACTGTTTCTGAGTGTCTATATATCGATGTTTAAAAGGATCAAGGACTCGATTTTAGTCAATTGCAAAATAAATCGTTAATACGGATTCGTGACTTTATTTTATTGTTTTTTAAATCCATATTTCCATCGGAAAATAGCCCTTTTTTGGGCACATGTGCTCATATTGCCGCCAAGTCTAAATGGCTAAATTAGAAAATTTAATTTGTGAGAAATGATCTTTTTTTTTGGTCATAATATTAAATATACGAGGGCTATATATATCTGGCCTAATAATAAAAATGCGAGTATTTGTCATCTTAAATGGTTTTATTGTTTTGCAAAGTTTCTCCAGCATGATTTATACACTTTTGCATGCGCTCAAGCCCATTGTCGAAGCACTTTTTCCACTCCGATTGAGACACCTCCAAAACATGGTTTTTGAACGCCTCAACAGCATATTCGTTGACCACGCATTTTTTTCTTGATGTGCGGGAATAAAAAAGTCATTGCACGCAGAGAAAAAACATGGTTACTAACGGCAATAATAAAATGTTATCTGCAATAAATGTGTGTTCGTCGCAACTATAGCATTGTTCACTGAATTTAGTTTTGACAATAGTATAATTGCTGCAATATTAATATTGTTGAAATGTTACAATAGTATTATTGCAAAATTTAAAAATGAAAATATGGTTAAAGCAACAATAATAATAGGGTTGGTGCGACAAAAATATGGTTGGTGCGTTTTATGTTAACAATAATATGATTACGGCAATCATACTGTATAATTGTAATTTTTCTTCTTTTAAATATGCTTTTAAGAACAAATGTTATTGGTACGGATCCAATGCAATAATAGTACTTTTTTATCGAAATCAAAATTTTTTAAACGAGCTGCTTTGGTTTTGTTTAACTGAAATATTTTTAATAAAAACGCTGACGTTTATTTAAACTTATTTTTTCTTCTGTGAAATAAATCACTCCTATTATTTTGAATTTAATGTATTTTTGAATAATTTTCGTAATTCAAATCTATTGTCGACAACTTAAAAAATTCTAATAAATAATATTGGAAATCATAGTATAACTGTGTGTGACCATACTATGGTTGTAGGGATCATAACATGGTTGCGTGTGAATCATACTATGGTTGTGGGGATCATAGTATGGTTATGTGTGAATCATACTATTGTTGTGAGGATCATAGTATGGTTGTATTTGAATCATACTATTGTTGTGAGGATCATAATATTGTTGTACCACAACCATATACCCAACAATAGTATTATCCTCTTCGAATATTGTCACCACAACCATACTTTTTTTTCTGCGTGTGGGTGCCAAGTCAGGGCTGTACGGCGGATGACCCATCAATTCGGCGCTGGTTTGAGCCGATGTGTGAGAGCTCGCATTGTCATGGTGCACAGTGATTCGTCTTCTCCGAGGACTTCATCTCTCGAATTTCTCCGAAGACTTCAGGCAATCAAATTGTGGTGTACGACTCAGTTTCTCAAGCAGAACAGTCGCCATGTGACCAGTTTTGCCGAAGAAACAGGCGACTATTTGTTTGAAGTGCTTCTTCTACGAACAACTTTGGTTGGATTTGGCTCGTCTTAAAAGACCCACACGGTCGATTGCTGTTTTGCTCATACGTATAGATCCATGATTCGTCTCCTGTGACGATCTTATAAAAGTCTATTGAAGCACTGCGATCGTATCTTTTCAAAATTTCTTTGCACCAATCGACACGTCTTTTTTTGAGCGATTATCAAATTGTGCGCGATCCAACGAGAACAAACATTTTTTTACGGCCAGGTGTTCATTCAATATCGAATGTGTGCTGGTGGAAGAAATGCCCAAGGATGCCTCTATCGCACGGAATGTCACATTATCAATTCACGCTCGGCATCAATGTTCTCTGGCACAACAGCCGTTTTTGGACGACCTTCGTCTTGGAGCGAGCGTTGGTCACGATTGAATTCATAAAACGAGTTTTTCACAGTGCTATAGGATGGTGCTTCACTGCCATACAATGTTTAAGTTCATCGATGCACTCTTGTGATAATTTACGCCGAAAGTTGTGAAAAATAATCCCGCGACTGCCGGTTCTATGTACCGGATTAACCCGAAACTCTTCGACCAGGGGCAGTCACCTCAACAATATATGTTTTTTGATCCTCCATTTTTTCGTCGTGGGAGCAGCACTTCCCGGCATGCCTGCTCCGAATACTACTGGTCCGAGCCGGGATCGAACAAAACCCCGGACCTTGGATCTGATCGGTTAGTCAGAACCGAATACACCATCGTGCTACGTCTGTAAGGTGTAATCGTTGCATGGAGTGGGTGCACTTCAGGAGCTGTTCAGGTCTGAACCTCATCAGGGAATATAGCGAAGCAGACTTTGTTGCCTCATGCTGTATCATCGTCGTCATCATCATCTAACTACGAGACTCCCCCGCAGTCGCCCTCGCAACAGCATCAACACATACAGCATCTTACACCACAGATTGCTGTTGCCACTCCTGACAGTGCATCAATCTTGCAATTTAATTGTAATGGTCTACGCAACAAAATCAGTGAGGTCATAGAATTTATGAATCGGAGAAACATCATGGTCGCCGCGATCCAAGAAACTAAGCTGAATACCACCTGCAGCCTGCACAGTTGTGACGGATACAACGTGCTACGTAAGGATCGCACCAGAAGTGGAGGTGGGGGACTTGCTTTCCTGTTACACCATTCTGTGCAGTACATACCTATTTCGCCTGAGCTTGACTCTAGAGAACCATACATGGAATGTATGGGGTAGCAGTCAAGTCTGAAACTGCCGAAATAGAGCTGTACAACGTATACATCCCGCCGGTTGGTGGCTTTGCCCCGCGTTATCTGCCAGACATTTGCAATTTGCTACAAGGCAATAACCGCTTGGTCCTGGGAGACTTTAATGCTCACCACGAACTGTGGCATTCTCTCCTAGACAACGACCAGAGGGGCATAGCTTTGGCAGAGCAAATTGATAGCTCTACGTTCTGCACAGTGAATGAGGACGCCCCCACGCGGATTATGGGCGATTGCCATAGCTCGCCAGACATCACTTTGGCATCGCCTGGCCTGATCAACGACGTCACCTGGCAACCCGTCATCTCACTAGGATCGGACCACCTTCCCATAATTCTCTCCATAAATAGACCACCCGATTTCATAACCTCTGAATGCCGTACGTTTCTCAATCAAAAAAATGCTGATTGGGAGGCCTTCAGAGAAGCCACCAACCGCAGCTTTAATAATCTAGCTATTCCGTCGGACGTTCGGGTAGCCGAGAAAAAGTTCCTTGCCATCATTAACGCAGCAGCCGCTCGCCATATCCCTGCTGGTCGAATACCCGAAGTACGACCAAACTTCCCAGCAGAGGCAGCGGGACTCGCAGACGAGCGTGATGACATTCGTCGCTCCAACCCTACTGACCCTAGAATTAGGGATCTCAACTCCGAGATCAGTAGGTTGGTCAACGAATATAAGCGGAACAAATGGCTAGACCACTTAAAGCAGTGCAACTTGAGTTCCGGAATCGGTAAGTTGTGGACAACGGTCAAATCACTCTCTAACCCTGTAAGGAAGGATGATCGGACAGCTGTCACGTTCGGTGATAGAACAGTGACAGATCCGAAGCGGTGCGCGTGTTATTTTAACCGGCTTTTTATTGAGCACCCAGAGAGTGATAAGGCGAAAAGGAGAGTATTGCGTCGTATCCGCGCTCTCCGAGTCGAAGAGGCACCACCACAATTTGCCGTTGGCGAAGTTGCCCATGTCATCCGCAGCGCAAAGTCATCAAAGGCGCTGTGTCCGGACGGAATCTCAATGCTGATGTTAAAGCACTTGGATACTCCGGGAGTAGAGTACATGAACAAAGTGCTCAATCTGTCGCTAGCCACTCACGAAGTTCCCGATGCCTAGAAAATGGGCAGAGTGGTCCCGCTACTGAAGCCAGGCAAAGACGCAAGTAAAGGAGATTCGTACAGGCCGATCTCTTTGCTTTCTCCAGTAGCAAAGACGCTTGAAGCACTGCTCCTCCCCAGCCTGATCGAACACTTTCCTAGTGCTGATCATCAGCATGGATTCCGCAAGCAGCACAGCACAACAACTGCTTTACACGCCATCACCACACGTATAAGTCGCGGCCTTAACCAGAACAAGCCTAACGACAGGACGGTCCTCGTGGCTCTTGACCTTACAAAAGCCTTCGACACGGTCAATCATGCCACTCTGTTCCAGGACATTGAAGAAACGTCCCTTCCGCCCAGTTTGAAACGTTGGGTCGTAAACTATATGTGTGGGCGCCAGTCATATGTAGAATTTAGAGACAGAAAGTCGAAGCCTCGTAGAGTTAAACAAGGAGTTCCCCAGGGTGGAGTTTTATCCCGGCTCTGTTTAACCTCTACCTCTCTAAAATTCCTGCACCACCAGACGGCGTTAAAATTGTGTCGTACGCTGACGATTGCACAATTCTGGCGTCAGGACCTAAAGTGGATGACATTTGTGAGAAAATCAACTATTACCTCACTGACTTAGCACGTTTCTTCACTGCGAGGAATATGAAAATATAGGCCTCCAAATCATCAGCCACACTGTTTACTGCTTGGACCGCAGAGTCGATGTCGTCAACATCCCGACCACCAACTACCCCAAAATCCTTGGGGTCACATTGGACAGCCTTTTTAGATCCTCTGCACATGCTACAGCTATCTGCGATAAACTCAAAAGTAGGAACAAGGTCCTCAAGTCACTTGCCGGCAGTACTTGGGGAGCCGACAAAGAAACCTTGTTGACCTCTTACAAAGCGATAGGTCGGTCTGTAGCAAACTACGCAGCACCTGTATGGTCGGCGAACGTGAGTACGACGCAGTGGAAGAAAATTCAGACATGCCAGAATGCCGCCCTTAGAACATCAACAGGGTGTCTTCTTATGTCCTCTGAGGACCATCTACATGAGGAGACGAAGGTCCTTACCGTGCGCAGACACAATTCCCTGTTGTCTAAGCAATACCTGCTAAGGTGTTTTCGCAGCAGTCATCCTAACCACCATCTCTTGAACAGGATGCCTCCACCCAGGCAGATCAGGTACGATCTTCATGATCTAGAGAGAGAGGTCCAGCGGTATAAGAGAGAACCTTTAGATCATCGAAACTATCAGGCAGATTTGAACAACATTCACGCCGATGATGTCGCAGCAGCAGTATCCAGCTACCGTGTGAATGCAGTGCTAGGGGAACATCCCCCGGAGATTTCACCTGAGGAGAAGGTACTACCTCGGCAGACGCGCGTGGTTCTGGCGCAGCTGAGATCCGGATGGTGCAGCCGCCTCAATTCTTACTGGGCACGAATTGATGCTAACGTTCCGGACATCTGTCCCGCCTGTCATCAGGGACCACATGATGTACTGCACCTCTTCAATTGTCCGGCCAAGCCCACTCAGCTGACCCCCAGGTCTCTGTGGACGCATCCAGTTCAAATGGCGCATTTCCTTCACCTGGATATCGAAGCAGATCCCCCATACACGAACAAGACTTCAAAATAAATATATTGTTGTTACAACAACAACAACAAAAATGATCGCACGAAAATGTTCACGAGTTAATTCCATTTTTGTGCCAAATTTATCTTTTCAAGTCGCTGTAAACAACACAAGTTTTTTTTAAATTTTAATTATTTTAATTACGAATATGAAAGTCACCGATTTGTTTAAAACATTACGAAATATGCGCATTTCTTGTACAAATCCAAATTATTGTTAAGATTTTTGAGACCATAACTGTTGAGGTTACGGGCAAAACGGTGTCAGTTTCCGATTAACATTTTCATTACAACATTGATAAAAAAAAAAATTTAAATTTTGAAAACCCCCCTAAAAAAAGAATAGCACTTCGTTAAGTTCGGTCGGGCCGAACCATATACATATATAATTCGTTGTGGTCGCTAATCAATTCGCGTTACCATTAATAGGAACTGCTCCAACTAATACTCGATGCCATTAAGCTTTGCAATGCTCATAGAATTGTATCTCTAAGACATAAGGTTTTTGAAAATAATTGTCATCTTGAATCTTGACTCTTCTTCGTAGCGGCATAGCCAAAAAAAAAGACGGATCACAAAATTACCTTGGCCTAACTGAACTTTTGACTGTATCAGAGAGAACTGAAATCTTGAAAAATGTTAAAAAATTTCAATTAAAATAAAAAACGAAAAAACTCGAAAACGTAGAATTGTAGCCGGTTGGACCCTTCTAAACATAATAGTAGTGTTTTATTTGACAAGTGTTTCAATCCGATTAAACAGCGCTTAAGGGACATTTTCAAATCAGTATCACAAAACCTTAAAGATTCGAGGTGCTACAAATGAAATGGCAAACTTGCATGTACACTTCATCCGATGGCGGGAAGTATATAAAATGATCCGGATTTACTTTGTCAGAAACTATAAAACTTATTTTGCACCGCAACAATTAGATTTTAATGTTAACGATGTGATAGATACATCTGTGATTTAAATCTTGTGCTTACTTATGTTGAGAAAACGCAGAACGCTTACATGACATATTTATAAACAATTGTTTTATATATTGTAAATAATCATTTTTTTTGTCAATAATCTTTACATATTTGTATTTTGTTTTAGAACGCAGTTTGGTTCATCACAGGAGACTAATTTCAACTACAACTCAAACTCATTGCAATCTGGCCGCGGAACAGATCTTGTAAGTATTGTATGTTAATTAAGTCCACACAACAGCATCAAGAGGTCTTGACCATACCATATAAATGTTTTTATATGGAAGAGTTAGAAATTATGAAAATATTTTTATTTGAGGATCCGAACAAATGTAGCATTGGTCCTTTTTGTCGCATCATTTGTGAGAGACAGCTGTCCTCTAAAGTCTTATTTGTTTCTCTTCACATATGAATTTTGCCCAGGGAGTAGATATGTTTTTGATACTTGAACTACAATTTTTTCTGATCTAGCCCAGTGACATGGACCTCATCCGAACAACCCAATTTTTCAGTACAGCAATCAATCAAAATGGCTCAAATCACCGCTATAAGGAGGCCATTTGACATCGAAATTTCTGCTAATTATTCGATTTTCAAAAACAGTGCGTAAAATGTCGATAGTTCCGCTGGCTGTGTGGCATGTGGCCCCGTCTTGTTGAAACCAAATGTCGTCCAAGTCATTCTTGAATTTTTTGGAAACGCCTACCGTTGCCGGTAAAGGCAGCTTCTTGCTAATTTTCAAAGAAAAATGGCCCAATAATGCCGCCAGCCCAAAATCTCAACCAAACAGTGACTAGTTGTGGATGCATTGGCATCTCAATTGTCACGTGTGGATTCTGTGAATCCCATATTAATTTTCATCTGAAAACACAATTATTCCTTAAAATTCTTCATCTTCTGCCAAACAATCTTCAGCGCATTAGGCAAAGCGAATATGAATCGGATGGTGCTCCATTATTTAATGACAAAGTTCAACCTTTCCCATAAACCAAAAATTTGAAAATAATTATCAGTACTTTTTTTCATTCAAATTCAAAATTTTAAATGGTCCTACCTTTATAGTACTAGCAATGTCAGTCATTTAGGAATATCGCTAAAAACAAAAATTAGAATGACGAAGTTTCTATTTTTATCTAAACACCATGCATTTTAAATTTTGATTAAAAACTGTGACTAAACAATGTGGAGGCAGTTGCTCCAAAATCATCCTTGGATCTTCTTGATAGCGTTCAAAGAAGAGCAATGTTGCTGATAGGTAACAGAGGGTATCCAACTCTATTGTTTCCCTCGATCCCGTGGGTTTCGAGTCTTTGTTCTATCGTTACTATCATGGTGTGTGTTCATCTGTCATCAGTCGACTTATTCCTGACGTGAGGATGTTCGGCAGGGATACGCGACTTTCCAGGAATGCACATCTAATTGTTTTCGATTGGCCGGTTGAACCGTTCACTCATGTGCTTTCTAGATTTTTCGAAGACATTGAACAGAGTAAACCATTTTCCCAGGTTATTTTTGGATTAACAGATTCAGCAGTTCTTCAGTTAAGGAACTACCTGCCTGGGCGTGTATAGAAAGCCGTTGTTGGTGACTTAGAGTCACGGTTAATGGGTGTATCATCGGGTGTTCCACAAGGTTCATTAATTGCTCCGCTTTTTTTTAGTCATTCTAAAGTACACACATATGCTGATGGTTTACAGACTTGCCGTATTGGTCTTGTGGATGATTCTTGCTTCAGATTGTATGAAGATTTAGGTGCGATTGAAGACTGGGCTCAGCACAATAGGATCGTTATTAATCCTGGATGATCTTACCCAATACCTATAAGTAGGACCAACTTGGCTCTCTTCGATCTTCCCTCTATCCTTCTTGGAAACGTTTCACTTCAATAAGTTTATAAGGCAAAGTACTTAGGTTTCTGATCAGCGAGATGTCTGATCATGCCTCGGCACAGGAATGCTCATAACGGGGAAAACGCCTTTCAACAAGGCAATATCTTAATTTCTCTCAAACAACTAATCGTTTTTTCCTTTTCTCTTTATATATTCCACATTAACCTTTCACTTAACTGTAAAACCTAGTTAGCAATTATAAAATTTGACCATTTGAACCAAACAGAGAATCATGTTTACTTAGTAGGGACATAAATACTGTTACACACGTTTTATGCTGTAAAAAAAAGTACTGAATGCTTTTGGACCAAATATGTTTTAATATATTTATTGATGAATATTGTATCCAAAAAGAATCTACTTATTCGATATGTCCGCCTTTTGCCTTTCACACGCCTTAAGTCGCACTGGCCAATCGTCAATAGCTGCACGAATCTCGTCGATTAGAAAATTGGCCACAGCTCGACCCAAAGCATTCTTAAGAGATCCAATGTTTGGGTAACTTTTGTGACAAACCTTGTACTCTAAAACTGTCCATAATTTGTAATCCAATGGGTTCAAATCTGGACTGCCTGAGGGCCATTCTTTAGAGGAATTGGGACGTTTAATCCTTATGGGCCGACGCAGAACCCTGCTGGAAAGTCCATGGCTGGTTTTGGAACAAGGAATTGTAAAGGGGCTTCACAACAGCTTTCAAAACGGGTTCTTGGTAAACTTTGGCCGATGTTTTGACTCCTTGTTCGCAGAAATGCAGGTCAGTGACCCCATCGTGAGACACCCCAAAGACGTTTGCATTTTTCAATCCTATTTTTTTTAAAGCTGCAGGCAATAAATGTCATGTACGTTGATTGAAAGCCCCAAGTTCCAAGTCTTTTTTAATGATTCGACTCATGGACTTTTGCGTGATATTCATGTCACGGGCCATGTTTTTCTGTTTTCGGAGCGGATTTCTGTGAATTCCTGATTTAACGGCTTTGATGACATGCGGTGTTTTATGCATCGGTAGACGAACATGCGGCTAATCCCTAGTGGCCGGAGCGTTTTGAAAATATAGCTTTTTTCATTTCACACTTGAAAAGCGCTATTACAGCGATACGGTTCCCATTATCTGACCACTCCATGATGAAAGTTGAAACAATTTTAAAATCCCGTTACAGGCTAACGCTATTGATGTTAGCTTTCAAAACCCATATGACATTAACGGGGTATGTTCAGTTCTACTATTGAAATGGGTGTATTCAATGTTGTAACAGTATTTATGTCCCTACTACGTATAGTGTATGAGTATCGACTACCGTTTAATGTATTTCCCACCAATTAAAACATCCAGAAATTCAAGACAAATATCAGTAAGCATTACTCCTTCCGTTCACTTTCTTTTTACCCACCAACACAATGCACAGCATGAATAGGGAGTATCCCCTGATTGTTGAAAATCCACGAATTGGTTTTTTTAATATAGCCTCAATACCAATGTGTTTTGTTTGGCCAGATCGGATCATGGTTTCTAAAGGGGTACCATACCGATCAAAGAGCGGAATAGTTCACTAGATTTAAATAACATTTCTTATTAAATCACTTTTTACATAGATCAATCAAATAGATCATAGATCAAATGTTGTCATCGTATTCATATTGTATTTGATCAACAGATCAAATATTGTCATCGTCGATGTGATTTGATTGAATCATAACAGCACAAAACGAGGGCATATCAATAATTCCGAACTCCCTTGTAGGTATACGAAATGCAACACTGCTTCCATCAACTACTATCTGCTAATAGACTACTGTCAAATTTTGAGAGAGTTCCGTCATTTAGTTTGTTTAGTTCAAAACATACAACATCGTGCATTTTATTAAAAATGAAAAAGGTAAATTGCGAGTGCTCATAAAACATTATTTTTTGCGAAAAAAAACCGTCAATCAAACTAAGGAAAAGTTTTATAAATACTATGGGGACTCTGCACTACCGATTTCAATGGTTAAAAACGTGGTTTACAGACTTTCGTGGTGGTCGCAGAAGTACAAATAACGCTCAACGTTCTGGACGGCCAATTGAGGTCAATACACCTGAAAATGTCGAAAAAATCCACGATAATGGGTTAGTCGATCGAAGGGTAAAAGTGCGTGAGATTTTAATTTTACATGATCAGTTGGACCAATTGACCATAATCGTAATCGTGTGCGGTTGTTTAACCGCAATTCGAGTTAGTTTTTGCGGCGTTTTGTAACTGTGAATGAAACATGGATCTATTAAACACTACGGAGACCAATCAGCAGTCTAAACCATGGGTTTCTCCGTGTGAACCTGCTCCGAAGAAGGCCAAAGTGACCTTGTCGGCCAATAAGGTGATGGCAACAGTTTTTTGGGATGCACGAGGGTTAATCCACATTGATTACCTTCCAATGGGGAAAACAATAAGCGGCGAATTTTATGCCAACTTTCTGGGCCGATTTAAAAAATACCCCATATGGCCATGAAAAAAATTCGTTTTCATCAGTCTCAGTAGCAAAATTGCATGAATTGTGTTACAAATTGGCACCTCATCCGTCATATTATCCGGATTGAGCCCCAGTGAGAAATGGCTCGGTGGAAAGAGATTCAGCTCCAACGATGAAATTATTGATGGACCTCGAAAAATCCTTTTTTTTGAAAGGGATACAAAAATTTGAGAAACGTTGGACTACTCGTATGTGTATAGAGCTAAAAGCAGATTATGTTGAAAACACTTTTTTTTTTGTGCAAAAAAACTGTGTTTTTTTTTTTAGTCACGAAATTATTGATATGCCCTCATACAGTGGGGGCATATCAATGACGAAGGGCACAAAAAAAATGTCCTGGATAATCATTGACTTATGAATATACAAAAGTATAGAACTTTGTAATATAAACCTCAGAAATTTGTAGAAATGTGGCCGAATCAACAATGCTTTAGGATTTGCCTGAAATTCGACGCTGTTCCTTAGATGGCAATGTTACTCAGTCCATAATGGAGTGTTTGACATTAATGAGTCGGCCAGCCCAATCTAGATTATTTTTGTTTTTTTTTTTTGTATTTTTGTTATTTTTGTTTTGTAAATATGCTGTTTTGCGGTGAAAATAATACAGGGCGGACACCCTGCATAAGGCATTTCATATAAAAATACCGAATTTATTTATGACAATTTTCACGTAGAACTGTTATTTTATAGATTCTAAAACATAAAATCGACAATGTCAAAAGAATGAGTGCACATCCCTTGATGCCCCTGTACTTGACTGGAGGCCAAGACGGTTCTGTTCAAATTTGGGAATGGGGACATCAGCAAGTTGTGTGCACTCCTCGTCCGTCTGGAACATTTGCAAAGGTAACGAGATGCAGATTTTCTGAGCAAGGCAATAAATTTGGAATTGGAGATGGAGACGGAAACTTAAGTTTATGGCAAGCTGGAATTGCCTCCCAGAATAACAGATCATTCTTTGTAAGTTTGTAATATTATTAGACTTATGCACTGTATCATATCTTGTTTTTTATATTTAGACATACCAATGTCATAACAAAACTCTATCAGATTTTGTTTTCCTTGGATCTTGCAGTTTACTTGCAACTGGTGAGTACAATTGCTTTTTTTCAACTTACTAGATATTTATACATATACAGTAAAATTGATATAAGTCGTACCCCGTCAATACAAAAATCTCAATAATATGCAACAAGTCTCTTGAAAGATAACTAAAAGGTTAACAATCAAATCGACCTATCTGTGCTCACCTTAAATAATTTTTCTCAGGTAAACTAGTTAGATTATAATCTTTCTATATTGAAAACACCTGTTATTCGTAAAAATTGCTGATCTCATCGGATAACGAATGAACAGGATTCTACTGGATTTCAAAAAAAATAATTTTCCTAATATTACTTAAACCTTGCTAAGGTTTCTCAACGGCAAGTGTGTAATGGTTTTGTTATGTATTGGTGTGAATATTTGCTACAGCCTAAAAAGAACAAATCATCATCATTATACTCGTATTAATATACAGCTATGAAATTTAGGGTATTTACTCGTAGTGGACAAGATTTATAAAAATATATGTACAGAATCATATTTTTATTTAATTTAATATGTGAATTTAAAGAAGGCAAAAATATTTTTCCGGGAGTGTGTGAGGTGAGTGCCGAAGTTATTTTAATGCTTTTATTGCTGAGGTGAGTGCCGACGTTATAAGGGTGTTTTTTATTGGGGTATAGAACTTTAAGTTGGCATCACTTTTTTAACTGGCGGCCATTTTGTCAGCTGTCAAGTGATTAATATTTAGTTTGGTTTGCCATTTCATCATGAACAGGTTGACAAAAGAACAACGCTTGAAAAATGGGCCGAAAATGAGATTCATCTCGATGCTGATTTTCATCACAAAATTTTGTTCAGTGATGAGGCTCATTTTTGGTTGAATGGCTACGTCAACAAGCAAAATTGCCGCATTTGGAGTGAAGAGAATCCACATGAGACCCTTGAGACGCCATTACATCCACAAAAACTGACTGTTTGGTGTGCTCTATGGGCTGGTGGAGTCATTGGGCCATATTTCTTCCGAAATAATGCTGGAGAGTCAGTTACCGTTAATGGAGACCGGTATAGAGCCATGATAACCGACTATTTTGTTCCCGAATTGGATGGCATGAATGTGGATAAGTTGTGGTTCCAACAAGACGGCGCTACATGCCACACAGCGCACGTCACAATCGAATTATTGAAGGAAACATTCGATGAGCGCATAATTTCGCGGAATGGACCTGTCAATTGGCCACCAAGATCGTGTGATTTGACACCATTGGATTATTTTCTTTGGGGATATGTGAAGTCGCTCGTCTACGCCAACAAACCAGAAACGTTAGGGGACTTGGAAGCCAACATTCGTGGCGTTATTGCCAACATACGGCCCCATATGCTCGAAAAAGTGGTTGAAAATTGGACCTGTAGAATTGGCTTTATTCGAGCCAGCCGCGGCGGCCACATGCTCGAAATCATATTTAAACATTAATGGCATAAAATTATCTTTCCAATAAAGCCAAATTGATGGACATTAAAACGATTTTCTTGTGTTTTATTTCAATTCGAAGTTCTATACCTCAATAAAAAACACCCTTTATTATAGATCCATGGAAAGTGGCGCCGTCCTGTTGAAACCAGATGTCGACAAGATTACGTGCTGTAATTTCAGGTAGCAAAAAGTCCAATATCATGGCGCGATAGCAAGCACTATTCACGGTTACGTCCCGGCCACCATCATTTTTGAAAAAATATGGACCGATTATTCCACCAGCCCATAAACCGAAACAAACCATGGTTTTCGCGGTGTAAGTCTTTCCCAATGAAATGTCAAACAATACTGAAAAGTAAATAAAGTTAAACACAACTCACGCGTAATTGTAATAAAATGGACCGATGATTCCACCAGCCCGTAAAACGCACTGTTCCTTCAAAACCTTTTTGTAGTTAGAAAATTTGTTATGGTTTTATGTTTAATTCAATACATAGTGCGGTTTGATTATATTTTAATTAGTTCACAAAGTTACTTTTTAGAGTTTTAGAGAAATTTAGCATTATTTGAGGTATAGGATAATTTTTATTTTTAAGTAGCCAATTGTTAGTTCAACTTGATTTTAGCTAGATTTTAATTCAAAAATATTAGATTTAAATAACCCATTTTGTATTTTTACTAATTTGTATGTTGATTTGCGACGTCCACTGTAGGTTTTTTTGTGTTTGTTGTCTTAACAAGAGGTGGTGGTTTGTTGGTTTTAGTCTTTACAATTCAATGTCTCATTTTATATTTTCTGTTTGTTTACTGTTAATACTATTTTATTTAACTTTCTATTATTTTTTGTACTGTGTCGTTATGTTTTTTGTATGGTATTTTTTTTTAATTTTTATTTGTTTTTTTTTTTATTGTTTATAACTAAGAAATACATACTTAAATTATTTTATTTCATTCTTTTTCATATCATTACTTAATTTTAAAAATGCTTACAATTAAAATCCTTAAAAACTACTGTTGTTGAGCTTGCTTCGCTCCGCGTCTACCACGCCCTGTGCGTAGATGTAGCAGCGTTGCAGGACTGTGCTGTGTTCTCCGCAAACTGCGTAGCTGCAGCTATAGCAGTAGGCCCTTGTTTTCCGCTGCCAACCGTACTCAGAACGGCAAAGGCGACATGACGGTCTATTCGTTCTAGGCACAAACGACGGTGCATCGGATTCTATCGGTTTTGATATGATCTGAAATGATCAAAAAAAAAACAACAAAAATAAATACATATTTTACTCTTGAAATTTAAAGTGTTCTTTTTACCCTGACATCAAATGCTTGCATCGTATTCCTATCCTTGGATATGCGGTATATATTTGGTATGGAAAATTATTTCGTTAGGAGTAACAGGGATGACCGCTGTCAGTCACTCCTTCTTATCGGCTTTATTTCGTTAAAAAATTTAAAAGCAGCTAATGCAGCGACGTCCACCATATTACAGAATATAACCAGTGGCCAGCGTTTCGTCGATCGCTTGCATGTGTACGTGCCAACGCCGGATTTGTTGGCTTTGTAGTCCAATGTGGCAAACGGTTTGCGCTTCTCACTTTGCTCGCCGACGACCGAAAGTGTAGTGCAGTGTAGACAGTACGTTCACTGCTTTTTTGGTGCATATGAGCACAGGGCTATGTCCCCTTTATTGAATCCGAACAATGTGCTGTTTAAGGAGCGCTTATGGTTCTTCTAAAATTCGCGCGGAACATAAGTTTTTTTTTGCTGCGCGGTCTTCCTCCTCATCAAAATAACCGCTAAATCCAGTGTTGTAAAGAAGTTATCCGCATATATTGTGCGGCCTGCATCCAAATATTTTTCCACAAGTTCAAGTACTACGTTCCGCCCTTGAATCACTTCACGTTCTTGGTTAGGCAATTTGCCAGAATATATCATTCCCTTTACTGGATAGTGGCACAACCACCATACTTAGCCGGCTTCTACGGAATGTATTGTGTGAAGCTGGTGCGGCCACTATACGGGAACAACTGCAGGTTAGTGCATCATGCGGAGTGTAAGCTGCTGCCAATTTATACTGCAACATTTACCAAATGTCATCGATATCCGCAGTTTTGCTTTTGACAAGTCACTGCTGTCGAGTATTTCCATTGTCGAATTGAATAAACTGTTTTTTGCACACAAAGCGATTGTATGACATTGCAGCTTTGTATATTGGACAACGCGCTGAGCCCCAATCTCCGTAGCAGGTTCACCATTCGATTTGGTGAGTCCAGATTACAAAATAATAGCCCAAAAGGCATCAAACTCTTTGACAGTCAATGGTTTCCATTCCTTTTTCTTCGTGCTATTTCCAAATTCCATGAAGCTGTAACTTCCCTGCCTTTACGATTTGTTTCGCGTGTTACCGAAATATAATGTATGGGTCATGTACAGTTCCTGATGGTCCTGGTTTCCTTCTTGTGACCACGTTATGGACACAAATACGAAAAGTCGGTGGGGCTTTTTTACACCATTGGATGTCAACTTTAGAAATGTAGTAGTTCTTACTTGTTTGCGCTGCATCATTTTCTTCCTCTTTATCATCGTCGTCCTCAACATCTTCATTTATGTCTTCGTGTCCATCAGTTCGGCATTCGACTCTTCAGCGGGCTGGTTCAGTCGTTATCAACCTCACCTTCATGACCGAGTACAAAAACATCAACTTCATCATCCATCTCTTCATCCAGATAGTCTGCAAATCTGATATCAATTGCACGCCTTTCATCCTCACTCATTTGCTGGTACTGTGTACTACGACGTACAACCATTTCAGTAATGTCAGAATTACTTTCATCTGCCATTTTTATGTTTTTTTTATTTTATTTGCACTACAATTCCACACACGATATTACTGTTCACTGCCTAAAGGTTGTATGACTAAGTTTTCGAAACTGGAACCTCTTATACCACTTAGTAGGGACATAAATACTGTTACAACATTGAACACACCCATATTAAAAGTAGAACTGAACATAACCCGTTAATGTCATATGGGGTTTGAAAGCTAACCTCAATAGCGTAAGTCTGTAACGGGATTTTTAAAATTGTTTCACTTTCATCATGGAGTGGTCAGATAATGAGAACCGAATCGCTGCAATAGCGGTTTTCAAGTATGATATGAAATAAACGATATTTTCAAAACGCTCCGGCCACTAAGGATTTGCCGCATGTTCGTCTACCGATGCATAAAACTGTTTGAGGAGACTGGATATGTAAAAGACTGCCACCAGTCGGGCCGCCCACGCTCTGTTCGAACACCGCATGTCATCAATGCCGTTACATCAGACATTCACAGAAATCCGCTCCGCAAACAGAAAATCATGGCCCGTGAGATGAATATCACGCAAAAGTCCACGAGTCGAATAATTAAAAAAGGCTTGGGACTTGGGGCTTTCAAACGACGTACCGGGCATTTATTGACTGCAGCTTTAAAAAAAAATAGGATTGAAAAATGCAAACGTCTATTGGTAAAGCACGCTGATAACTTGCATAGAAACATTTTGTTCACCGATGAAAAAATGTTTACCGTTCAGGAAAAATTTAACAAGCAAAATGAAAGAGTGTATGCGCGGTCATCTAAGGAAGCATCTGAACTGAACACCCCAAGGGTGGAAAAGGGTCATCACCCAGCTTCAGGCATGGTTTGGTGGGGTGTCTCTTACGATGGGATCACTGACCTGCATTTCTGCGAACAAGGAGTCAAAACATCTTGTGAAGCCTCTAAACAATTCCCTGTTCAAACCCAGCCATAAACTTTCCACCAGGATTCTGCGCCGGCCCTTAAGGCTAAAACGTCCCCGGCCTGGCTTCAAAACAATTTGCCAGCGTTCATTTCCTCGGAAGAATGACCCTTAGGCATTCCAGACTGGACCCACTGGATTACAAATTGTTGACGGTTTTCGAGAACAAGGTTTGTCACAAAAGATGCCCCAACATTGGATCTCTTAAGACTGCTTTGGTTCGAGCTGTAGCCAATTTTCCAATGGACGAGGTTCGTGCAGCTATTGACGATTGGCCTGTGCGACCCATATGACAAAAAACCCGTCAAACCCCATATGACATTAACGGGGTATGCCAGTTCTACTATTGAAATGTGTGTGCTCAATGTTGTAACAGTATTTATGTCCCTACGACTAAATATACCTGGTTTCTAGCTTACCAGGCTGCTTGTAGGAGTACAATGTACACATGCGCATATGTTCAGTTAGGAATAAAGTAAATTCAAAGAACTGGTTTGTTATGCGTTCAAGGAAAGGCACAATAAAAAGAAAAGAAAAAGTAACGTGAGTTTTAAGAACACATAAGTGATGTCTTCAAACAATAAAAAAAAAACATATAATGATGCTAAAAGAACGTGCATTTATTAGTCATTTCATGAAAATTCAGTTCAAGTTCCCGTCGGACCTTGTCACACGTCCACGTATTAATTTTAATAAAACCTTAATAAACTAAACTAAACTATTGGTTTGCCCTGATTTTTTTAAACGATTCTCCACAAAATACTCTTGGAATACTGTGTATCACACTTTAACTCTAACTGTAAACACCGAAGATACAAAGAACAACATAAAAAGACAACCCTACATTGGAAAAAAAATAGGCAAAACATTCTGCTGGGATTATCGACATACTTCCTGAACAAGAGTTTAATGATTTTGTGCGAGCTTTAATTTTTTGATATAAGGGTGGTACAAGAGGGTAGCAGCAACTGTGATATGATTGGTTAGTACCAGAAAGGTGTACTTGAGGTCAGTGACTTCAAAAGAGAAAATTTGGTCTCTTCGATACAAAAACTCTTTAAGATCAGACTGTAAATGCAAAATATATAAAGAAAAATGTAAAAGCGGTTTTGAATCTACCTTGCAATAATACTTTATAATCGATGGTGTAAGGTGACTTTTTTTGTGAGGTGACTTTTTTGTATCATGTGTACATGCCACAATCCGCTATTAGAATTATTTACTTCAAAGCGTAGGGTGGAGAAAAATATAACTGACCCTTTTATGTTCCGCCTCCCCAAGACACAGTGGCTAAGTGACAGTAAACCTAACGACGGTACGAGCCAGGAACACATGACTCAGTGCATGTTTGTGGGCATCCACTCGTCCCAATCCGGTCTAGATGATGTCGTCACGTCTGATATTTGGGTACGCGAGTTGAGACAAGCCTCGATGCTTGTCAATATATTCGACAACTTGTCAAATGTAAAGTTCATACGCGGAATAAATTTTTTGAGATGAGATTTAAAATATTTTTCACCTGCCTCCCAGAGTCCACACATTTTAGCAGCACCAGGAGGAATTAATTTCCACTCAAGCTCTTCTAAGGTGTCTTATAAATGTGGTTCTGTCTTTTCGTAGCAGTTCTGCTGCTCCGACAAAGTTAGTTCCGTTGTCCGAGTATATCGTGGAAGGGTATCCACGCCTACCAATAAATCGGTACAAAGTCGCGAGGAACGATTGAAAAGAAAGATCACTGGTGGCCTCCAAATGTATATCCTTAGACGAAAACCATACGAATAAGGCATACACCAGTTAAGTTTTTGATATTTAATGGACCCTCAAAGTCGATACCAGTGTTCGTAAATGACCTGGAAATCATTGTGCTTTCCGGGGATAGTGAGGCCATAATTTGGCATTGTTTGTAGAGAAGACAAATGCAGCAATTGTGTATTACTTAACAAGCGGATTCAGTATATGCAGACCTCAGTACTCTAACCATGAGCTGATTTCCACCGTGGATGATGACCTTGTGAGTGAATTCCACAATCACTGAGTCAATCTAGCACCGTATGGCAGTAGAATGAAATGCCTATTGATATAAGTCAAGACTGGCTTTTGGACAAGGCCCTAAGAATTCCTATAGAGTCAATAAAGGGGTTTAAGGTCAACAGGCTGCTGCTGGGTGAGATTCAGCGCCTTTTGATTGACATCTTCAGCCAGCTGCAGCAGGGTCCAAATGGCAAGAAACGAAGCACAGTTAACATTAAATATTACGGTTAGAAATAACGCCAGGTACTCCAAGATGAACTTGTAAAATTGTTCTTTGGCCTCGGAGTACTTCTGCAGTTTCCATTCCATGAAACTGCGTCATTCCAATACTACTCGAGAATCCCAGCGCCTTACATGCTTTATAAGGCCGAGAAACGATGTACCTTCCATTTTCGTTGTTGTAACAACAATATATTTATTTTGAAGTCTTGTTCGTCTATGGGGGATCTGCTTCGATATCCAGGTTGAACTGGATGCGTCCACAGAGACCTGGGGGTCAGCTGAGTGGGCTTGGCCAGACAATTGAAGAGGTGCAGTACATCATGTGGTCCCTGCGGGACAGATGTCCGGAACGTTAGCATCAATTCGTGCCCGGTAAGAATTGAGGCGGTAGTACCTTCTCCTCAGGTGAAATCTCCAGGGGATGTTCCCCTAGCACTACATTCACTCGGTAGCTGAATACTGATGCTGCGACATCATCGGCGTGAATGTTGTTCAGACCTGCCTGATAGTTTCGATGATATAAAAGTTCTCTCTTATACCGCTGGACCTCTCTCTCTAGATCATGAAGATCGTACCTGATCTGTCTGGGTGGAGGCATTCTGTTCAAGAGATGGTGGTTAGGACGACTGCTGCGAAAACACCCTAGCAGGTATTGCTTAGACAACAGGAAATTGTGTCTGCGCACGGTAAGTACCTTCGTCTCCTCATGTAGATGGTCCTCAAAAAACATAAGAAGACACCCTGCTGATGTTCTAAGGGCGGCATTCTGGCAAGTCTGAATTTTCTTCCACTGCGTCGTCCTGACGTTCGCCGACCGTACAGGAGCTGCGTAGTTTGCTACAGACCGACCTATCGCTTTGTAAAAGGTCAACAAGGATTTTTTGTCGGCTCCCCAAGTACTGCCGGCAAGTGACTTGAGGACCTTGTTCCTACTTTTGAGTTTATCGCAGATAGCTGTAGCATGTGCAGAGGATCTAAAAAGGCTGTCCAATGTGACCCCAAGGATTTTGGGGTAGTTGGTAGTCGGGATGTTGACGTCATCGACTTACACATTGAGTGACAACCGCACCTCTGCGGTCCATGCAGAAAACAGTGTGGCTGATGATTGAGGCGGATATTTTCATATTCCTCGTAGTGAAAAAACGCGCTAAGTCAGTGAGGTAACAATTGATTTTCTCGCAAGTGTCATCCACTTTAGGTCCTGACGCCAGAATAGTGCAATCGTCAGCGTACGACACAATTTCAACGCCGTCTGGTGCTGCAGGAAGTTTAGAGAGGTAGATGTTAAACAGAGCCGGGGATAAAACTCCACCCTGGGGAACTCCTTGTTTAACTCTACGGGGCTTCGACTTTCTGTCTCTAAATTCTACATATGACTGGCGCCCACACATTCAATAGCGGGACCACTCTGCCCATTTTCCAGGCATCGGGAACTTCGTGAGTGGAGAGAGATTGAGCGCTTTGGTCATGTACTCTACTCCCGGGGTATCCAAGTGCTTTAACATTAGCATTGAGATTCCGTCCGGACCCAGCGCCTTTAATGACTTTGCGCTGCGGATGACATGGGCAACTTCGCCAACGATAAATTGTGGTGGCGCCCCTTCGACTCGGAGAGCGCGGATACGACGCAATACTCTCCTTTTCGCCTTATCACTCTCTGGGTGCTCAATAAAAAGCCGGTTAAAATAACACGCACATCGCTTCGGATCTGTCACTGTTCTATCACTGAACGTAACAGCTGTCCGATCATCCTTCCTTACAGGGTTAGAGAGTGATTTGACCGTTGTCCACAACTTACCAATTCCGGAACTCAAGTTGCACTGCTTTAAGTGGTCTAGCCATTTGTTCCGCTTATATTCGTTGACAAACCTACTGATCTCGGAGTTGAGATCCCTAATTCTAGGGTCAGTAGGGTTGGAGCGACGAATGTCATCACGCTCGTCTGCGAGTCCCGCTGCCTCTGCTGGGAAGTTTGGTCGTACTTCGGGTATTCGACCAGCAGGGATATGGCGAGCGGCTGCTGCGTTAATGATGGCCCGGAACTTTTTATCGGCTACCCGAACGTCCGACGGAATAGCTAGATTATTAAAGCTGCGGTTGGTGGCTTCAATCAGCCCTTTTTGGTTGAGAAACGTACGGCGTTCAGAGGTTATGAAATCGGGTGGACTTTTTATGGAGAGAATTACGGGAAGGTGGTCCGATCCTAGTGAGATGACGGGTTGCCAGGTGACGTCGTTGATCAGGCCAGGCGAAGTCATGGCAATCTGGCGAGCTATGGCAATCGCCCATAATCCGCGTGGGGGCGTCCTCATTCACTGTGCAGAACGTAGAGCTATCAATTTGCTCTGCCAAAGCTATGCCCCTTTGGTCGTTGTCTAGGAGAGGATGCTAGAGTTCGTGGTGAGCATTAAAGTCTCCTAGGACCAAGCAGTTATTGCCTTTTAGCAAATTGCTAATGTCTGGCAGATAACGCGGGGCACAGCTGTCTGCACCTCCACTTCTGGTGCGATCCTTACGTAGCACGTTGTATCCGTCACAACTGTGCAGGCTTCGGATTGACATCCGGTACATAGAATCGGAAGTCGTGGGATTGATTCCATTTTCGTTCATTCTGGTCGTCGTTCTGAAGTGTTTCTCGCTAAAAGAGTCTTCCTTCGACCTTAAAATCTTTATCGGTGTCTCCACCACTTTCCAAAAACGTGTGAGAATTTTTTCTATAAATAGTGTATCGTAAAGTAAGCTACGACGTTTCTTCTGTGTCTTTTGAGTAATGGGCCCGCCAACATTCCAGTCGAACATGGTGCTCTGGGCTAAAAGTGATCTGAGACATCGCATTGGAATGTCCATAGTGTAAATTAATGGTCCAATATCCATCCCGATCAGCAGATCCACTGGACGACTAGTACAAAAGTGTGTGTCAGCTTGTTAAAGTTTAGCACGTCCGGCTTAAAATCAGAATCCAATTTCGACCCTATGGTAAAAGAGAGGTCATCTTCGAAATCTCTGCAACACAAGCCACTGTGTTGCACCGGTCACATGCACAAGGTTCTGCCTGTCCCAGACGATTTTTTTAGCATTTCGGAGATAAACGTAGACTGACATCCAGGAGCGGCTGCACTAGTTCTAGGACGTACATTATCTCTTCCAGGGTCTTGAAATGCGGATTGGGTATCAGTGCTTTTGTGTAGCATAGTGTGATGTCGCTGCCCACACTCCCTACAGCTAAAGTGGCTTTTATAATTCCTAACCCCACGATCCACCGAAAGACAATTGTAATAAAGGTAAAAAATTTTGACAACATGAATTCGATCATTGGTAGCCTTCTCAGTAAATTTTGGACAAATTCTCTGGAAATGATTTGCTTTATAAAGTTGACACATGGGCTCAGATCTCGTTCGAGGCTCGTACTGCATCTTAGCAACCTTACCATTCTGGTCATTACTAGTTGCATTCTGCGAAACATTGGCCTGAAAAGATTCAGGTTTGTAGATCAAATAGATTTGAAGGGGGTCTCTGAAAGTGGGTCATGTGTTATAACCCCTTTAAAAGTGTCAGCATTGCAAGGAGGAAGCTTTAAGGTATGGGTGAAATCCCCTGGCGCATCTGGCTGCCTAGCCTGCAACTCCCGGTCCTGTTTCTCATAAGTCTGATTGTCCTTTTGTTTCTGTATGTCTTCGTCCACCGAGATTAAAACCCGTTGGTAGCTTCTTAATATTGGCTTCGAAGTTTCGTCTTATCGATGGCTTCTGTCGGGATGTGAATTCGGCTATCCAGGTATGTCTTCTTCACCTGGTTCCACAGCGAGTTCAGCTCCACTCGGGTCGCATCCAAAGCATGAACATTCTCCTCCATCTTTGTAACAGCGTAAACACTTTCAAAATCGCTGTTGGCAAACTCTTCCGATAGCAGTCTCTCCATTTTGAGTATTTTTGATAGTCGAGAAAATTCAGCGTACAAGCATAACAAGAACAACCGCAAATGCAACAATAAGACGCACTAAAGCTACCGTAAGATGAATTTAGTCAACGACAAGAGCACAGTCCGGCTTCTCTAATTTGCCGAAATGTGGTTGGCCAAAGATATTCGTCAGATAGACCGCAGTCAAGGAACTTTTGTGCCGGCATAAGAAAAAACGCCATAAAACCGGAGCTTAGGACAGACAGAAAGAGTTGGTAAACTGAAGGGTCAATAAAAGGTGGTATGAGATTAGGCCCTACGAAAATACTCCTCAAACCAAATAGGAAATTACGCGCCAAAATTGGAGTCTAATTGTAGTATGAAAATAGACCCCACGAAATTATACCTCAAACATACGATCAAAATACGAGTATTCATTGGTTTCGTAGTGGTTATTTGATGGTATGCAAATACACCCCAAAAAAACAAATATGCCCCAAAATATCGAGCTGTTGTTTTCTGTATAAAATTGGAGTCTACTTTCATTTTTGTTTTTGGGGTACAATTTTCATTTATGTGTTACAATGTGAATGTAACAACAAAGTACGAAAATAGGCCCCAAAACGTGTAGAAAATATTTTGCGTACAGTTTCGGTCGTGTGTAAATATTAATATTTGACATATTCTCTTTTTGTACTTAATCATATGTTATTATTAATAGTTTCTACGTGAATTTTAAATGCAAAGCCATAAACCAGATTTTCTGTTTTGCGGTACTGTCCTTGCTGTTGTGCCTCTGTACAAGATACTATTCTACAAGTTTATAATTAAGTTCAGAGGTAAACTATATAATTTTTAATAAAAATAAAATCCTTCGCCGAAGGAAATTAGACCCCAAAAATATATAGAAATGATAATAAAATATATAGAAATGATATTTGACCCCAAAATGCGAACATAGGCCTCAAAAGAAATTATGAAATTATGCCCCAAAAATCTTGTGGGGTCTATTATTATACAAACATTTGGGGTCTTATTGCATTGTGAAAATATACCCCGATAAAAATGAAATTAGGCCCAAAAAACCATAAAATTTCGTATAACTGATTTCCATATTTTTTTTGGGGCCTAATTTCTTTTTCACTTTGAGATGTATTTTCGTGGGTCATACTGGCATTAAAAAAAAGTTGTATCCATACCAAACGCACTCGAAAATCTGTGCCATAGGTTATTCTGCACAGGAACGGCACAATCAAAACAAGATATATCATCCATAAATTTCCACTAAGTGCTTGGAGGGTTAAGCAACGGCGTACATATCCAATTATTGGGTCAAGATTTGCATTGAAATTAATACTCCTGTAGTAATATGCAGTAGGGCAACCCTGCTATGTATCATATGGCAACCCTGGAATGCATCAGCTTCAACAAAGACGAAACTTGGCATCACTTCATGTAGCTATTGTAAGAACTGTTTCCTGTAAAATAAAGCTGTTCCTGTTTTGTTGACCCCGACTACAACACACGTCTTTTATTTAATCTACAAAAAGAGCGAAGATATCATAGAAATCCCATTATTAAAAAATCAGATGTGAGGTACAACTGAGGTACCTTCATACAAAACAACAAAAGGAAAATCAGAAGATTCCGGAAATTTATTGAGATGGATTTACGACCAAATCGCCAAGCGCTGGTAAATACATTGACTGCAGCAGGAGTAGAAGTTCCCGATTCAGCCACCTTAAGCCAGCTAGTCACATTGTGTGGCCAAATCGACAAGGAGTGCTAGTTCAGTGATGATTCCCAGCTAATGCCGAAATCGCAAGTGGCACAGACTAACGAGGCTACTGCTGAAATTTCGTCGCAGGAGCTGCCATAATTCACACCGACGTCGATCTTAATGAACAGGACGAAATTCGCAACACTTCCAAGACATCGAAGAAATCTTCTTGGAAACCACTGTAATTGCCGCCGACTTGGTACACACAATGACCAGAGATGTACGTGCCTATAAATCCGATAAAAAGAATAATCACGTTGATGCTTATTTACCCACAGTTTTTGCTGCTGTCGCCATTCCCAGTGCAACACCCGCTGTAAGTACACGCGTCGTAGATGCCACCGCTGTTAACCCCCTGTTTATCGTGTTACGAAATCTTTGGAAACTGCCCAAAATGTACCCGCAGTAGATGCTGCAGCAAACAATATGTCCGCAGCAATAAGTATGCCAGTAGTACCAGAATTCCCCGGAATGCCTGTGGAAGACGAACTAAAAAACTCAGATTACGACTTGAGATGTTGCAACTGCAGCAACAAATACGAGACTTATAAGTGAATGACCGGCCACAACCATACATCCGCCGTGTCGACTTGTCAGAGTTGGATGCTACAGTGCCCACATTCACTGGTGATGACCATTTCGATATAGTCAAATGGTTCTTGCAGTTCGAAGACTATGCGAACATGTGTGGGTTCAACGGGAAGGAGAAGTGCTTGGGTGTACGGCGTCGCTTGGGAGGCATTGCCAAGAATTATGCAGACAACGAAGAACTGCTAGAATACACCGAATTATAATCAAAATTGTTGAAGGTATTCAAGCATACGACATCACGCCAGGAGACTAACAGACAGGTCCTTTTACGTACCTTGAAGCCCAACGAGTCTTGTCTGAGCTATCTGGTTGCGATGCAGTCAATTGCCGCGATGTCAGATATTGATGAACAGGAACTTGTTCATTTCATCATTGACGGCATGAATGACAACACAAATGCAATATCGTGTCTGTACGGAGCCAACACAATCGATGACTTAGTACAGCGCCTCAACCGATATGAGCAACGGCGTCAGCAAACGCGTATGCCAGCTATGAAGACAATGAACATCACAGGCGGCAGTAAAATTAAACCATCAGCAGCAAAGGCCGTAAACTCCGAAGTCAGATGTTATAATTGTTCGCAGTTTGGGCACTGCCAAAGTCTACAGCCGATACTACCACCGAATTCGTGCTTCATTTGTGCTAAAGTTTGCCATTTTCACCAAAACTGCCAAACAAAAAGGGGAACGTAGCTGCCATTACCGATGCCAAAATAGACTGTTCCATTGATGCATTCCAGATGGTAAGTGTTGCCTTTTTTTTATCAGGGTAAGCGCACTTTTTCTTTATTTGATACCGGTAGCCCTATTGGTTGTTTGAGGCGAAGAGATGTTAACAAATAAAAAGCTTAGTACGTATGGCAAAGTAAAATGTGAAATACGTTTTAACAACAGAATTGTTTTTCATGAATTTTTAGTTTTACCAAAAGAGGTAGCGGTTGTATAGGACGTGATTTGTTAACTAAACTAAACACACAATTGTGCCAAATCAAACCTAAATATAATAAAAATGAACTATTTCAATTGAATTAAAAAATATAAATAAAGTACCAAAAACACAAACCATCAGTACGCTTACGACTTTAAATTTGTATAGGGGTCCACAAGGGGTAATAAATGTTCCTACCGTTGAGAATAAATTTGATGCCTTAAGCCTTCTGCCTTTTGCAGTAGACAGTGACGTTGAAGGCATAAGCATAGATATGAGTCTTAAGTGCCAATGCGATAGTGAATTGGAAATTGTGGTCGAAAACTACGAATGTAAAGAACCAATGGAACTAATTTGTACGATTGAGAATACAGATGAGATTAATATAGATAAAAATCTGAACTCCGCGGATACTGGTAGTTTGAAGGTACTTATAGGCAAGGTGTGGTCTTCTGATAACGTGGATGGTCCTCCAGATCCCGCAGAGTGTTGTATGAAGATCAGATTAACAAATGACACCCCAGTCTACAGTGGCCGCAGCCGCCTTTCATACCACGAGCTGTCTGAGGTGAAAGCGAAATTGGATGAATTGTTGAAAAAGGGTATTATCCGTATAAGTGAATCCTCATATGCTTCTCCGATAGTGCTAGTGCGGCGTAAGAATGGAAAATTGAGAATGTGCGTTGACTATCGCGCATTGAATAAAATCACTTTGAAAGATAATTACACTATGCCAGTAACCGAGGACTGCTTGGACTATTAGGTAGTAAACATTTTTTTTTCAATACTATACTTAGAAAAAAGCTTCCACCAGGTACCGATGGATGGAGGATCGATACAATATACAGCGTTTGTAACACCGTTGGGACAATTTTAATATCGTTATATGCCCTTCGATCTCAAGAACGCTGGGGCTGTATTCCAACGTTTTATCAATAAGATTTGAAGGGAATTCATTGATGCAGGGAAGATTGTAGTCTATTTAGACGACATTTGCATAGCAACTACTACTTTTGAGAAACATTTGCTGATTCTAACTGACGTATTGCGGGTACTACGGAAGGCTGGATTAATGTTGAGAGAAATGTAAATTTGCCTACCAGGAGCTCGATTATCTTGGCTACAAATTTAATAAAAAAAAGGTATACGCCCAAACAACGACCACATCTGGTCAATTCAACAATACCCAATGCCTACCGTCGCGACGGTGAAGAAGTAGAACTATGTTTAGGGCTTTTTTCGTTCCGAATTGTTCGAGGATAGCGAGACCATTGACGGATTTAAAAAATAAAAATTGTAACGCTAAGCAAGAAGCTGATCAATCCAAGGATAGCTAGGTGGGCATTAGAATTAGAAAATTATGATTATTCTATACGGCACCGTAAGGGGGAATTCATGGTCCATGTCGATGCACTCAGCAGAACACCAATCATTGCAACTATTAAGTTGTGATATGGATTTTAATTAACAGATTGCTCAGACAAGGGACTCGAATATTCATACTATTAGGGACAATTTAGAAAATGAAGACGTCAATGTATATAATTTAGATAAATGGATTGGTATTCCGAGTGGATGCTAAAGGCCGAAAGCAGTTATATGTACCAGCTGAAATGGAGGACAATATGATGAGATTAATTCACGAGAAATATGGACACTTAGGGATAGATAAATCTATGAACGAAATATAGAAATATTACTGGTTTCCGAACATGAGGGAGAAACTTAGTCGATTTATAAGAAACTGTTTTAAATGCATTTACAACTCAGCCCCTCATAGAAAAAATGAAAGAAATTTATATAGTATTGAAAATAAACCAATTCCGTTTGACATCATACATATTGATCACTTTGGACCTTTGCCTTCAATAAAATCAAAACGCAAACACATTTAAGTAGTTGTAGATGCGTTCACAAAGTTTGCGAAGTTATATGCCGTTAATGCCACGGGAGCTAAAGAATCGTGTTGTGCATTAAAGAAATATTTTAAAAACTACAGCAGACCAAGAAGGATTATTAGTGATCGTTGAACTTGTATTACCTCCAATGAATTCAAAAAGTTTGTCAATGATAGAAATATTGTGCACGTGAAAGTGTCGGTAGCGTCGCCACAGTCAAATGGACAGGAAGAAAGGGTGAATAGGGATCTGAAAGTGATGCTGGCTAAACTCACTGAGCCGATAGAACATTCCGACTGGGTTGAGAAACTATCGCAAGTGGAATTTGCAATGAATAATACGGTGCACTGTACAACTGGGCAATCACCGAGTAAAATGTTGTTTGGGTGGAACAAAAAGGAGAGGTAATAGATGAAATGACTGAACATATACAGAAGGTATAAGCTGAAGAAGAAGTAGAATTAGACTTAATTAGAAACGACGCCGTATAATCTACAATATTTCAAAAAACACCACAAACCTGCCAACACATTTTAAGTAGGGGACTTAGTGGTGTTGAAAAACGTCGATACCACTGCAGGCATGAATAAAAAGTGAATACCAAAGTTCCGCGGTACGTACGTAATTCGGAAACAATTACGTAACGATCGGTATGAAATATCGGATGTAGAAAACTGTCAAGTCACGCAAATGCCCTAATCCGAAATTGTTGACTCTAGTCACTTAAAGAAATGGTTGAAACATAAAAATCAGATATATTGCCCTGTGGACCCAGAAGGCAACAGTAGTGATTATATAGATTATGAATTTCTTGAAGGTGAAGTTTAGATATGTTCGACAATCGAGGTCGATTGTATAGTCAGGTTGGCCGAGATTGTAGTAATATGCAGTACGGCAACCCTGCTATGTATCATATGGCAACCCTGGAATGCATCAGCTTCAACAAAGACGAAACTTGGCATCACTTAATGTAGATATTGTAAGAACTGTTTTCTGTAAAATAAAGCTGTTCTTGTTTTGTTGATCCCGACTACAACACGCGTCTTTTATTTAATCTACGAAAAGAGCGAAGATATCTGAGAAACCCCATCATTAAACTCCTGTCTTTTTTTTTTAAAAAAATGACTTGGACTACTTTGCTTAGAAACGTTAAAAAAAAAATTCGGGAGAAAAATTCAGCAAACGTCAGGCATCAAGAGCCGACCAGATAGACGCAGCTCAAAAATGTTGGTTTAGGCTACTTAGCTTAGGAACGATGAAACAAAATAAAAGTCGAAATATTCAGAAAATTCGTCTAAGCAAATGCCAAAACTGTCCCGCCAGCGAGTAGTGTCAACATTTATAGAGTCAGCGTTAATACTTTTTACCGCAAATATAGCTTTCCGCTACCAGTATACACCATATAATACAGGAAACGACAAGTAAATGAGTACAGGGCCAATAAGTATTTTTATAACGAAAGCGACACTGATTGGGTTTCCTTATTAGCTGTTGCACCCTTTATTTCGTTTTCTTGTTTTTCGTGTTTTGTCTTTGTACTGAATGCTTATCCGTTGAACTTATCGTGTGTATGTTGATACCTTGGTACTTGCTTGCTGCGTCACTCCCTGCCTCTCCTGTTGAGTCGCTGGAGTCTTCGTTGCTGCTGTGAAGTTCGCTGTTGCCACGGCGGTAAACTCTGCTGCTGTTGTGCTTGTTGTTGTAACAACAATATATTTTAATATTAAGTTCTGTTCGTCTCTGGGGGGTCTCCTTCGATATCATGGTGGAGGAAACGTGCATTTAAACTGGATGCATTCACATAGACCCGGAGGTCAGCTGAGTGGGCTTGCCCGGACAATTGAAGAGGTACAGCAAGTCATGCGGTCGGATGTGGCAGGTGGGACGGTTCTCCGGAACGTTATCAAAAAATCGTGTCCAATAAGAATTGAGGCGGCTGTACCATCTAGATCTCAGCTGAGCCAGAACCACGCTCGTCTGCTGAGGTAGTAACTTCTCAGGTGAAATCTCCGAAGGTTGCTCCCTTACCACTACATTCACACTGTAGCTGGATACTGCTGCTGCGACTTTATCAGCGTGAATGTTGTTCAGACCTGCCTGATAGTTTCGATGATCTAAAGGTTCTCTCTTGTACTGTCCAAGAGATGGTGGTAAGGATGACTACTGCGAAAACTGCATGGGCGGAGGCATCCTGTCCAAGAGATGGTGGTTAGGATGACTACTGCAAACACCCTAGCAGATATTGATAAGACCAAAGAAAATTGTGTATGCGCACGGTAAGGACCTTCGTCTCCTGGTGTAGATGGTCCTTAGAAGACATAAGAAAACACCCTACTAATGTTCTGAGGGCGGAATTCTGGCAAGTCGGAATTTTCTTTCACTGCGTCTTACTCACGTTCGCTGACCACACCATCGCTGCGTAGTTCGCTACAGACCGACCTATCACTTTGTAAGAGGTCAACAAGTTTTCTTCGACTTCCTGTCTCTAAATTCTGCATATGACTGGCTCTCACACATATAGTTTAAGACACAACGTTTCAAACTGTGCGGAAGATACTTTTCTGTAATATCCTCGAACAGAGTGGCATGATTGACCGTGTCAAATGCTTTTGTCAGGTAAAGAGCCGCGAGGACCGTCCTGTCGTTGGGTTTGTTATGGTTGAGGGTGCTAAGCAGTTGTTGTGCTGTGCTGCTTGCGGAACACATGCTGATGATCAGCACAAGGAAGGTGTTCGAGCTGGGTGGTGAGGAGCAGTGCATCAAGTGTCTTTGCTACTGGAGAAAGCAAGGAGATCGGCCTGTACGATTCTACTTTACTTGCGTCTTTATCTAGCTTCATTAGCGGAATCACTCTGCCGCTTTTTCATGCATCAGGAACTAAGTAAGTGGCTAGCGACAGATTGAGTACTTTGGTCAATTATACTTTGGTCAATTAAAGAGTTGAGATTCCGTCAGGACCCAGCACCTTTGCTGACTTTGCGCAGCGGATGGCGGGCAACTTCACCAACGGTAAATTGTGCTGGTGCCTGTTCGACTCGGAGAGCGAGGATACTAAGTAATAATATCCTTTTTGTCCACAACTTACCAATTCCGGAACTTAAGTTGCACTGCTTCAAACCAAAATCTAGCCATTTGTTCCACTTATATTCGTTGACCAACGTACTTATCTCAGAGTTGAGATTCCTAATTTTAGGGTTGGGCGAAGAATGTCATCACGCTTGTCTTTGAGTCCCGCTGCCTCTGCTGCGAAATTTGGTTGTACTTCGGGTATTCGACCAGCAGGGTTATGGCGAGCGGCAGCTGCGTTGATGATGGCCCGAACATTTTCTCGGCTACCCGAACATTGAGATACGTACGGCGTTCAGAGGTTAAACCGCCGGATGGCCTATTTATGGAGAGAATTATGGGAAGGTGGTCCGATCCTAATGAGATGACGGGTTGTCACGTGACGTCGATGATCAGGCCAGGTGATGACATAGTAATGTCTGACGAGCTATGGCAATCGTCCATTATCAGTGTGTGCAGAACGTACTCGTAGAGCTAGGATCAAGCGGTTATTGCCTTGTGGCAGATTGTTAATGTCAGGCAAACAATGCGGGGTAGAGCTACCAACCGGCGGGCTGCATATGTTGTACAGCTCTATCTCGGCAATCCCAGAATTGACTGCTACCCCCGCAGGCGAAATAGGCATGTACTATACGGGGTAAGAGGAAAGCAAGTCTACCACCTCCACTTCTGGTACGATCCTTACATAGCACTTGTATCCGTCACAACTGTGCAAGCTGAAGTTGACATTCAGCTTAGTTTCTTGGATCTCAGCGACCACGATGTTTCCCCGACTCATAAATTCTATTACCTCACTGCGTAGGCCATTGCAAGTAAATTGCACAATTGTTTTTGAAAAAAGCCTCGTAAAGTTCAAACGTTAATATATTAGAAAATTTGTGTTTTTGTCTTTGGCGTGGGATTTTGTTCAGTGTTGTTTTGTTTTTGTAGTAATGTTCACTTTTTTTGTCAATGTAAAACAATTTGACCGTTACCGTTTTTGTTATAGCTTTTTAATTTTTATTCATTTTATTACCAATTTATTAAAAATATTTTTTTAATTAGTACATATTATTTAGTAAAGTTAAGCAAAAATATAAGTTTTTTTGAATTTTTATTTTCACAATTTTTTACCAAAGTTTAATCAGTGTTTAAAGTTTTAAGTAGATTTTTGAAACTTTATTAATTGTAACGATTAAACATTATATAGCACAATTTTACTATTTTCGTAAAATTTTACTTTCTCTAGGTGATTTTTCCTTTTCAAAATGTTTGTATGTTCTTGTTTCGGACTTGTATAGCTGTTTATATATTATTTCCACCAAGAGGTTCTCACACTTCTATATTTTTTCCACACCACTTATGCGGTTCGAGGGACCAATATGTTGCTTCAATAGCTTTTTGTAGTTAGATCAATTTTTAAGGTTTTAGGTTTAATTCAATACATAGTGCAGTTTGATTAGATTTTAATTAGTTTTTAGAGCAAATTAGCATAATTTTAGGGAAATCTTGAGGTATAGGATAATTTTTAAGTAGCCAATTGTTAGTTTAACTTAATATTAGCTAGATTTTAATTCAAAAATATTAGATAAATATTGTAACCAATTTTGTATTTTTACTAATTTGTATGCTGACTTTTAACGTCCACTGTATGTTTTTTGTGTTTGTTGGCTTAACAAAAGTTGGTGGTTTTTTGGTTTTAGTTTTTACAATTCAATGTCTCATTTTCTATTTTATATTTGTCTTCTTTTAATACAACTTATATTTTATTTAATTTTCCATTATTTTTTCTTTGAATTCATTTGTGTCGTTTTTGTTAAACAAATGTAATTTTTTTTAACTGGTCACTGGAGTTAGCGCGGGTACAAGAGTTAAAAAAAGACTGGCTGTTGGTTGTTGTTGGACTGGCTGCACTCTGCTTGTCGGTTCACCGGTAGATCGGCATACTCGTACAAGCAGCGACCAGCGAAATAACCAACAAAACGGAGGCGACAAAGATGTTTTGGCATGTATACTTGTACATATGTACGCGTGTGCATGCAAATCCGCTATTAGAATTATTTACTTCAAAATAGTAAATTTTAAACTACAGGGTGCACAATAGGTATTTTGTTCAGGAATCTTGGCCAAAAATAATTTTTTGAATAAAAAATAATAATGTTTTTGTTAATGACGTTTGATTAAGAATACATCAAAGCAAAAAACTGCATATTTTGTTTTTGTAAAAACCTAATATCAGCTGATTTATGGGCATTCAAAGTTAGGCATTTTCAAGAAAAGTGCTCAATGAACTATAAAAAGTGTAATTTTTATATAAATTTAAGCGGTTTTTTATCATTTATTTAACAAGAGAAGGAAGTTGTGTGTAATATGGAGAAGAGAGGGAATAGTAAGTAATTAAAAAAAAAATTTTTTTGGTGGACGTTATTTATTTTGTTAGAAAAATCTCGTAATCTAACTTAACCTCAAATAGATGCCTTTTTCAAACTTTGCATAAGCTTTTAATAATGTTGGCCGTGAACTCCCGTGATTTTCTCTAGTAAAGAGTGTTCAGAATAGAGTTCTGAATTTATTTATTTTTATTTTTCGTTTCGAATTTTTTCGTTTTTTTATATATATTATTTTCTTTGACACAGCGTCAGCTTGAAGTAAAGTTTTTTTTTGCATTAACCCGAATAGCGCTGTGGTTGGCATATGGCAACGCTGATAGACATGTTTTTACACAATCATAACACGTAAACAAATAAAGTTCCGTTATCTCAAAGTTCACACTTAACTCGGAATCTGTTGTGCTTCTGTCAAGAGTCATTTTGATTTCAGTGCGTATTTGTTTGTGGGAGTTGGTGCGTCGTGAATTTGTTATTTGCAAGCATAGTTCTAAAGTGCAGTAAAAAGTGTAATTTAGATTTAAATTGAAACGTTTTATCAGAGATTAAACAAAATATTTAATATGGAGAAGAGAGGGAAAAGTAAGTAATTAAAACAAAAAAAATATTGTTTATTGGAATTTTTTTTCTTTTTTACAAAACGTGTAATTCTAACTTAACCTCAAATAAATGCGTTTTTTAAACGTCCCATAAGCTTTTAATAATGTTTGCCGTGAACTCTCGTGTTTTTCCTTCATGAAAAGTGTTAAGAATAGATTTCTTAATTTATTTATTTTTATTTTTCGTTTCGGTTTTTTCGGTTTTGATGTATATCTTCATTTTTTAGTCATCCTCAGCTTGAAATATAGCGAACTCTCTAATATTTGGATATGTGAAAAGGATAAAAAGAAAAAATTGGACGCTGTTTACAATTTTATTACCAGTAAAGTTGATTGTAATAATGTTTCACAACAAGATTTGCCTTCGTTAAAGCAAAAGGTACAAACTTTTTGTAAAAATTTATCGTTAAGGTGACAAAAGGCCCACGGAAAAATTAACATCTTTTCCACGCAAAACCAAACTTGGCTAACACGAACCTTCGCTTTACAAACTAAGTTGTGTGCATCTACATCTGCTTCATTTTCCAGAGGGCGTCCAAGAAAACAGTATTCAGAGAAATCTCTAAGATCAAAGAGAAGAGATGCAGAGAATTTAGCGAAAAGTAACTGCCATGAAACAGAGTTATTAGTACGTGCAGCTGCAGTATCGGCAAATAAGAAAAAGCAAGCCGATATGGCTGTGGTACTCAAAGCAACTGTAGCTAGTCCAGAAAGACCATCAAAGATAAGTAAAATTACTCTTGCTTCAAATAAAACACCAGTTCGCTTTACTGCAGACGAAGCCTTAGCGTTTTTGTTGGATAACAATTTCACGAAACAACAATACCTAAATACGAGACATGAAAGCAAGATTAGAAACGCTGATATGTATCCCCTTTATAAAGACGTGGCAGCTTTTAAAATTAAATGCCGGCCAGATTGTTTTGAAATAAGTGAAGAAAAAACCATGGTTTCTTTCCAAGCGCTATTAACACACACAGCCAAAAGAATTGTTATAATGCAGAACGAGGTTTTAGAGGCTTTAATGACCAATAATAATACTAATTTAATTAAAGCCGACTTGATTGTAAGCTATGGAATTGATGGTAGCTCTGGGTATTCAAATTATAAGCAGAGATCTGTTGAGCCTTCTACGTCTACGGGTTCTGAATTATCTTTATTTGCAACCACAATGACTCCTCTTAGACTTATAGATTCGTCGAGGATTCCTTTGTGAAATAACCACTCACCACAATCTATCAGGTTTTGTCGTCCCATCAAACTGGAATTTATTAAAGAAACAAAAAAAAAAGTTGGAAGAAAATTTTATGTTGGATCAACAAATTAAAAATTTGAAGGATTTGGAAATTGAAATTAGTGAGGGTAAGGTTATTAATATTCATTTTAAACCATTTCTAACCTTAATTGATGGTAAAGTTTTGAGCGTTTTAACCGACACAAATTCAAGCCAAGCGTGTCCAATATGTAAAGCCACTCCGAAAGATTTTTTAAGTATCACAGACTTTGGAAGCGAGAAGTTTAAGGCTCAAGAAGAAAATCTTAAGTACGGCCTTAGCCCTTTGCATTGTTGGATACGTGTTTTCGTTCGTTCTGCATGCAGGCTACAAGTGCGAAATAAAAAAATGGCAAATTCGTACAGAAGATGATCGCAAAGCAGTTTCCGAAAGAAAGACACAAATGCAAAAGCTGTTTTGGGATAAAATGGGTCTTCTTATTGATAAGCCAAAACCGGGTGGATTTGGCAATACAAATGATGGCAATACTGCCCGTCGAGCCTTTACGAGCCATGAACTTTTTTCTGAAATAACAGGCATTGACGTCAATCTCATTTATTCTTTGAAAATTATTCTTATTTCGATATGCTGCCTCTACCCGTTGAACGTTGAAAAATTCCAAGCTTATTGTCACAATACTGCAAGAATAATACTAACATTATATTCGTGGCTCCCAATGACTGCAACAGTACACAAAGTGTTAATTCACGGAAAAGAAATCATCGAGCGTACAATATTACCTATAGGTTGTTTTGGAGAACAAGCTGCTGAGTCGCGTAACAAACATTACAAATACGATAGATTAAACCACGCTCGAAAAACCAGCCGAAAAACAAATCTTCTGGATGTTTTTAACAGAGCTTTGGACATGTCCGACCCTCTTGTTTCCTCGATAAGTGTGAAGAAACGCGATGAGCAGAAGAGCCACATGCAGCTTCCACGTGAAGTGGTAGCCATGTTACTTACTCCAGAAATACTAGAAGACTTGAAAGTAAATACCAGAAGAATTGAAAGTGAAGAGGAAAGTGAAGAAGAAAGCTCAGAAGAGGATTGTTTGGAAACTGTTGACTATTTAGTTTTAAGTGAAGCATACCAAAGAGAGCTAGATGAAATAAATCTGGATAATGAAACTGAAAATTTGAATAATTAAAAAATATGTAAATAGTTTTTAGTTTTTATAAATTTGAATTACTTTTTTATTTAACTCTATGTGACACAAACAAAAAACAAACAAAAAAAAACATAATATATATATAAAAAATTAACTTGAAAAAAAAAATTGTTTATTTAAGATTTTGTGTACATGGCTTATACGCCATTTTGTTAGCCACCTTGCTAATTTTCATCGAGCCAAAATTCAAAAAAAAAAAATATATCAGTTCGTTTTCGAGATATTAGGTTTTTTACTTTTTTTTTATAAAAATGTATCTAAAAATGTCCACTGATTTTTGTAATAGTGGATCTAAAAATGTCCACTATTTCAAAAATCAAAAAACCCACTTGTGCGTGCTCATGAAAAGGTCGTACATTCCAAATTGCAGCCATATTGACCCAAAACTTTGGCTGTAATTAATTATGGCCTAAAAAGCAACTCAAATTACCCAGTGTGGGGTGGAGCAAAAGATAACTGAGCCTGTAGCAAGCGCCAAACCGTAGTATTCGCGGTGTAAGTCTTTTCATTATGAAATGGCAAACAGTAAGTAAAGGGTGTTTTTTTTATTGAGGTATAGAACTTCGAATTGAAATAAAACACAAGAAAATCGTTTTAATGTCCATCAATTTGGCTTTATTGGAAGGATAATTTTATGACATTAATGTTTAAATATGATTTCGGGCATGTGGCTGCCGCGGCTGGCTCGAATAAAGCCAATTCTACAGGTCCAATTTTCAACCACTTTTTCGAGCATATGGGGCCGTATGTTGGCAATAACGCCACGAATGTTGGCTTCCAAGTCCCCTAACGTGTTTCTGGTTTGTTGGCGTAGACGAGCGACTTCACATATCCTCAAAGAAAATAATCCAATGGTCCATGTTAACCGATCCATGGTTAACCGAATTAATTGCTCTGATGGACGATTATGTCCACCATAAAATGGACGGAGCTTGCGGTGAACTTTGCGAACTGAACCATTACTTTCGAAATAAATTTGCACGATTTGCAAGCGTGGTTCTTTTGTCAATCTGTTCATGATGAAATGGCAAACCAAACTAAATATTAATCACTTGACAGCTGATAAAATGGCCGCCAGTTAAAAAAGTGATGCCAACTTAAAGTTCTATACCTCAATAAAAAACACCCCTTACTAAAAAGAAAACAAAGTATAACACTTAGTTTTATGATGGACAAAAAGTTAAATTGCAATAAACATATCATTACTATAATAAATATAGCGTATGATGTCTGTTATTCAATGAAACGCTGGGCAAAATAGTTTACTGATCCATTTATATTTTTTTATATAGGGTGATCCATCTAGAGCTTTTATTAATAAAAAGATACTAAAATTTAAAACAAGTGTGCAATATTTTTTATTCATACGAAGGAAATGTTATGCCATTTATTTTTTGAATATAATTTCCTTCAAATGTTGGCCGTAACTACGCCTCAGGGTGTCCATTTTGAGGGTGCTATTTTGGATGACTCGTTCGACCATTTCGACCGGTATGGCTTTAATGACACGCGTAGTGTTTGCTTCCAAAACCTGAATCGTAGCTGGTTTGTCAGCATAAACTTTGGACTTTACGTAACCCCAAAGAAAAATGTCTAAAGGTGTGAAATCACTCGATCTAGACGGCCAACTCACCGGTCGAAAACGTGAAATTGGCTGCTCTTCGTAATGACATATTAATAGATCCATTGCTTGGATGAATTGGAGCCGTCCTGTTGAATCAAAATTTCGTCAACAATACGGGCTTCAATTACAGGCAAATTATAGAGCAATAGCGAGCACCATTAAAATTTACGTTTCGACCATCATCATTTTTGAACAAATATGGACCGATTATTCCATCAGCCCATAAACCGCACCAAACCGTGGTTTTCTGTGGATATAAAGGCACCTCTTGAACCTCTTCTGGTTCCTCTTACTCCCAAATGCGGAAATTTTGTTTATTGACTTTGCCGTTGCGCCGGAAATGGGCCTCACCACTGAACACAAATTTAGTCGAAAACTGCGGATCTTTTTGTTTTTCGCCGAACGCTCATTTCCATATTACATTTGCCAACATTTGAAGGAAATTATATTCAAAATATAAATGGCATAAAATGTCCTTTCGTACGAAAAATAAAGATTCCACACTTGATTTGAATGATATTTTTTTATTTTGAAACAAAACCCCAAGATGGATCACCCTATATTTCTCTAGTCAGGCCGATCTTAGAACATGGATCAGTAGTTTGCGATCCCCAATTATTATTATGTGAACAAAATTGAATCCGTGCAGAAACAATTTTTACTGTTTTGCTTAAGAAGTCGACATTGCAATATAGGCTATGAACTCTATTCTTATAACAACAGGTTAAATCTTATTAAATTGCCCTCATTGAAGAGTAGGCGAACTATGTTGAATGCGATTTTGGTGTACTTTATAAAATAATGCGTGGGGTTGTGGCATCTGAATATTTGATGTCAAAAATTTGTACTTACGTCCCATTGAGACCTTCTAGATACTATCAGTTTTTACACTTGGATTTCCAAAGGTACAATTATGCATGTGGTGATCCATTTTGTAGAATGTGTGCTGATTTTAACTCGTTATATCATTTAATTGGCTTCTTTTTCGACTTTGATGCACTAAAAACTATAAATATTCTTTATTTAAATCCGTTGTCTTCATTACAATTCAAACTCCTTGCAATGTACTAGATTTCACATTGTACTTCAAGTATACTTGTAAAATGAAACAAAGTGTTTTTTACATAAATGTTCTGTTGAGTAGATTTATTCTGACTCAAGTTTTGGAGAAGAGTTGTAATATCTTCTCCTGGTGAGTAATGATTTTATACTTAAGATTAAAGAAGATTTGTAAGGTCTTCTTCGGTCTAGTAATGGTTTCATACTAATTTGAAATGTGTTCGCTTAGGACTATATATAAAAGAATTCTTATCAGGCGAATTACGTTGGGCTTACAATTTCTAAGGCAGAAATCAATGCACGCATCGCAGGCCGTTATCGCCCTGTGCGTGCATTCCATCGATCGTTCATTGCATTGTACGTTTTATTACATTGTGCGAGCATAAATAGAATTTTAATGCCGACGGATAATAAAAGACACAATTCGACGCGTCTTCCCGCTGCACTTGAAAATGCAATGGGAATCCAACATACCCGTGTTCACTTTGAACATACTTATAGTTTTTTTTATTTTTTAAATTTGTTTTGGTTTAAAATATTAAAAAAAGCAAAGGTGGTGGTTTTATTTAATGTTTGTATTGCATACTTATGGGTTTTCTCATTTTTTAATTCTCTTTGGTTTCTAATAGTGGTTATTATTAAGTAGCGGTTATTATAATTTTTGTACTGATTGGCAGTTGAGAAATATCTGTAGCTAATTTACATAATGATGTTTCTTGTCATCTCAACTTTATGGATTGGACCATAATGTGTACGTTGTCCCTGCGTCATGGGGACGTGGTGGGCGTGAGAGGAGTAGGGATTGTTTGATCACCCGTTATATCCACGGCTGCCACTTTGGACGATTAAATTTTTAATGTTAAAACGAAAATAACGATTTTAAAAACTCTTAAAGTATGTGAAATAAAGAAGAACCCGCATAAACGTTAGCTAAAGTTTAGCATGTCAAACCTTCGATAAGTTTGTCGTAATAAAATGCAAATGCTTCACACAGTATAGTTAACTGTATCGAACCTTGAGGTTCATATTAGGATGACAAGTAAATACTAATAAAATTGCAAAGACAACTGATATCAAAATCAAAATAATAGTTTTCAGAAGCTTTAGGCGCTTCACGTAAGAAGTTAAAATCGTCACAGTAGCGTTTTTTAAACCATCGCTACTTTCCCAGTGTACCAATACTGTCTTTGTTTAGCAGCTTGTTACAACTTTATTGGGCAAGTGGCTGTCGCGGCTGGCTTGAATAAATTCCAACCGAGATACCTAATTTTCGACCACTTTTTTCAGCATTTGGGGCCGTATGTCAGCAATAATGCGCCAAATATTCTTTTCCAAGGCTTTAATTGATTCGGGCTTATGAGTTTAGACAAGCGACTTCACATAACCCCACAAAAAATAATCCAGCGGTGTTATATCGCACAACCTTGGAGGTCACGCCACAGACCCACGACGCGAGATAATGCGCTCACCAAAAGATTTCTTCAAGAAATTTATTGTTTTGTTGGCTGAATGGCATGAAAAGCTGTCTTGTTGGATCCAAAGGTCGTCCACATCAACATCCTCCAATTCAGGCACGAAAAAGTTATTAATGATGGCTCAATAGCGTTCCCCATAGACTGCAACGTTATGGACGGCTTCATTTTTGAAGAAATATGGATCAATGATTCTCTCTGCCCAATTCGAGAGCACATTAAACAGTGACTTTTTGAGGATTTTATTAATTAATGTAAAAGTAATTAATTAAAAACTAAACTAAAAATTAAACAGATGAATCATAAAAGCAGCACAACGGGACAGAAGTAAAACAATTATTTAAATTGATTACCTCTGATGATGAACGACGAAGTCAGTTCGAAATATTGGGTTATTTATGATCCTGACACGCCATGTAGTATTTCATTTAAACGATAAATATTGCAAATTCATTCACTTGTTCCTGATAACGATTATGTGAATTGAAGTGAATTCGAATGCGTCTATAACCTGTTCAATGATCCTGCTGTAGAACATGAGCCTATTGCCCATGTTGCAAATAACTAACCTAGTTTGTTAATATGCGTTAATATGTGGTGTGGGGTCCATCTGCATCTCTCTCTTAGACCTGGTCATGCCCTTTGACCCTGTACCAGTCCATTAGGCCCCTCACCGCGATCTAGAGGGTTTCATCCGTGTCGTATGGCAGCTACATGGAGCCAATTTCCAGGGTTGGTTTGTTCAGGCTCTCTATGGCTACCAAGGTTAGGTATTCATTCATTGATGAGAGAACAGCGTAAGATTCAAGTCTCTACTGGCTACTATACAGCAACGAATTCTAACTTCTGCCTTCGGGGATTTGAACCGGAGATTGCGTGATTTCAGTTCACGTACCTTACTATGGAGGATCCATGGTTCCTACACTAACGCTATGTCGGTGCACTCCATACCCATAAAAAACAGCAACTTCTTTGATGCTGCAGCGGAGTGATGCAGATTACTATGCACCATCTGCAATTCTTTTCTTAATCTTACCATACTTGCTTTCCTCCGGCACGGACATCCTAAGGTGGTTTATCCCGTACTTGACTACTCCGTTCACGAGATGAAACGAAGATATTCTTGAAGGTAATGCCGGGCCAGAGAGTGTCGAGGCCATTGATGCTGGTATGAGCTTGTGCCATCTGGCACCATAAAACTCAGTAAAAGAGTCACCTTCACTTTGTTCGAGGGCTTATAGCATTGATCGAAGTACTCTTTCTTGGATCATCCGACTTGCGTTCTTCTGGATTGCTTTAATAACTCTTGTCCCATTTTTGTTTATTGCAAAATAAATTGTTTGAACTCTACATTCGGTTCTAAAGTGAAAGTGAAATGTGTAAAGAAAATACATTAAGAAACCTCAAAATTATCGAGTATGTCTGCTACAAGTAGACGCAAGAATAGTAAATTAACTTGCGGCAACTGCAAGTTAGTTGTAAAAGAACAAGAAGAAGACAACGAATGTGACAAAAACATACCATGTAATTTGTACATCTTTAGACAAACGTCAATTCGAACAATTTCTTAAGCATGAGATCGAAGAGTAAGTGTGCCATCTCTATGATAGCAATAGTGGTACCATTAAAAACGAGTTAAACGTTATCAAAACAGAATTGAAAAAACTCCACCACCTGAACGAAACAATGTATTTTATGTCAAAGCAGTTCGATGAGATAAAAGGTGTCGCTGAGAACAAATAGAAACTCGAACTTGTACAATACAAAAACAACGCTTTAAAAACTAAGAAAAATAACATTAAAAGACTTACTAAAATTTCTTACTGATCAGCGAGTGCTGCGCGATTGTGTAATCACTGAAGTGAAAACATCCGATACGAGTAATTTGTCTGCATTAAAAATAATTTTGAAGTTAACAAAAGATTCTGGTGTTGAAATACAATCACACAGTATTGAGGATTCATTCATTCATTCATTAAAAATAAACACGTAATAAAAAATCAAAAACAGGCACTGGCGGTAAAAATGAATTCCAAAAAATTTAAGAAGAAAATAATGTCGGTAAATAAATTTTGGAAGGAAAATGCTACCAAATCAGTTTATACTTATATAAATGACTTCTTGAGTAGAGACACATTGAGTTTTTTTTATTCACGCCAAATCATTAAAAGCTGTTGGTAATCGGGGTGTGTATGCTGCAAGTGGCAAAGTATTTGTGAAAGAAGCGAGTTGTTCAGTCCAAAACATAATACTCGTAGTGATGAGGAGGATGTGGATAATGTACGAGGGCGACTGCAAAACTAACTGGCCTGGTACATTTTCTGTTTTACTAGCAACTTTTTTTTTTGTTTTTTAAAATCAATCTTTTATAAGCCATCTGTCAAAATTTCCGAAATATTTAATGATTATATTCTTTGTTACAGGTGATTGAAATAAATAAGTTTTATAATTTTGGAAAATGGAAAATAAAGAGTTTCGTGCGGTAATTAAACAATTTTATATGAAAGGTTATATGCCACAATTAATCAAAGATGAATTGGATTCCGTGAAATCCTGGGTTCAACAATTTAAAATGGGTCGTTCAAGTACGGAAGATGAACAACGCTCTGGAAGACCGAAAACTGCTACTACTATTGAAAACATTAGACAAATATTTAATGAAGTGACTAAAGATAGACGAATAAAGCTCAGAGAACTTGCTGATATTGTTAAAATACACGAAAAACAAGTTTGGAGTATTTTACATGATGAACTGCACATGAAAAAGCTATCCGCTTTTCATGTGCCCCAAAAAATCGTCCGTTAGACCAATTCCGAGGAGCTTTTAGCGATTTATCAGCGTAATCCAATAGAGTTCTTGCGCCGATTCATTACTGTTGATGAAACATGGATCCATCACTACATTCCAGAATGCAAAGAACAGTCAAAACAATGGATAGAAGCTGGTAAAAGTGGTCCCAAGAAGACGAAAACTGTTAAGTCAGCAGGAAAAGTAATGGCCACAGTATTTTGGGATGCAAGGGGTATAATATTTATTGATTATCTTGAGAAAGGAAAAATTATAAATAGTGAATATTATTGTGCATTATTGGATCTGTTGAGTGATCTGTTGGATCTGTTGACAAAACGACCGCATTTAGAAAAAAAAGTTCTTTTTCATCAAGATAATGCTCCTTCACACACTGCATGTTTAACTCAACAAAAACTTGCCGAATTACGATTTGAAATTGCTCCGCATCCACCATATAGTCAAGATTTAGCTCCTTCTTGTTTCCAAATTTAAAAAAATTTCTCGATGGCAAAAATTTTTGTCCAATAGCGAGGTTATTGCTGAAACTGAGGCATATTTTGAAGGTCTTGAAAAATCTTATTTTTCGGATGGAATTAAAAAACTTAAAAACCGTTTGATGATGTGTATTGAGTTGGAAGGAGATTATGTTGAAAAATAAATAATAATAATTCCAAAAAAAATGGTTCTTTTTATGTTAGCCCAGTTACTTTTGCGGTCGCCCTCGTATTATTAAAAGCTTTAACTCATATATCGCAACGTGAAAGAGTCGCTGTTGAAGAGGATGATGAAGCATACCTATCACCGTCGTATAAAAACATGGTTTTAATCAATCATTTTAAATAATATTGTATTTTTTTTATTTTTTATTTATTAATCCATTATTATACACACACACACACACACACATATATATATATATATATATATATATATATATATATATATATATATATATATATATATATATATATATATATATATATATATATATATATATATATATATATATATATATATATATATATATATATATATATATATATATATATATATATATATATATATATATATATATATATATATATATATATATATATATATATATATATATATATATATATATATATATATATATATATATATATATATATATATATATATATATATATATATATATATATATATATATATATACATATATATATATATACATATATACATCTTACATAAGACACGTTACATATGTTTGAGTTTTATCTCCAGGATATTTCAGCATTTGTTACTATTTAATTATGTACATTGATATCGCATTTTTTCGTTTTGATACATAGCAAGGTAAAAAGGATTGGAAAACCTTATTTGCTAATTTTATATTAAGGTGTCAAACATTAGAAAAATGGTGTCAAATAGGGTAATTATTCTATCAAATAATTATCTATAGAAACAATATTTTAGTTTGTTAAATTTAAATGTTTTATAAAATTATTTAAATGTTAAATTTCGTTACACTCTCTTAGTATTTCATAAGAAGAGTCTGCAATTTTTTTGAAATAATTTTCATTTTGACGTTTTATGAAGTCCTTGAGCAGTTCGTATCCGCTCTCTTCATGCAACATAGTTGTGGAGTAACGCCAATGCTTATTGTTGATCATTTTAAGACATTTATTTTGGATGACTTGCAGTCGTTTGAGGTGTGTGTTTGCGGCCTTATACCAGATGGGAGAAGCAAATGAGATTATGGGTCTGATAACACATTTATACAACAGGTTCTTATTTGCGTTGGAAAGTGAAGACCGCCTGTTTAGTAGAGGCCAAAGAGCTCTGAAGGATTTTATGGCTTTCTCGCAGGTTTTGTCGATATGTTCACGGAATGTTAACTTAATCAATAATAACGTTGGGAATTGTTTTGATGTTACTTAGTGAGTTGGGCGTGAAATATTTGCGAGAATATTGGACCTTATATACCGCGTCGTTATCTGAACTGAACCGTGTATTTATCTCTACGACAGACACGGGCGATACGTTGTTATTTTTTAGATCGCTGGTAATATCTTCGGGGTTAATCCGGAGGAGACCATAAATGAAGGTTGTGTAGAGTTTATCCTCCTTGGCATTAAAGGTATGGAACTCTATTTTTGACTCTTTCAGTGTTTTAATACAGTAATCATACTTGTCTTTACTTGGGGAAATATTTTTATACCGATGGAGGTACGCTTATAGACTCAATCGCTGCCCAGCAGGTGTTGAATTTCTCGGAGTGGAACTTTTTTGTCGGTGACAATCGGTGGCGGCTTATAGGAAACATCCGTGTTAATGTTAGATGTTGGGGTTTTATCCATATCTTCAATACTCGAAAAATCACTATATCTGTTGTGAGGCTGCTTAGTATTATTTCTGTTTAGGAGACATAAATCTTAATACGTGAAAATGTGGATTACAAGGTAGATTTTTGCGAGAGTAAGAACTTCAGATAACTTTTCATCAGGTAATAACTTTTGTATCATTTTATAGATCGAAAAAATGTGTGACTAAATCTTTTTTATCTTTTCTGTATAGTTTACTCATTAGTCGTGGACGAAGTTCATGTATAATTTTTGGTGATTCTAACAAAGAATCCACTTTGCGTCTTTAAAATATGGAATTACACCATTAAAATTGTTGTAAAATTGTCAAAATAAAGCATATCGAGACTCAATGAACAACTTTTATACCGGTAACACAGTGTAACAAAAAAGAATGAAGTCAAAATTCCTGGGAAGTGATATTATTTTGAAATTTCCCAAACACCTCCGGTTTTAAAATTTCCCGAACACCTCCAAAATCTGGAGTTACGGGTAAAACACAATCAATTTTAAGTTTTTCAGCTGATTTGGAAAAAAAAATCTGTGTATTTTTCCTGTAAACTCATAATTAAATTTTTTTTTTGTAATTTTTTAACTTTGGAATTTTTTAAAAGGATGCGAACAAATTTTGAACTAAATAATAAAGAGAGTGTTCTTACGAATACAATTCGGTGTCATTTTTAAAAATACGTTAGAAACTGATTGAGTTATTTAACTTTTATTAAAACAATATTTTATTAAAAAATACAATTATTGGCAATACTACTTAGAAATGTTTGTTTGACCATTTTCTTTTTAATTGATCATCATCAATATCCCGTTTAAGTGGCCAGCAATATTTGGAAATCATTTTTATTTTATCTTTTCCTTCAAAACGTTTTTCCATTGTAATTATTTCTTGATAAAATTGTTCTCCTTGTTCATCACTGAACTGGCTTAGGTTTTCTGGGAAGAAAAGAAAACCTATGGAAGAAATGAATTTTAATTTATATGTTGCAGCCCATTTCACCATACGCACTCAAAAGTTCATTAACAATCGCGACATACTTGTCGCTTCTGTGATTACCAAGAAACTTATCACATAGTGCAACAAAACTCTTTCATGCGCGTTTTGCAACGGAACTGAGCTTGTTGATAAAATTCTCATCTCTTATAACATTACGAATTTGAGGTCCAATGAATATACATGAAATTCATCAAAACTGATAAATGCGATAGCAAATATTAGATCTGTGAAGAAATTAATACCTTCTTTAAATTTGGCTTCGCTTAATTTTGGTAACACCGCTCTAAGATAGAAAAACGATTCACCGTTTACATCAAGTTTTTTTTTACAAATTGTTTCATTTATCCTAACTTTAGATGCAGTGATGGCAGAACAACCTTATCAGCTGTAACTAATGGGACGTTTAAAACGTTTTTCCTGCCTATTAGATATGTGTCACGAGATGGCCATACGTTGCGATCGTACCGATTTGGTGCACGACTATCCCATTCTCAAAGATAACATGGATATTTTGTGTAACCACCTTGCATACCAAATAAATAAATTGTCAAAACCTTTAAATCAGCGACGTTAGTTGACGAATCGTAGTATTTGGCTCATAACTTCTTCATACGTTTCTTTTGTACTAGTCGCATATGCGATTGGAACAGATGGTAACAGAATCTTGTTATGCAGTAAAACAGCTTTAAAGCCTAGAAATAACATTACAAATTTTTTATAAAAAAACTATTAAAAATTAATATGTTTGTTGAATACGTACTTTTACCTGAACCGCCAACGAAAAGACGCCATTCGTTTGCCTTATAATTGTGACTTAATGACGAAAAAAGTTTGGGTACATCAGCGCAATATATGAGATTACTGTCATTTTCACCAGTCTTAAAACTTTCTTCAAATAACAATGTCCAGTCTCTTCTTTTACAGAAGTTTACACGGAAATCTTCTTCCACCTAATTCCACTGCCTTAAGCGCAACCCAAGGACTTCAGCCTGTCGTTTTGACAAACCTTAATCGCGAACGAGATCGCAGAAATCTGCATTTGAAACAAAATGTCGCTTTGTTGTAGATTTGGATGGAGGGTACTCTTCTTCCACCAAATATTTTTCAGGTTCAAAACCACATATGCCCGTTCTCGGAACTTTATCATTATCAGTAGCTCGTTTTTGTAACTCGTACCGATCGCAGTTACAGACTTAAATTACCGATTTGACGTCACTCTGACGTCATTCTTACCTTCACTGTTTCTGTAAAAAAATTGCCGATTCTTATTCCATTCACTCGTTCCAAATCGGTAACATGACATTGTTCCGATTCTACTTCAATAGGAACCGCTTAAAAAAGTGTTTCTGTAAGAAATGTGCATAACCTGAAATCGGTAACTTTCTCACAGACTTTAAACCAAGTGAGAACTCTACCGATTGCTATAGTGTTGTTGCAATTATAAGAAACGAAGTAATCAAATATAACTTTTTAAACCAAATAAAATTTTATTGATGTTATTTTATACAAATAAATCTTTTATTAAAAAAACATTTTTTAATTGTGTTACCGCGGTTTAATTGTGTTTGAAAATAGGAAGCAAAACATAAACATTTAAGATAGCAGTGTGTTGAAATTTACGACAATTTATGAACCGGTTTTAACGTAATCGGTATGGTAATGCAAAATAACCGAGTGCAAATGTTTGTTTACTTGCAATGTACATCACCAACTGCCAGCTTATTTAATTCCTCGTTTTTTATTTGTTTGCATTTTTTTAACAAAATAATTGAGAAGGTAAGTAATAGTTATGTCGTTTAAATATATAAATTTTATTAAAATAGCAGTGTTTTAATACAAAATATTTCTACATGAAAACAAATGCTTTTTATTTGCATGACTGACTGTCATCTTTTTCAATTCCTACCGTTTCTTTCCGATTTGTGTTTCCTTTCATCACAGATCAAATTTTGACTGATTTCAACGTACAAAAACAGCAGTTATCACGAAATCGGTAACTTTCAATCTAGTCGGAGTGATGTCACATAAATCGGTAACTTACCGATTTATTACAGAAACGAGCTACAGATATCGGTTTTGTAACACTTACAACATTTGCGTAATTTAAATTTTTGCGGGTTTTAAAAGTGTGCCCTGAAATATTTGTTTCACAAATGTAGCAATCATCTGGTTTATGCCAGAGCTGATGATGCCAAGTCATAGGCGTACAACAGGGCAAAGAAATTGAAGGTTGAACTTTGTATTTTTTTTAATGTTGCACACCAATTTTCACAAACAAATTTTGGCTCATATCAGCGACTGAATTTGTAAGAAGATTGAAGTGATATATGAAACACAACAAATGTACAAAAACTAAAACAATATGTTTACATGACAAACGGGATACTGAGATATTCAATAAAAAAAACGGTCAAACAAATATTTCTGAGTAGTTTGGCCAAAAATTGTATTTTTTCAAAAAATTTTGTTTTAATAAAAGTTGAATAACTCAATCAGTTTTTAACGGATTAAAAATGACACCGAATTGTATTCGTAGGAACACTCTCTTTATTATTCAGTTCTGTTCCTTTTAAAAAATTCTGCGTAAAAACGCATCCAAAGTTAAAAAATTTAAAAAAAAATGAGTTTACAGGAAAAATACACAGATTTTTTTCTGCGTGATTTTAAAAGTGTATACACAAATCAGAAAAACTTAAAATCGGTTGATATTCAACCAAGTTACTGGCATATAAGTGCGTAACATCCGAAAAACCGGTTTTCCCGTTACTCCAGATTTTGGAGGTGTTTGGGAAATTTCATTACCGGTTTCTTGTTGTACTTAGCAAGATCTTCAAGAAAAATAATATCATTTCCCAGGTATTTCTAAAACGAGCCCATCATTGCGAAGCTGAAAACAGTGGTCGTTTAAGTGACATTATTTTTCATACCTAGTGTAAAAAATGTCCATTTTGTATATAAGTATTGTATCCAAAAAGAATCTACTTATTCGAAATGTCCGCCTTTTGCCTTTACACACGCCTTAAGTCGCACTGTCACTGCCAATCGACAATAGCTGCACCAACCTCGTCCATTGAAAAATTGGCCACAGCTCGAACCAAAGCAGCCTTATGAGATCCAATGTTGGGGTATCTTTTGTGACAAACCTTGTCCCCTAAAACCGTCCACAATTTGTAACCCAATGGGTTCAAATCTGGACTGCCTGATGGTTATTCTTCAGAGGAAATGAACGCTGGCAAATTGTTTCGAAGCCAGGCCTGGGACGTTTTAGCCTTATGGGCGGGCGCAGAATCCTTTTGGAAAGTCCATGGCTGGTTTTGAACAGGGAATTGTTAAGAGGCTTCACAACAGCTTCAAATACTGTTTCTAGGTAAACTTTGGCCGATGTTTTGACTCCTTGTTCGCAGAAATGCAGGTCAGTGACCCCATCGTAAGAGACACCCCACCAAACCATGACTGAAGCTGGGTGATGACCCTTTCCCACCCTTGAGATCAGTTCAGATGCTTCCTTAGATGACCGCGCATACACTTTATCATTTTGCTTGTTAAATTTTTCCTGAACGGTAAAAAATTTTTCACCGAGGAACAAAATTTTTCTGTGCAAGTTATCAGCGTGCTTCACCAAAAGACGTTTGCATTTTTCAATGCTTTTTTTAAAGCTGTAGTCAATAAAAGTCCGATACGTCGTTTGAAAGCCCCAAGTCCCAAGTCATTTTTAATGATTCGACTCATGGACTTTTGCGTGATATTTATCTCAGGGGTCATGATTTTCTGTTTTCGGAGCGAATTTCTGTCAATTCTTGATTTAACGGCTTTGATGACATGCGGCGTTCGAACAGAGCGTGGGCGACCCGACCGCTGGCGGTCTTTTACATCTCCAGTCTCCTCAAACAGTTTTATGCATCGTAAGACAAACATGCGGCTAATCCCTAGTGGCCGGAGCGTTTTGACAATATCATTTCACACTTGAAAAGCGCTATTGCAGCGATACGGTTCTCATTATATGACCACTCCATGATGAAAGTTGAAACAATTTTAAAATCCCGTTACAGACTAACGCTATTGAGGTTACCTTTCAAAGCCCATATGCCATTTCTATTATTGAAATGGGTGTGTTCAATGTTGTAACAGTATTTATGTCCCTACTAAGTATTATATAATCGAAGAAAAAAAAAATATAAACAAAAAAGTTATTAAATTTTTTAACCCCATGGTAACTTATAGCCTAGCCTGTGTAAGCTGTTTGTATGTATGAAATATGTTGTGAGAAAAGGTGGGCAGTGCCACGCCTCTGTTCTTTAAAGAGCTAATAATAATAGGCGGATCGTTTTGAAATTTTGACAGTATGATACTGTAAACTCGCGGATTTGTCAAATAAGCGGGTACGATGGTAAAAAGTGGCATGGCTCCGCCCGCATATCCAAAAACTTAACACGTATAAAGCTCATAATCTGTAAAAGTCGGGAACATATTATATAAGGGGTAATCCAAGTAGAGATACTTTTTTCAATAGCCTTTTTTTGACAGAACACGTGCGGGTCGTGTCATGCTGTCATGTTATTTTTGTTTAGTATTGCTGGGCATTTCATCACGGAAAGACTTACGCCTGAACAACGTTTACAAATCGTTCAACTTTATTACGAAAATTCACGTTCTGTAAGAAATGTGTTTCGTGCACTTCGTTCAACTTATGGTCAGCATAATCGGTCAACATTTCTGGCTCAATGGGTATGTAAACAAGCAAACATGCCGCATTTGGAACAAAGAGCAACCAGAAGAGGTTCAAAAGCTGCTACTTCATCCTGAAAAAACAACAGTTTGGTGTGGTTTGTGGGCCGGAGGAATCATCGGTCCATATTTCTTCAAAAACAATGCCGCTGAGAACGTAACCGTCAATGGCGACCGTTATCGTGTCATGATAACCGACTATTTGAATTTGAAGCTCGTGATCTCGGCGACATTTGGTTTCAACAAGACGGCGCCACTTCCCACACATCGCATCAATCAATGGATTTATTGAGAGAACACTTCGGTGAGCAGATAATTTCACGTTTTGGGCCGGTCGATTGGCCACCAAGATCGTGTGATATCACACCGTTAGACTTTTTCCTGTGGGGATATGTAAAGTTTACGCGGAAAAACCCGCTTCAATCCAGGCCTTGGAGCAAAACATCACGCGTGTCATTCGCCAGTTACCAGTCGAAATGCTCGAACGAGTCATCGAAAATTGAACTCAACGGGTGGATCATCTGAGACGTTGCCGCGGCTAACATTTGAATTTTCTGTGTTTTTTCTTTTAAAAAGTAGGGAACCTCGAAATGGATTACGCGTTTCAATTATGGGATGGTTGTCTTGACGTTTTTACAGTAAACTTCTGTGGGTCAGGAGATTGTGATATATAAGTACTATTAACGGATGCGATTTCAAAAAAGGGGCGTTGCACTGCCCACTTGAATCGTAACGCATCCAAATCTGGTAAGGAATATCAAATTCGGTATATAAACTTTTAGTGTGTAATGAAATAATCTAAGGAAAAGTGTGCGGTACCACGCCCCCTTTTTTAAATCGTTGTAATGAACATAATTGTAGACAGATTGTCTTAAAATTTCACAGTATGTACTTATAATTGTGGGCGAATAATTTCTCACAGACTATACACGAATGCGTTTCTGCGGCGGAGCCAGTTACTACTATCGGATTTGAAATATTTACTACTAAAATTTTGAAAAATAAGTTCGGTGGAAAAAGTTGGGGGAGCCACGCCCCTTTTTTAGAAGCAATATAATAACTATGACTATTGGAAGATCATCTTGAAATTTACACTGTATGCTACTGTGTGTCAGAAATTACTATAGTATTTGTGTACGATTTTAAAAAGGGACGTTGCACCGCTCTCTCTTCCCCGAACTTTTTATTTTTACTTTTTGAAAATATATTCCATATCCGATGTTCCTAACTTACTTATGAGAACATCAGACTAGAAATATGTAATATTAGTAGTAGTAAGTGGTACGCGACGGAGCTAATCCCCTAGATTGTCTTGAAATATACACAGTATGCTATTGTGGTTTAAAAAGTTCACAGAGTATAAACGGATACGATTTTGCTAAATATTTAGGTAAGGAACGTCCAACTTGGAATATATAATATAAGTGTATAAACCCAAAGTCTTGGGGAAAAGTTGCACGTCCTTGTTTTAAGCGCTCTAATAAGCATACAATTGTCGATTTTAAATGTACACATAATATCTTTTAAGCTTTAATAATGACTTTAGATATAAAGAAACTTTAAATTACTTATACAGCATAAAACGTGTGTAACAGTATTTATGTCCCTACTAAGTATACTGGAAAATTAAATCTTACTAAATTAATATTATCGTACTATCTAGTTTGAAGGCTTCCCAACACACAAAAATGCACGTAAAGTACCTATGTAAATGCAATATATATTTTTTTTAATTTGATCAGCTTTATTCGAAGTATTACTTAGTAGGGACATAAATACTGTTACAGCATTGAACACACCCATTTCAATAGTAGAACTGAATATACCTCGTTAATGTCATATGGGTTTTGAAATCCAACCTCAATAGCGTTAGTCTGTAACGGCATTTTAAATTGTTTCAACTTCCATCATGGAGTGGTCAGATAATGAGAACCGTATCGCTGTTCAAAAAATGCCAACGACTTTTGGTGAAGCACGCTGATATCTTGCACAGAAAAATTTTGTTTAACGATGAAAAAATTTTTACCGTTCACGAAAAATTTAACAAGCAATTGATAGAGTATATGCGCAGTCATCTAAGGAAGCATCGGAACTGATCCCAAGGGTGGAAAAGGATCATCACCCAGCTTCAGTCATGGTTTGGCTGGGGTCACTGACCTGCATTTCTGCGAACAAGGAGTCAAAACATCGGCCAGGAAACCTTTTGGAAGCTGTTTTGAAGCCTCTTAACAATTCCCAGCCTCTTAACAAAACCAGCCATGGACTTTCCAGCATGATTCTGCGCCGGCTGGCCTGGCTTCGAAACAATTTGCCAGCGTTCATTTTCTCTGAAGAGTAGCCATCAGGCAGTCCAGATTTGAATCCATTGGATTACAAATTGTAGACGGTTTTAGGGGACAAGGTTTGTCACAAAAGATACCCCAACATTGTATCTCTTAAGACTGCTATGGTTCGAGCTGTGGCCAATTTTCCAATGGACGAGGTTCGTGCAGCTATTGACGATTGGCCAGTGCGTCTTAAGGCTTAAGGCGTGTGTAAAGGCAAAAGGCGGACATTTACATGACATCAATAAATATATTAAAAAATATTTGGTCCAAAAACATTCAGTACTTTTTATTTCATAAGTATATTACTTATATATACCGAATATTACTTCTATTTATATCTGCACAAGCGTGTTTAGGGGAAGGACACGACTTGCATAAAATATATTAAAACATTGTTCCCCCGAAGCAACCATAAACCTCAAATATAAGAATAGCTTTAAAAGGTAGCAAAAATTCAAAAAAGGGGTTTTGGATCAAAAGTGGTCAAATGGCCACTTTAGTGGCACAACGGTAGGGCTGGATGATGCTTTTTCATTGTGTCTTTTTTTAAAAGCTTAGTTAGAAAAAATCGCTAAATCTGGCCGGAAAAAGGCTAAATTGGTCCCAAAGGGTATCAGCGCATGCATGGGTACTCATTAATTCCTGGAGATTTTCTAAATTCCCCGTATCGTGGGGAAATCCTTATAAGCAAACCCTTAGAAAAGCTTCTATTACAATTGTACGTATATAATTAGTAATTTGTTAACTATGTTTACCACCACACTGTGTTGTTTTTCCTATCAAAATAATGTACATACTAATTATTATGCACACTTTGTTTCAGCTGGACAAAGCTCCGAAAATAAAAATATTGTGGTTTGGGATACATTGCTGCCTCAGAAAAAGTCATGCGTAAGTGGTAAGTACATCGTGTAATTATTATACATATGGTGACAATAATCAATAATATTAAATATTCATACATATCGCCACTACCTCCGAAATGTCAACCCAGACGAAAAAATATAAGTTCCTAGAAACACATTGTTTCATCATATTCTCATAGGAAAACAATCAAATTGACCTAATGTATGCGAGTATTGTGCATGTATTTATAACCCATATCCGAATATTCGAATGCAAAGTACGATTTGTTTTGTTAAATTTCTTAAAGAGAGATATTATCCGTTGACGCTTGCCTAATAAAATTTGTTTGAGAGCACAAAAATTAAATAAAGGAATGCATAAGAAACTATGCGACTGCAAAAACCTGCCAGTTTTTTTCTTTTACACCTAAAGAAAAATTGAAAAATTTCAATATTTTTTGTTACACAAACAATTATTTTTCGCATCGAAAAATTCATTTTAGATCCTACCCAGCAGAAAAAGGTAATACAAAGGAATCGAGAAGATTCTTCATAGCTTGTTGATTCCAAAATACATTATCCTTAACACGTGGGATGTAGAAAAAAAATTAATAATGTTATGAGAAATTACAAATTGTGGACGGTTTTAGAGGACAAGGTTTGTCTCAAGAGATACCCAACATTGGATCTCTTAAGACTGCTTTGGTTCGAGCTGTGACCAATTTTCCAATGGTTCCTGCAGCTATTGACGATTGGCCAGTGCGCCTTAAGGCGTGTGTAAAGGCAAAAGGCGGACATTTCGAATAAGTAGATTCTTTTTGGATACAATATACATCAATAAATATATTAAAAAATATTTGGTCCAAAACCATTCAGTACTTTTTATTTCATAAGTATAGTCCCTATATATACCGAATATTACTTCAATTTATATCTGCAAAAGCGTGTTTAGGGTTAGCAAAGCGCACCGGGTCACGGCTTGTAAAAAATATATTAAAGTATTGTTCCCCCGAAGCAACCATATGTACATATATATTATGATAATATGTACGCATACGTATGATGATAATATATACGTATATGTACATATTATCATCAATATTTTCTGTGTTGCAACATATGGCGAGTTATTTATGTAATTTCAAAATTTGTACGCGACATGAAGCTGGCGACTGATAACGGGATTCCGAAATCAGAAACAATCGTCAGAAACGGAAACAATATATTCCATGTTCTGTAGATGAAAAATATACTTACATAAAAATACCAACGTGCAATTATTGTGACATTACCCTGTCTATTCTTTTTAATATATAATAAATTGTAATATAATGAATTTTATAATTAATTCGCAATATTATAAATTCCAATTTCCTGCAGTGCTTGACCAACGCCGTTAGACTTTTTAAATTATTTGAGCTGTGTCCATCCGTCGGTTTCGCACGATAACTTTCGAAAGCAGTTACAGATCATAAAACTAAACAATTGGTAATATCTTTCCGAAGCTGTGATAGAATTAAAAATTGGCCATAATCCCACATCTCTCTTGTACCTTCCACACAAAAGTAAAATTTCCCCTATTCTTGTTTAATTCTATTCACCCACGATTTGACTGAAAATCTGTGCTTAATCATACAGTAATAAGTCAAACTTTGTGAAAAAGATTGGATTACTGCCCACGCGCCTTCTTCTACCTTCACACAATTGACCCTGTTTCAGTGGTGATTAGAAGTAGAACCCACATAATTTGTCTCGAAGTGCAGGGAATTCGCTTAAATTGAGAAGCTTTCTTATATTTATAAAGTTTATTTTATTTCTCCTCTATGGAGCATGGGACTTCTACGAGATTTCTCCACTTATTTCTATCGTTATTACAGAGGGGATATTTAAAATTTAAATCCCTCTTAATTACTTAATTGTAATTGGCTTATCGTTGCTTATTTGGTATTGGATTTTCGGTGTTGTTGTTGTAACAACAATATATTTATTTTGAAGTCTTGTTCGTGTATGGGGGATCTGCTTCGATATCCAGGAGGAAACGCACCATTTAAACTGGATGCGTCCACAGAGACCTGGGGGTCAGCTGAGTGGGCTTGGCCGGACAATTGAAGAGGTGCAGCACATCATGTGGTCCCTGATGACAGGCGGGACAGATGTCCGGAACGTTAGCATCAATTCGTGGACTATGCATTTTCGGTGTGATTACGTTTGTCGTCTGCCATGTTTTACTTCCGCATAAAAGCGTGGGTTTTAAGCATGCGTTAAACATACCCGCCGGACTGCCACAGGGCTCAATACTGTCTCCGATTTTATATTCTATCTACACATCAGACTTCAAACCCCCAAAAGAAATCGACGTGGCGTATTACGCCGATGATACCGCTCTTATTTCATCGAGTAAGTTAACAAGTGCTCTGCTAAAAAAGATGGAACGCAGTCTTTTGGCATGTTACAAATACTTCAAAAAATGGAAAATAAAAATAAATCACGAGAAAACACAATGCATTATTTTTCCTTGGAATAAATCACCTAAGAGGATCCCATTGCGACCATTGTCCTTCGCAGGCAGCTTACTTCAAATCAAAAATGAAGTCAAATATTTTGGCGTAATTTTAGACAAAAAATTAACATTCCGCGAACATATTGCAGTGTCTAGTGAAAAAGCTATAAAATCATTCAGAGCATTATGGCCATTGTTAAATAGACGTTCTTTACTCACACACCATAATAAGAATCTTTTATACAAATGCGTCATCAGACCAATTATATCATTTGCATCGCCGATCTGGTATAAAGCAGCAAAAACACATCTTAAACGTTTACAAGTCGTTCAGAACAAATGCCTCAAGATGATCAATAATAAACACTGGCGCTACTCTACTTCAATGCTTCACAACGAAACAGGCTATGAACTTCTTGAAGATTTCGTAAAACGATTAAATGAAAATTACTTCGGAAAAATTTCAGACTCTCCTTAATAGATACTAAGAGAGTGTAATGAATTAATATAAGAACAACGTAAAATTTACCAAACCAAAAAAAAATATTGTTTTATAGATAATTATTTGCACGAATAATGACCCTATGCTCAATACTTTTTACTTTATGTTTGAATCCTAAATCTAAAACCATCATATGTGACCCGGTCTACGAAAAGGGACCTTCGGTGTAAAAACAAGTTTTCGAGAAAACAGCTGTTAAAGATAAACAAGTCATGTGAAATGAGTGTAGATGAAGAGGTTAGTTTCGTTCTTTGACAAACTTCTTTACGAGTTGGAAACTTCTGCTTTGCGCCATTAGAAAGAGCACACTTTAGTCTATCCGAATCGCCAAAAAAGTGAAAAATGATATTTTCACACCGAAGGTCCCTTTTCGTAGACCGGGTCACATATAAGGTCTTTTCTTAATCCTTTTTGCCTTAACAGATCACAACTAAAATAATTGTTATCAAAATTAATGTATATTTAAATAGTCCAATTTGCTGAAATATCCAAGAGATAGAACCCAAAACTATGTAACATATCTTATGTAAGACGTAATTTTAATATTTGGATTAATAAATATTTTGAATTGAATTGAAACGTACGTAATTTAATGTAAAGGGATGTTTCCGTAAAGGGATGTTGGCTAAGTCTGCCGAATGCGGGCTGGGCTTTTCCTAGTTTGCACTGAGTGTCTTCTCCTATATCGCTATTAATTGCCCTAGTGCATCCCAAATAGGAAAAATAGATCACGTCCTCTATTTCTTTTTATTTATCAATGTCGAGGTGGTCAAGGTTGTCTATAGTGACAAAGTTGTCTAGAGTGACCGCGAAAAGTAACGACGATAGGTTGGGTGATCCAGAGATATTTTTTCAGAACAAAAAAAAATATAAAAAATCAAATCAAGTGTGGAATCTTTATTGGTAATTTAAAAAGACATTTTATGGCATTTATTTTTTTTATTATAATTTCCTTCAAATGTTGGACGCAACTACGCCTCTGGGTTTCCATTCTAAGGGTCCGATTTTGGATGACTCGCTCGAGCATTTCGACCAAAACCTGAATCAGACAGCATAAAGATCGATATCGTTACGTTCGGTTACGTTCCGGCTATTATCATTTTTGGAAAAATATGCACCGATGATTCCACCAGCTTATAAACTGCATCAAACCGTGGTTTTCTCTGTGTATGATGGCACCTCTTGAACCTTTTCTTGTTGCTTTTCAGCCCAAATGCAGCAATTTTGTTTACTTCAGGAGCGCCATTTTAAAGATTTAAATACGTGTATCTTTGGTGTACCATCACTTTCATAAAACGCACATATCTCTGGGAGGGAACACTTTTGGGGCATCGGATCGGTCTCATTCGATGCTCAGATGTTGTCCACATAAAAAAAAAGTGAGAATTGATTTTTTTTACCCTAGGTCCGTTTCTCTATGCGCTGTCACATATGTGGATCTCTGCTAATTGACAGGAATTCAAATTAATTTGGTCAAAACAGCATATAACTGGTATGGATCACATGTCTGAGAATTGTAAACCTGGTTTGGCTTAAACCTCGTAATAAAGGACCAGGGGACCCTTACAGTCATTTACAGAGTGTTCACGATATTATGTAGAGTGAAGAACTCTAGTTATGTATGTATAACGGATAACTCTAGAATAACAGAGTGGACGACGTAATTTAGGTTTTGTATGTTTTTCGTGTTGACTGTTTTAAGGATCACGTATGAGAGCATTTAAGCCACGTGACGTAGAAAAAGAAATTCTCCACAACCTTTCGAGCGCGTGTGTTCGCGATTACTGTTACGGATGAAGCACAAGTGTAGATTAGAAAACACGGCGTTCATTTCTCCAAAGTCTTAAAGAGCTTGGACTGCACAATAATTGTCTAGAAAGTATGTTATCATGACGTTCGAACTTATCTTTGTGCTATATATTGATTTTTTGAATTGCCGCTTTAACGAGAGGTATTTTTAAGTCTCGGTGGGTGTGTTCATTCCTCATATACCAAGGGGCACCGGTAATGAGCCGCAATGTCTTCGATTGGACTCTTTGGATTTTGTCGAGATTGCTTTGCCCCATAGCTGGGCACCGTATAACCAGATAGGTTTGATTGCACTGTTGTATAGCAGGACCTTATATTCAAGGCTTAGTTTTGAGTTCGCGTTTAGGACCCAGTGAAGTTGATGGACCTTAAGTTTCAGTTGAGTTTTCTTGGTTTCGATATGACTTCTCCAGGTGAGTCGGCGATCCAGGTGGATTCCAAGGAAGCAATATCAGATTGAGAAAAGGGATATTGTTTAGTTTCAATGTCGGACAAGTGCTAAAAGTCAGTGTGAAAGTTACCTGTGTGCATTCAGCCTCATAGACTTTTATTTTCAGTCAGAGAAAACTTAAAACAAAGTTGATAAAACATTCGATTAATATACATGGAACCACATGTCCGCATCAATTGATCTCAAAAAGATAATCATTTTTAAAGTCTTTGAAAAAATTTGGCTCCGAATTTGGGTAGCAATAAGAACTGCATGCGAAAAAAATTTTACACGCGGGACAGAAGTGGCAACGATTAACAATTTTTTTTCGCTATCTTTGCAATAGATGGATACTCGCTTACTTGCTTACTTGTTTTACGACAAACAGGCGCTGCCTTCAGATAATCCTTTTAATGTATTGGAACACCATTGCCATCATTATGGACTTCGCGCCTAGTGCTTACACTCTTGTCAAGGAACCCCAATTTGTTATCCTCCCACAGTCAGCCTTGGTAGTGACCACTCTTTGTTGAGTAGGCACATGTAACAAGTAGAAAACTGTTTAAACCAATCAGACCAAGCCTACTTTCATCTGGATGTTCGTGGCACCGGCCACACAACCCTGCACTTAGAAAGGCCATGAACGAATAAACTATAAAAGATATAACGATGCCATTTGGCACATATGATATTGGCATGAATCCAAACACATCCTGAAGGAAAAGTGGGCGGGTGCTACGTCGCCTTTAAAAATTGCTTTTAAGTACAGAGTAATATACTAATAAAATTTTAACTAAATGGAATCAGTGAGTAGCATATTATTAAAGACAATCATGCTTTAAAATTAGACAAAAATGCGTGGCACCGCCCATCAACCCTGCACTTCAAAAGGACATAAATCGTAAACTATTACCTATATTGCGATAGCAGTTAGTATGTTAAACCGATGAAAAGAAACACATCCTAATAAAAAAGAGGCCGGTTTCATGCCTCATTGACAACATTTTTATATTGGATTAGAATCCATGATGAAGCTTCATCCAGGCCGAATTTAACTTGTCCACTTGTTCGTAAAGAAATCGTTTTTAATGTGGTCGTATGTCCTAAAATATTTTAGGGATAATGTAAATACTGAATATAATTTTGAACCTAGATTTAATTTTTGGTGTAAAATGTAAAAAAAAAATTAAAATGTTTATTTTCAGATTTAGAGTACGTTAATACACTGGGACGCCCAATAAATAAAAAATTATATATTTTCATTAACATTTTTGCTAATTATTTCGGTTAACTAAAACTAGTCGATTTCGTTTGCTATTTGCAATTCAAGAAAATTTTTATAATCCTCATTATCAGGGCTACTCTCCTCGTTACCCATATCCAAGTTATTGCCTGCTTAACAAATCCTCGATGCTTACAAAAGATCTATAAGTTTAACCTCTCAAGCATATGCTGTTATCTTGGAAGGACACACATTTCTATATTTACTTATCTTTTTTTTGTAATTTGAGATTTCTTGTAATTACTCAGATTTTTTATTTTTCCAAGTACCCAATCTGACAAAAGATCAATTATCCGCATTTTTTGGGCTTAAACAAAGGCAGATAGGCTTATCTTCTTGATTGTGGGTGATTGCTGCAAAAACTACGAAAAGACTAAAAATTAATTCCTCATTAACTAAACTATCAGACGAACACTTTTAAATTTTCAGTCTGTTTTGCCCTACATATAACTTATTGTTTTCGAAATGTATAGGTTATATTGAGCACGCTTCAAAAATCACAATTACACCACATGACAGTTCATTATTATCTTTCACAGCTTTAAATTTTAATTAATCCCACCTGTTCAAACCCTAAGATTTGAATATTTTTCAGGCTTGTGGCATTTTCACCTAATATTCTTCGTTGCATTTTCTTGACTGGTTGGAGTACTGCCTTAAGAAACAAAAAATATATACACATTTAACAATTATCGATTTGAATTTCTGTCAATAAAATGGATTTGGACCACAGTGCATCGTCGGGTTTGTTGTTGTTGTAACAACAAAAATGTTTTTTGTTTCGAAGTCCTGTTCGTCTATATGGGATCTTCTTCAATATGCAGGTGGAGAAAATGCGACATTTAAACTGGATGTGTCCAGAGATAGCAGGTGGGACAGACGTCCGAACCTTAGCTTCAATTCGTGTCCAATAAGAATTGAGGCGGCTGCACCATCCAGATCATAGCTGAGCCAGAAAAGGTCTGTTTATGGAGAGAATTATGGTCCGATCCTAATGGGATGACGGGTTGCCAGATGACGTCGTTGATGGCCAGGCTATACCATAGTAATGTCTGGCGAGCTATGGCAATCGCCCATAATCCACGTGGGGGCGTCCTCATTTATTGTGCACAACGTAGACCTATCAATTTGCTCTGCCAAAGGTATGCGCCTCTGGTCGTTGTCTAGCCACAGTAGCATTAAAGTCTCCTAGTACCAAGCGGTTATTGCTTTGTAGCAGATTGCTAATGTCACACAAATAACGCGGTGCACAGCTACCAACCTGCGGGATGTATACGTTGTACAGTTCTATCTCGGTGGTTCCAGACTTGACTGGATACATTCCATGTATCGGTCTCTAGAGTCGGTGAAAAAGGTTTTTACTGCACAGAATTGTGTAACAATTCCCCCACCACCACTTCTGCTGCGATCCTTACGTAGCACGTTGTATCCGTCACAACTGTGCAGGGTGCAGGTGGCATTCAGCTTTGTTTCTTGGATCGCAGCGACCATAATGTTTCTCCGACTCATAAATTATATTACCTCACTGAATTTGTTGCGTAGGCCATTGCAATTAAATTGCAAAATTGATGCACTGTCGGGACTGGCAACATCAATTCGTGGTGTAAGATGCTATACTTATATATGTTGATGATGTTGCGAGGGAGACTTCGGGCGAGTCTCTTAGTTGTATGATGTTGACAATGAAAATGTAGACGGCGATGATGACACCAAATCCAGAGACCCACTGCTAACTTCGTTGATACAGCACGAGGCAACAAACTCCGCTTGGCTATACTCCCTGATGCGGTGCAGACCTGAACAGCTCCTGAAGTACACCCACTCCATGCAACGACTACACCTGACAAACCGAGCAGATGTTCGATACTGCATCGGACCAGTAATATTCGGAGCAGGCATTCCGGGAAGTGCTGCTCCCACGACAAAAAACATATTGTTGTGGTGACTGTCCCTGGCTGAAGAGTGTCTGTTTCGGGTCAATCCGGTACATAGAACCGGCAGTCACGGTATTGTTAATTTTTTGTGATGCCGTTCGGCGAAACCCCTGTGTATTTGTGGATATCTTTATAGGGAATAGGGAGCCTCTAATGACTAGATTAAGCCTCTATCTCCATACCGTATTTTTCCAAATTTTTTGCATCTTCAGTGTTTGCGCCGATTTTTAATTAAAGTCTACCGACAGAATCAGAATATCTCTCTGGAAAACGTTGTTTGCGACTATAGCTAGTTGCTCAAAAGATTCTTCCTTCGTTTTATCTTCGATGGGTGCATAACATTGGATGATTTCACAGATAGATTTATTTATGTTACTGTAAAAGCGGCGGTTACGATTCGATCATTGATGGGTTTCCAGGATCAGAGTGATTTCCTTGTTCGCTTTGATATCATAAATGCTACACCGCTTTCATATTGGTCTCTTTTCCGCAATACAATATTAAATTACCTTTCGATGACTTCTGTTCACCCATTTCGAACCATCTTATTGTGCTTATTACTAGTATAAGTATAAATATCAAGGTTGTATTGTAAGAATTGTGCTTTTAACTGGGCATGTCTTGTTGTATCTCCAACCGTTCGAACATTCCATTTTTTTTTATTATTATCCGTTTATGTGAGCTAAGGATCGGAGTAATTGATTCGAGTGGGTTTGTGTTTTCTTTTGTTGAAGTTTCATAAATCGTTCAGTGGTCGAATATGCGGAGGACTGGGCCGCCGTACTCCATGAGTGGTATATTTTCTTGGCATATCCCTGCCGAACATCCTCACAGCAGGAACTAGGCAACGAATGTCTGATGGAAGTAACGTTAGAACAGCGTCACGCAACCCACATTCCGACGATGCTCAAGGGAAACAATAGATTTGGATACCCTAAATGTGACCTATCAGCACCATCGCTCTTCTTTGAACATGGTCAAGTAGCTCCAGGGATGATTTTGAAGCACCTGCCTATATATGGGAGTTGTATTCCATCTTCGGCCTGATGTAATTTTTATAGATTTTAAAAAGATCAGAAAGACTGAAATATTTCTTGCACAGCTTTAAAAAGCCTTTCGACATTTCGAATACATGTCTTGCCCAACGAGCGTCACATTGTATTTTCGTGCCCAGAACATCAAAAGCTTCTATTGTTCGATATGTACCATCGATAGAAATTGACGACATTAATGGGTCAGTGAATCGCTTTTAAGATAACAAGCAGCACTGTACATTAAGCTTACGGCACTTACTCGCATTAAAATCTACTCTATCAATCGACCCCATTCGGAAGTGGCCAGTAGATCCCGACCGGCTGTTCATCCATAATTCGACTTTTGTCTTCAATATCTTAAAGACTTGTCCTACGGTCGAATAAATATGAATGACAGAGGTTGCGGCCGTCCTATGTGTGTTGGATGAGAACCCATCTATAACAACTCGAATAGTGCGATCTCTAAGAGAGCTCGATATAAATCGAGCAAACGTATTACCGACACCCAAAGCGATCAGTTTTGATATGAGTGATATGATATGAGGAGATATCCAGAGCCACGACCTTACCTACACCAAACTGGTGGAAAGACCGACTCTAACGCTCCTACAAGAACGCCATCAGGTCTCCGGTAGAACGATTTCTACGGAAGCCATACTCTTCATTACTTAGCAGATCGTTGGTATCGAAATACCCTTCCACGCTCCCCATTACCTTGGAGTGTGCAGAGCAAATCGCAATTGGCCGATAATGCGCATAATGATTGGCTTCACCCTTTTTAGCGATCAGCTGGACCGCAACCTTCCAACACGCTGGGAAGACTCCCGCACTGAGGCATGGAACTATATATTTTTTTCGATCGCGGGAAGTGGTTGATTGTTTTATGGCAAGGAAGAATTTCCTGCAAACATTTCAGCCAAAACGTTAGCTTTATCAACCGGGTCAGTGAATGCCTTGTCGTCTTTAACGAAAGTTGGGATACAACTATCCTTTAATCTTCTTACCAACAACCAGAAGCTCTTACTTCCCCTGAGAGAAAATAAGAACCTTTGTACGTAGACATTGTTCGTGCAGAAATTTTTTTACGCCTAAGCACTCTAGCATACGAAGTTCTTGCCTGTTTACGCAGCTGTTCAGTAATGTGGTTTTTGTTTAAACGTCAATTTCTGAACGCTTCATCCTTGGATCTGACAGCATCCCCGCATGCCTGGTTAAACCAACTATTTTTGGCTGGTTTAGCCGACATAACTTTATTTGGAACAAAAGTGTTTATTTTTAATGGTCAAGAATATTACGTTGGTGCCCATCGACACATGGAATATGTGTCGGTTCATTCCCTAGTTGCGTCAAGTAATTTTGCGCGGCGAAGATCTCGGCGTATTTGCCATCCGGAGCTGTATGGCTTGAATGCGAACGCCCGGCGTAGTTATGGACATTGAAATTTCTAGCAACGACAATTTCACTGTCTGGATAACTCTCCAAAACTTTCGATATTGAATCGTAAAGGCCGTCGAAGCCGTTAGGGAAGCCTGCCTTTCTAAATTTGGACTTCTGTAAATAAACCCAAAATGTAGTACATGTGTTTTAATCCTGAACCTAACCCAACGGGAGTTAAATTTTGGATCGTATGAATTCAAGTGGTGCTGGCTCTGAAACATTATATCATTACGTACATATACCACAAGATCTGTGGGAAATTAAAATATATAGGGTGTGGTACCCAGGAACGTAAACATTTGGCGGACTCCGAGACGCTCTTCTTGGAACCCCTGAATTGTCCGCGACTGCTTATTCGATTTGAAGATACCCAATATGTCTAGTGGGCATTCCACTACTCGCAACCTGTGAAAGCATCCAGTAGCACTCCCCTTTGCATAGCTGAGTGGTATTTAATTACTAACTATCTAATTTCTTAAAAACATCAACAGAAACAACACAAATGTCATGATGGCGAAAATGTCCCGTGTGACAGCGTTTAGAATTAAAACGTTGTTAAGTTCGGTAAGGCCGAACCTTCGTCTGGCTATTATAAAAACATTGCGCTTACTTTTTTTAGAGTTAATCTTGAAAACGTTTAGCGCCAATGGATTCAGCGTTGTATAGTTATTGGATTATTCCTGACTTTAAGCCAAACGATTTGAGGTTCAGGCACACTGATTTTTCCTACCTTCGGTTTTGAACTTCCGGGTGTCTAAAAGCCATTGAAATAAACGTTCAAAACTTTCAAAAATGCATATCAGGGTTTTCCATGTCGGCACTGCAATATCATTGACATTTTACATGCAATCCCGCGACTGCCGGTTCCATGTGCGGATTGGCCCGAAACATACTGTCTTCGGCCAGGGGCAGTCACCCCAGCGGGAGCAGCACATCCTGGAATGTCTGTTCCGAATATTACTGGTCCGAGCCGGGATCGAACAAAACCCCGGACCTTGCACGTGCTCGGTTTGTCAGAAACTTTACACCATCGTGCTACGTCTGTAAGGTGTAATCGTTGCATGACGGGGTGCACTTCGGGAGCTGTTCAGGTCTGAACCACATCATGGAGTATAGCGAAGGGGACTTTGTTGCCTCGTGCTGTATCAACGAAGTTAGCAGTGAGTTTAGATTTAGTGTAATCGTGGCCATCCTCAATTTCGTCGTCATCTTAATCCAACTATGAGACTCCCCCGCAGTCTCCCTCGCAACAGCATCAACATATACAGCATCTTACACCACAGATTGCTGTTGCCACTCCTGACAGTGCATCAATCTTGCAATTTAATTGCAATGGCCTACGCAACAAAACCAGTGAGGTAATATAATTGGTGAGTCGGAGAAACATCATGAACGATGCGATCCAACAAACTATGCTGAATGCCACCTGCAGTTTGCACAGTTTTGACGGATACAACGTGCTACGTAAGGGTCGCACCAAAAGTTGAGGTGGGGGACTTACTTACCTATTACACCATTCTGTGTAGTGCTTGATTCGAGAGACCCATTCAAGAACTGCCGATCTAGATCTGTACAACGTATACATTCCGCCGGTTGGTAGCTTTGCCCCGCGTTATTTGCCTGACATTACCAACTGCCTGACATTACCAATAACCGTTTGATCCTAGGAGACTTAAATGCTCACCACGAACTCTGGCATTCTCTCCTAGACAACTACCAGAGAGGCATAGCTGTGGCAGAGCAAACTGGTTGCTCTACGTTCTGCACAGTGAATGAGGACGTCCCCACGCGGTTTATGGGCGATTGCCATTGCTCGCCAGACATTACTATAGCATCGCCTGGCCTGATCAACGACGTCACCTGACAACCCGTCATCTCACTAGGATCTGACTTTATAACCTCTGAATGCCGTACGTATCTCAATCAAAAAAGGCTGATTGGGAAGCCTCGGATAAGCCACCAACCGCAGCTTTAATAATCTAACTATTCCGTCGGTGTTTGTGTATCCTAGAAAAACTTCCTGGTCATCATTAACGCAGCAGCCACTCGCCATATCTCTGCTGGTCGAATAATCGAAGTACACCCAAACTTCCCAGCAGAGGTAGCGAGACTCGCAGACGAGCGTGATGACATTCGTCGCTCCAACCTTACTGACCCTAGAGTTAGGGATCTCAACTCTGAGATCAGTAGGTTGGTCAACGAATATAAGCGGAACAAATGGCTAGATCACTTGAAGCAGTTCAACTTAAGTTCCAGAATTGGTAAGTTGTGGACAACGATTAAATCGCTCTCTAACCCTAGAAGAATGGATGATCGGACAGCCGTCACGTTCGTTGATAAACAGTGACAGCTCCGCTAAGGTGCGCGTGTTATTTTAACCGGCTTTTTATTGATCACCCAGAGAGTGACAAGGCGAAAATGAGAGTATTGCATCGTATCAATTTACCGTTGGCGAAGTGACCCATGTCATTCGCAGCGCAAAGTCTTCAAAGGCCTAACGGCACTGCTCCTCCCGAACTTGATCGAACACTTTCTTTGTGCTGATCATCAGCATGGGTTCAAAGCTGCACAGCACAACAAATGCTTTGCACTCCATCACCACACGTATAAGATGCGGCCTTAACCAGTACAAGCCCAACGACAGGAGGTCTGTGTGGCTTTTGGTTAACAAATGCCTTCGACACGGCCAATCGTGCCACTCTGTTCGAGGACATTGCATTAGCGTCCCTTCCACCCAGTTTGAAACGTTGGGTCGTGAACTACGAGTATATGCGTGGGCGCCTGTCATAAGTAGTATTTAGAGACGGGAAGTCGAAGGAGTTACCCATGCCGGAGTGATATCCCCGGCTCTGTTTAACTTCCACCTCTCTAAAATTACTGCACCACCAGAGGGCGTTGAAATTGTGTCGTACGCTGCGTACGATGCACAATCCTGGCATCAGGACCTAAAGTGGATGACGTTATCGAAAATATAAACTATTACCTCACTGACGTTGCATGTTTTTCACTGCGAGGAATATGAAAATATCTGCCTCCAAATCATCAGCAACAATGTTTACTGCATGGACCGCAGAGGTGCGGTTGTTACTCAATGTAAAAGTCGATGACGTCAACATCCCGACTACCAACTTTGGACTACCCTTTTTGGTCCTCTGCACGAGCTACCTGAAACCAGGTAGCCAGGTACCTGAAGCCGGCGAACGTGAGTGTGACGCAGTGGAAGAAAATTCAGACTAGCCAGAATGCTGCCCCAAAGCATCTTCTGAGGGCCATCTACATGAGGAGACAAAGGTCCGTACGGTGCGCAGACACAATTTCCAGCTGTCTAACCAATACCTGCTAGGGTATTTTCGCAGTAGTCATCCTAACCACCATCTCTTGGACAGGATGCCTCCGCCCATGCAGATCAGGTACGACCTTCATTATCTAGATCCCCAATAGGCGAACAGGACTTAAAAATAAAATATATTGTTACAACAACAACATTTTACATGTTTTCTATATATATTTCAGTGGTTTTCAGACTACCGGAAGCTTCAATGTGCCCAGGCCTTTATACATTTTTTAGTAAAAATCTTCAATTATCTTTGCACTTTTTCCTCGACATGCCCCTCCCAATGTTGTACACTACGTAGTGTAATCATATAAACAAAGCCTTTCGTTATACAGGGTGATTCATTCACGACTGGAAAAATATCACCAGGGAATTCCTTGGCTAATGAAATTATGTCTATCTACGACCATGGACATAAAAAACAAAAAAAAAAATCCGACCACTGGTTCATCGGAAAAATTTTAAACCGCTGCCATTTCGACCCCTTGCATTTTCGGAAATGGTCATAGATGGACATATTTTCATGAAATGAGCCAAGGAATACGCTGGTGAAATTTGTCCATTTTGAATAAATCACTCTGTATGGCAACCATCTAATAATAAAGTACATGTAACTTTGGCACCAATAATTGGTGGTGCCACTTTTGTTAAATTATATTGGTTAAACACTTTTAGTAATCCTATCATAATATATCGAATGGAATCAGTATTGAATGATAATTAGTAATCCTATCATAATATATCGAATAGAATCAGTATTGAATGATAATTGTTATTTTATTATTTTACAATTTGGATAATTGTTTCCACATTGCATGTCGACGCACAGTGGTCCAGTATCAATTTGCATCGGCCAAATGGCTATAACTTTTGGTCTAGTAAACATATTCAAGTTCTTTAAAAGGATGATTATCAACGTTATAACGTTATGTTCTGAGTCGATTAAGCTTAATTTTTAAGATATTATATACATACATGAGGGAGGACATTTAGTGATCCTGAATCAATTTCAATGGGCCTAAAGTATACAACTTTTGATCTAGAATACATTTTCATTCTGAACAAAAAGGCGTTTTTAGCTAAGGACTAGGATTATTAGAAAGTAGCCCAAAGCTGACTTTTTTTTATTATTTTGCGATTTTAATGAAAGGTAAATATTTGTGTATGTGCTCCTGCACATATGTTCATTCAGTGTTATGTTTTTTTTATCTGTAATGGCCGCATCTTAAATCCAATCGTGATGAAATTTTGCACAAGTAGTTTTATTGACATACTACATCCAATTCTGATTAAAGTTTGCAAAATCAGATTTTATGGACCAATGACTGGCACTTTAAAAGCTGAAGAAACTCGGCACAGATTAGGATATAGATCTCACACATATGTTCATAAGATTTTATTTAGTAGGTGCTTGAGGTTTGATGAAATTTTGCATAATTTAGTTTTGCGAACAAAACATTGACGATAGCTAATATATATATAGCTAATTCCGATTCAATCAAAATTATGGTATGTGATGTTAGCGACAAATTCCGGCTGAATAATAAAGTTTGTTAATTTCAATAGGAATCGTTATTTTTTATTGTTTTTTAAACTAAATATATCGCAAAAATATAAATTTTGTACTATTTCGTTACCTTGGGACTATACGAAATTTCGACGAATCTTGAATGAGAAAATAGTTTAGGTTAAATTGACACATTTAACCTATTTTTAATACGAAACCGTTACCAGCTTTCAAGCAGTAAACACATTTTCGCTTATTTCGAATTAACAGACATACAGAGTATTAGTGTTATTTTGTTACACCGTGTTTTCTGCGGAACCTTTTTTGGTTCTGTTTAGTTGGATCCCATTATTTGGTATGAGATTATGATGTTTCTTTTACTTAAGTCACCCAGTAGGGATCAGCGTTATCGTTGGGCCAATAAAGTAGCACTTTTGCCACTTTTTTCTGGGGGATTCTTTTGTGTCACTTTTTCATTGTGATACTTTTTGTGCTACTTTGATTTTATAGATTTGTGCCACTTTTTTTAAAAAAAAAAGTACCCATTTCATATTATTTTGACAGCGCTGATGTCATATGTGACAGCGCATAGAGAAAGGCACCTAAGGGGAAAAAAAATCAATTTTCACCTTTTTTTTTTGATGTGGACAACATCTGAGCATCGAATGAGACCGATCACATGCCCCAAAAGTGTTCCCTCCCAGAGATATGCGCGTTTTATGAAAGTGAAGTCGACGATTCTACACCAAAGATACACGTATTTAAATCTTTAAAATGGCTCTCCTGAACAAAACTGGTTTTTACCCTTAGGTCCCTTTCTATTTTGCTCGTCCCATATACCAAAAACATACAAAGGTGCGCCATGCTCTGAAATTGTTAATTCGGTGAGTTAAGTTGTGAAGTGGAACAATTACTAAGAAACAGTTATAATTACTTTAAAAGCGCAAAAAGACGGGCGTCTACAGAATGTTTTTGACGTTCCTGAGCACAAGATCTTAAGGCTGAGTGAATCTGTGTCAAACCGCGAACTAGTATGCTTCAAATCATGAACTCACTAACAAGAGTTCACGAATCTTCTAAAATTTTCCTTTCCGTTAACAAAAGGCATTTTAATCCAACTCTGTAGAATACTGATTATAAAAATATTGAACATATCAAAGATTTGACTAATGTTGTAAGGCCATCAAGCCGAAACTTTAATTTCTTCTAATAATATATACTGGTAAGCAAATGATACAATGTCAATTACTAGAAATATCTTACAGTTTTGCCAAACTCTTTGTTACCAAATACTTTTTAGAATAACTATAAATGACAAAAACTAAATAATTTAAGGTTATTTGTGCCTTTTTATATCAAATCTTAATAATTCAGATACTGCGACTCCATTTAGTTATAAAATAAGCAAACCAGAAGCTTGTATTAATGAATTAAAATTATTAGAAAGCAAATCAAATGAGAAAATCGTATCGGCATCTATTTGCAGTAAATAATGTTGGCAATTTAGTTTAAATGAATATTAATACCTGCATTTTTATCAATTTGTCATGTCTTTTCGTTACCTCACAGCAGTACTTGCGTTGCACGTGTTTTTTCGAAGATAACATTGATGAAAAACTAGTTAGCCAACAGGTTAATAGTTGAAAATTGTCACTCTATTCTCTCAGCTCACAATTTAATTGACGCAGAACTGAAAGATTGGATTCCAAACACAGCTCTTATTCAAAAGTACAGAAAAGAAGTTACAAAAAAGTAATTTAAAATAAACACAAGTGATTTTACTAATTATTTTATTTTAGTTTATACAAATGAATTGTTCTCTTTGGTACTATTTTGTTGACTCTATTGTTGACTCTTGAAAAAAAATGTAAAAAGCGTGCCACTCTTTGTGTTACTTTTTTGAAAATTGTCAACGGTAACACTGGTTGGGATGCCGTGGTGTCTTAAACCAACGTACGTACTGTAAAATATGTTACGATAATTCGAAATTCCGATTCCATCTAAATGAACTTTGTTCCTAAATTTAATTTTTATTTATCAATTTCACAAAATTTGAATTCAACAATATTATTGGATGTATTAATTGTAGATAGTGTCGCATCCTAAATGTGGTTCGATCATAACATTGTGAATACTTATACTTGTGGTAGTTTTGGACTTTGTCGACAGCATAAATTTACGTTAAGAATTGATTGATTTTCACATTCTTTAAAATATGTCCTTTTTAGGAATTCATATTACTTAAAATTAAATTTTCCAATTTCTACTTATCAAACTATTCACTGATGACCAATCAGAGTCCAATTTCAATGAGGCACAATATCTGCACTAAATTTGACGTTCTTCCACTATGCATTTTTAAAGTAAGTCGGCTTTGTGGGGTTTATAAAAATTCTCAGGATCCCGCCAAAAAATTCCCTAAAAAGCGGAACACAAATTACTGAAGTTGATTTTGGAGAAGATTTGTAAATTATATAATTTGTACTTTAGCTCGAAGAAGATTTGTGAGGTCTTCTTCGGTTGGGTAATAATTTTGTACTCACTACTAACTTCGTATACAGCACATAAGGACATAACAATTTTATACATTAACAAAACACAGAGTATTTAAGATATAGAGTTAAAATTTATTCCAGGTGTAGTGCAAATGGTACATTTTAAAAACGAAATTCGATTGCGGTGATATGACCACCACGATTCGGTATACAAGCGATATATTCTATTTGGACCCAATTTTCCACCACTCTTGCACACATTTTGACCGGAACGTTGGCAGTTTCGCATTGGATTTTGTCTCTGAGGTCATCTAAAGATGTTGGCTTGTTAGCATATACCAATGACTTGATGTGGCCCTATAAAAAGAATATCAATGGCGTTAAATCGCCGAGGTGGACATTCGACCGGATCATTTCTCGAGATAACACGTTCACCGAATTTATCTTTCAGTAAATCGATTGTAAAGCGTGCTGTGTGGCTAGTGGCACCATATCGGCGATGTCAAGCTTATCCAATACTGGATAAAAATAATTTCTAACATGGCACGATAGCGCTCCCCGTTGACGTAACATGACGCTTGTTTTCATCGACGAAAAATACGGCCCAATCACACCTTCGGCTTGAAAACCACGCAGTGGATGCAATTGTGTCTCTTGAAGCACATGTGGGTCCATGCGTCATATAACGCATATTTTGTTTATTGGCAAATCCACTCAGCCAGAAATGAGCTTAATCGCTGAAGATTATTTTTTGATGAAATTCTGGATTTTCGGCCTTTCAACTGACCAAGTACTTTAGTTCTTGAGTCAGTTTGAACTTAAAAGGATGAAGGCAAAGATCTTTTCGCAAAATATGCCACAGTGTGTATGTGGTTTAAGATTTGCGTCATATTGAACGGATACTCTTACGGCTGCAATATTTTCGTCGCTTCGAGCGGTACGACGTCTCGTTGGCGCGGGAACATCCAGAAGTAAAAATTTGGATCCAAATTAATCCACTATAGAACGCTCAGCCTGTCGGGTGAAACGATGACAACTGCCGAAAATTGCGTCCACTGACTCAGAATTTGGGTAGTAATTTTTAGTGATTTTCAAACGTTGCACAGTGGGCTACCCCATACAAGTTAGCCGGCAAAAATTATTTTTAAATTTAAAATAGATGGATTTGGTGTAAAATGGGTCCATGAAAAATTTTGACAGAATCAAGGACCGATAAGACCTCCCGAGGGGTCCTAGAGAGTTTTAGGGTCTATTTAAAGGGCCAATGGGATAAGAATTACTTCCTTACATTATTTTTCGATATTTTTCCAATGAATTGTGATGTTATAGATGATTCGCCGAATGGAGGTGATAGTACAGGGCTAGAACACAAAATACTGAGAGGGAGGAGGAGGTCAAGAACGCAAAATAAATGACCCTAAATAGAAAATTTTATTTACTTTTGTAACACAATAGAAAAACCAGAATTGAAAAAACTTGTTTAAATTCTTATTATTCAATTTCAACAAAAAATAAGGGCTTAAAATTAAAATAGGACTGCTCATTCAATTTCATAATAAATGAGTCATACATTTATGAGTTAAACCAAACACTACTCTACTATTCATCAGAATCAGATTCGCTAAAGTTTTCTATTTCTTCAGTTTCACTTGCTCCTGCAAGCTCAAAACGTAAATCTTTATGGGCATCAAAACTAGGCTCAACTAAAAACTTTATAACTTCCGGTGGGAGCGATGAACAGTTTTTGAATGGTTTTTGTCGATAAGAATTGATCAGAGGATCTGATGTTATCAACAACATGTTAAGCAAATCTCTGTTTGTATTGATTCTTGAAGATTTGCGTGTGTGCGCCAACCTGTATCGCCTACAATCCTTGTTGCGAGCTTCCTGAGCTTCTTCAGATAACTGACCGATGGGTACAACGAAATTTTTTATAACATCGATCGCATGGCATAATATCTTGTGCACGCTAACAGGCATAGGGTACCAGTCGTAAAATTTCAAATATTTGTCTCTAGTTTCTAGGATGAATCCTTGAAACTCATGCAGATTAATTTCAAATCCTGATGACAAGACACTTAAAATAATATAAAAATTTTTAATGACTTCTTCGTCTAGTCCAGTTATTTCAGCACTCTTTGAATAATTTATAAAAAAAAACCTTCTGGCAGTATTTCCATCATTTGTCGTGCCATATCCCGGTTTTACACCATCAATAATCAGGCCCATCTCATTTTTGAAACGCTTTTGAATATCGTTTTTTCGATTCGCTACAGCCTCTTTATCTGCAGGTTGTCGAATCATGTACTTTTTCAATTCTAGCCGGTACGCAATATGCAGCATGCACTCTAATGACTTTATCCACGCATGAAGGGTGGCCAGCCCATATGAATAAAATGCTGAATTAGGTTCTTTGACAATGTTGACGTTATTCATTTCACTGGGCTTAGCACCGCAAATGTAACAAGATTGCGTGGCTTTGTGACTAGTTAAATAGTTGGCCATTTTCCCATCAATCATTGTTAAAAGAAATTCAAATTTTATTGTTACTTTTTGGGAAAATACAAAACAATCCAGATTCTGCAATTTTTCTATTTGATTGCGTATGACTTTAAATTCCTGGACCGACATTTCCTCTGTTTCTTTTGCAAACAAAAATTTCACGGGTCGACAAAGACGGGTAGACGAAGGGCTAGAATTTTGCCATAAAACATTGGTTGGATTGTCTGTTGCTCGTAGTTGTATCGGTACAAAGGATAAGACAAATAAAGACGAATCTGAGCAACCTTCTGCTTTAAACTTTTGTTTATAATTACTGTGGTTAGAACTTCCATCTCCTCCCCATTTACAAATAAGAGTTAATGAGTCCAACTTCGTACTTGTTAAAACTGATTCTTGAGCTTTTAGAAGCCTACTTGTTGTAAGGTGAACAATATCTTGCACATTGAGGTAAGCACAAGTTTCGTCGACGTAAATAGAGGTTTCTGGCGGAAAGCATTCCTGTTTAGCTTTTCTCAAGACATACTTGGAAGGATACAAAGAATGGCCTGCAGCGAGCGCTTGCTTACGCAAAATCAAATAACTGCTTTGAGAAAGTTTTGCATCGATGTACAAGGCAAGAGCCTCTTCACCAGTGTACATACGTTGTAAATTTCCCTTTTCAATGTTTTTGAGCATCAAAGCATTTTCTGGCTTCTCAGAAACACTTTGAATTATATTTGCCACTGCACGAAAACCACTTGTCCGCTTTGACATTTGCGCTGCGTAGCACAATTCTGAATCAGAGCGTGACTCTAGCAAATCTCGCACTTTGTATCGCTTTGCACTATCATCACAGACATCAAAACTTTTGATAGGTCTTCCACGTTTAGATGTCGACGGTTGTTTATGCAACATATCAACATTAGAGCTTTTGCCGCAATAAAATTCCACAACAGTAACCTTTTGAAGCCATGAATCATTCTTTTTCAAAAATCTAAAAAAGTTGATCCGTTTGAAGCTGATAAACATATTTTAGATAAGCTTTTATCACCTCTCCTTACGAGTACCTGCTGCAACCCACATTTTTTCAATATTCGAACAAAGCGCAGAAATTTTGTTTCTAACCGTTTTCTTTTCTTTATCATCAGCGTCAGAAATATTTATTTTATCAAATATTGTCGAACATAATTTATGAAAACGTTCATTTTTAGAAGCGGCTATCCACATTTCAAACACCTCAGAGTTCGAAAGTGTTATTTTTCTTTGATCCATTTTCTAATTATTTAATATTATTATTTCTTTAATTTAATTTCAAAACTGAATGCTTATTATTTGCTTTTCTAAGTGCACGTTTTTGTTTTTTTTCTTTACTTTTCACATTCACTCATTTTACTTTACTTTTCACATTTACTCACTTTACTTTTCACATTTACTCATATTCATAATAGAGAATTTAATTTCAAAACTGAATGCTTATTATTTGATTTTCTAAGTGCACGTTTTTGTTTTTTTGCTTTACTTTTCACATTTACTCATATTCAGAAATATAAGTATTTTTGTTGTTGGTTTCCAATTCAAAACGCAATACAATTACATACATATTGAACAAATAAAGTACAAGGCAGTTCTACTGCGACCACCTTATGTATGCATCTTGCTTATATTGTGAATAGCTAATTTTGGCTTTTGTGGCGTGCATATTCTAGTGCTTCTACCGTGTAGTTATTATACCATGCACTTGACTTGAAATATTGCCTTTGACTTGAAATATTACATTGATGCGAAGTCGTGCAAAGTATCAATCTTTCAAGATGTAAGAGAGTATAATCTAGAGAGTGTTTTAGCGAAGTTTCAAGTTTATGTCTCTTTATGTCACCAATGAGATGGTCCAACTTATATCAAATATTATGCTAATTTTCATCGAGAAAACCTCTAATTTGAGACAACTTTATAGGCACTTCTCTAAAGATATGATAATTGTTGTTATTTTTATTAAAACGATCATATCTTTTTAAGCAAAATATGTTCCACCCAAAATTCTAGAGCAGCGTTTGTACTAAAAATGAGAATAATTTGAATAAGATGTCTTTAATGCGCATGCAATTGAAAAAAATAGTTTTTGAAACTTCAGCTTTGACCTACAAAATTATGGCTAGTAGACGGCTCAAAACACCCATGGCTACTTTTTTTTATCTAATTGGACAATTCTTATTATGTCTGAATCATTAAAACACATAAAATTCATTTTGATTTTTTACCGGCTAGACCCTGCAAATAGCTCACTGTGCGTTGCTTGTAAGTAAACTTTACCATAATGAAAATGTTTTTCTTCGACTTTTGACACTGAAAGATCATTAAAAATGTTGAAGGGTGCGTTAACATAAAGATACGAAATTGTTATGTCCCTATTGGAAAGTCCGTTGCATTTATACATTCAAGTGTAGAACTATATGCACGTGTGTGAGGGCCGCTGTGTTTTCATTGATCCTTATCGCTACATGCGTAACATTTGTGCTAACTAAACCGTTCCTGGACGATATGTGGTTCCAACAGGATGGTGGCGTACAATCCTATACAATATTACGCTATGATGATTGCTTTTCGCGCAGTTCGAAGACTTTAAGCAAAGGATAATTCTCATTAATCATAATTGGGACTCCCGTATAAGTCATTTGATTTGTAACCGAAATAATCGTTGCCAAAGACTGCTGAAGAAACCCCTTGGCGGATTTAGAAACAGCTGTACAGTCTGGCAACCGTAGCCAATACATTTCACCAATTTTTTAGTTGATTCTGAAAAAGGAACAACGAAAAGGTCTCGAACCAGAATAAAAAGACCGGATAAATATAAACCAAACAAAAACATAATTAGTAGGTTAATTTAATATTAAAAATTGTAACAGTAACTATATTTCTGGTTAAAAGAGGTAACCAATAATTAGTAAACTTAACTAAAACAATGATTTCTATAACAATCATCATAATTAATAATATTAAGAATTTCATTGTTAAATTGAACATAAATAAATAACATGAAATTTTAATATTAAAAATGTTCATGGTTAAAAACAATGCATTGTGAATACAACAGTAATTATTTTCATAATTACAATTTTAAAGGTTAAAAAACTCAACAATGCATTGTTAAAACAACAATAATTATTTTTTTAAATTAACAATTTTCATGATTTGAAAATGCAACCATAGAATAGTTAAATTAACTATTATTATTGTTAAATACCAGTCAACAACTAAATGTTCAAATTGACCTTATATAACGTAGACTCCAAATCATGTCTATTTATGGTTAAGTTAACCTTATATAAGGTTATTTTTTTCTCAGTGCAACGAAACAATGGCTCTTTTACATACAATGAACGTTTTATCTCACGTCGTGACGATTTCAATTGGCCGCCACGATCATTTGATTTGACACCGTTGGACTTCTTTCTTTGGGGATACTTAAAAGAAAAGGTTTACGTCAATAAACCAAGAACAACTCAAGAGCTTAAGGAGAAGATAATTCGGCACATTAACTACATTTAACCTCCATTATGTTTCGGAGTCATTGAAAATATGGACCATCGGATAGAGGTAGGCCACCAAAGCAGTGGCAAGCATTTGGCCGATATTTTGTTCCACACATAATTGTCATAGATCTTTTAATCATAATAAAAAATATTAAGATAATTCTCTGAAAATTTTTTATTTACAATTTGCGTATTTGGACCACCCTTTACTTCTGAATGAATTGCAGTACTACACATGGGGAGCAGATTCCTTTAGCTGGTTGATCCGACTTTCATACATATAATATACAAACGACTTACATATAGCCTCACCCAAAAGTGGACGACATGGTGCAGTTGCACGGGTGATACCAAAATGGGACGTGACATTCACTCTTTTCGTACATATTATGCAGTTATACTAGTTATATGGGCTCTAATCTAAACTGAAAGAGGGTCATTTGTGTGGGTTGTTCTAGAAGGGGTATGGCTAGAAACTCCGTGTTTAATCAACATGTTAACCTTTTGACTCTTGTACCGACATAAAGTCATATCATGCGAATAGTATTAAAGATATTACAAGAATAACAAAATTAGGCGGAATAGTGCATTTGCATGAGAGGTACCAGAAAGGGCGTAGCTAGGAGTCAAATATTTTTTAGCAAGTTTGTCTTATATCTATCTTCATTCATAATTATTAATTTTTTATGAGATCGCGTAAATAGTGTTTAAAATATAACATGAATACCGAAAGCGTAATGGTTTATTTGTGTGAGGTCTGCCAGAAAGTAAGGGGCGATATGACCCATTTTCAATACCACAGTCAGTTTTGGAAAAATATGCAAAATTTAAACTACGTAATCGTGCGAACCAGCCTTACAGACAGACAGGACTCAAATGACATAAAAAGTCATGAAAAGAATTTTGTCAAAACATATGTACGGTCTGAAATGTTTTTTTTTTGATGCTATACGCTTTTTGTCCGTCAGAAATGATACACGCAGAAAACGGATTGGTTGCCGAAACCTAATTTGTTTGCCAATCATATGATGGGGGTTACATGCACTATCAAATGTCCATTAGTGCAAGCGAATGTTGGTTGATTCACTAAATGTTAGAAATGGAACTAAATATGTTTATCGGCAGTGTTACCGCTGACAATTTTCAAAGGGGATTTCTTTATAAAAAGTGGCATATGGTTTTTGTAAAAGTGGCAAAAATAGTAGAACAGTTTTTCAAGTCTTTATTTCAAGAAAACTTGCATACCGAGAAAGTTGGAAGTTATAAAATACGTTTTGAATGATTTTCTGGCATGAAAATATCAAATTCTTCGGGTTTTTATCTAATACTAATCCCGAATTCCGAGTTGGCAAATGGTAGACGAAAGATTTCTTAACTATACAAAAAGCGATAATAATAAATGTTTACGAAAAATGTTAGTTTATAAATGTTTAAAAATATTTATTGGCATTAATTCATAGATTATTTGTTATCCATTGCAAAGCGTTGCATTTATGAAATTGCTTTTTAAAAAGAAATTTTTACATTTTTACTTGTCTGTAAGAAATTTGGGAAAGATGGAAAAGATCCCGGAGTAACACGGGCTTAGACACAAAAATAGTGCAAAAAGTGACCCTAATTATAAGCCATGAGGAATTAACATTGCACCTTATAGCTTCTGATGCGATTAAGATCCGGAGGGTGTTAGGAATGGAGTCTTAAATAATAGATGAACCAAAAAGGCGTAACTTAGCCACGATTGACAACTAATCCCACAATAATTGATTAAGATCGTGACTCATATGTGCCTTCTAGAGTTACAAAATTGAAATTCGGAAAAAAAAACTCGAGGCCATATCAAGGCATTTACAAAATGTTAATGGGATTTGTCTTCGGCTCAATATAAATGAATCGCCATTATTACAAATGTCGGTGACGAATTCTACTAGCGGGAATTACGTCCTAATTCAAAAAGAAATAAAAATAACGCTAGTCGTATATTCAAAAAGACAACCGTAATAAGGACGATTGCACAAAGTTTCTTACAGATATTGTATACAAATTACAGATATTTATACAGTTTTTTGTGGTGTAATTAAAAATGATAAAAAAAAGAAAGGTCTCTTCAAAAAGTGTCACAAAAAATAAACAAGTGACGTAAAAGTACGAAAAATTGCACAAATAGTATCACAAAAAAAATTGTCATAATGTTTTCGTGATTTGAAACTTTAAAAAAGCAAAGCAACATACAAATTATGTTGTCCAATTTCGGAGAAAGATACATTTTGATTTCCGTTTCGACGAAAGATTTTCATATAAATTTTGAAATTCCAACGTAATAAATTTTTTTTTGTTATTGTTTTTATAATTTTTTACAAATAAATTGTTTCTGAAATGCACCCATTTTTGGTTAATAGAGCCAAATAATTTGTTGCTACTACCGATTGTTTGTTGCATTGAACAGTTGCATAGAAAATTATTTGTTGCCACAACTGGCGGTTCTGACAACCAATAATTTTAATTTCATTCGGTTGATGTGACCGAATATTAAGTTGCCTGTTCCATTATATTGGCATAGGAATCATTCTATGGAACGCCCAACCGAATGCCCTTTATGGTTATAAAACATTTCGTGATATGAACTGAAAGTCATCTCGTCTAGCAGAAATTTTGTAGTTCGGACCAATTTGCAACTAACTTTTTCTCTCTGCTGTACTTAACCTATTTTAATTTATTTCAAACCATGGCTTAAGTGGCGATCTTTAGTGATAACGCAGTTAATGGCTTAAAAGGGGACATGCTTTGTTGCAGAACATTTCGTTATTGTGAACCAAAAAAAAAAACTGACGAAAGACATTAAACCACTTTTTTTACCATTGAAATCAATGGAGCAGAGTCCCCATAGTATTTATCAAGCTGTTCCATGGTTTGATTGACGGATTTTTCGCGTAAAAAATGTTTTATGACCACTCAAAATTCAGTTCTTTCCATTTTTAACAAAATCCACGAGGTTGTATGTTTTCAACAGCTGTTAAACACAAACTAAATGACGGGGAACTCTCTTAACATATGACAGTAGTCTACTTAGTAGGGACATAAATACTGTTATACACGTTTAATGCTGTAAAATATTTTTGGACCAAATATTTTTTAATATATTTATTGATGTATATTGTATACAAAAAGAATCTACTTATTCGAAATGTCCGCCTGTTGCCTTTACACACGCCTTAAGTCGCACTGGCCAATCGTCAATAGCTGCACGAACCTCGTCCATTGGAAAGTTCGCCACAGCTCGAACCGAAGCAGTCTTAAGAGATCAAATGCTGGGGTATCTTTTGTGACAAAACCTTGTCCTCTAAAACCGTCCACAATTTTTAATCCAATGATTCAACTCTGGACTGCCTGAGGGCCATTCTTCAGAGGAAATGAACGCTGGCAAATTGTTTTGAAGCCAGGCCTGGGACGTTTTAGCCTTATGGGCCGGCGCAGAAACCTGCTGGAAAGTCCATGGCTTGTTTTGGAACTTGGAATTGTTAAGAGGCTTCACAACAGCTTCCAAAACGGTTTCTTGGCAAACTTTGGCCAATGTTTTGACTCCTTGTTCGCAGAAATGCAGGTCAGTAAAACCATCGTAAGAGACACCCTACCATACCATGACTGAAGCTGGGTGATGACCCTTTTCCACACTTGGGATCAGTTCAGATGCTTCTTTAGATGACCGTGCATACTCTCCATCATTTTGCTTGTTAAATTTTTCCTGAACGGTGGAAATTGTGTCATCGGTGAACAAATTTTTTCTGTGCAAGTTATCAGCGTGCTTCTCCAAAAGACGTTTGCATTTTTCAATCCTATTTTTTTTTAAAGCTGCAGTCAATAAATGTCCGGTACGTCGTATTAAAGCCCCAAGTCCCAAGTCTTTTTTAATAATTCGACTCATGGACTTTTGCGTGATATTCATCTCACGGCCCAGGATTTTCTGTTTTTGGAGCGGATTTCTGTGAATTCTTGATTTAACGGCTTTGATGACATGCGGTGTACGAACAGAGCGTGGGCGGCCCGGCCTGACCGTTGGCGGCCTTTTACATCTCCAGTCTCCTCAAACAGTTTTATACATCGGTAGACGAACATGCGGCTAATCCCAAGTGGCCGGAGCGTTTTGAAAATATCGCTTTTTTCATTTCACACTTGAAAAGCGCTATTACAGCGATACGGTTCTCATTATCTGACCACTCCATGATGAAACTTGAAACAATTTTAAAATCCCGTTACAGACTAACGCTATTGAGGTTAGCTTTCAAAACCCATATGACATTAACGGGGTATGTTCAGTTCTACTATTGAAATGGGTGTGTTCAATGTTGTAACAGTATTTATGTCCCTACTAAGTATTAACAGATGGTACTTGATGGGAGCAGTGTTGCATTTCATATAACTACGAATGATGTTGGAAAAGTCACGGAAGTATTGAACTACCCTCGTATCTACTCAGAATCACCAGGTAATGCGATTTAACGATATATTATGCTAGACTATTTTTAAATAAAAAACAAAACTTTTATCGCAGCAGTTATACTTATATTTTTGCATTCTAGAGTCTAGAAATAGAGACAACTACTTCACTCCGATTAGGGAAAGATTTTCCATTCCTTTGCAAAAGGCTTTAAAAACAAACCAAGTATTCCATTAGTACAACCGAATGATAGTTGTGCTCTGTAATTTTCAGTAATTGGAACTGAATTATCGGTGGAACATACGAATCTAGAAAATCCACGTGCCGCACTTGTTAAAGGAAAATTTTTAAAATTTTCGCCAGTGCCACATGTGTTTAAGCTTACACACTTATGTACTCTTAATATAGGTAAGTTGGGCCATGTCAAAAAAAAAGTTAATGAAATGGTAGAAGATATTTACTGAAAAACTGGATTTATCGATTGGCATACAGTGTTAAAAGTGAACACGTTTTATATTGTGTGCTGGGTTATGTTGACTTGTGATGCATATAAAAGTGCAGAGAAAAAACATTGCTTGTCCGCCTGCAAATAAATTTTATTCTTAGAGATTGGTGATGAACGCGAAATCCACTGACCGTACAACAAAAACCCCACAGGGCGAAAATGGCCTGTGATAAGTGCAACAGCCTACTAATAGGAACTATTGATCTCTTCCTTAGAAGGTACAAGGCCAAAGTGGTCCACTTGATAAGAAATTTGTATATATAGTCCAAAGCGAACACTTATAAAATTAGTATGAAATAAATACCCACCAGGAGACGACCCTACAGCTGTTCTCCAAAATCGTGTCAGAGTAAATCTTCTCATCAGTTATGTAATGAACTGCATTTGATTTTACATACAGACAGTAATCAAACCAAAATATAATTATAATTATTATTAATAAATATAATTATTATTTAACATCCCATTTTTGGTTATGGTACAATTTTAGATATCGTTAACAATTGTTAAAAGAAACTAAATTGGTTAATTGGTTGCTTAGATATTGGTTGCCACAGCCATCAGCAACAAAATGCCTTTCCGATCAATGATTATATTTATCGTCCCTTGGTATGTCGAATCGAATATCCATTAAGATTAAAAACATTTGGTGATTGCAACGGAACTTCTACTTTTGCAACGGATTTTTTGTAGTTCCAGCCGATTTGCAACTGACCTTTTCTGTACATACCCTTTTACCAACCGATTTGAGACTAACCTGTTCTATTGCTACCCTCTTACCCAGTAGGGTGAAGCTATACAATTAGTCAAAGGAGGATATAAATTGAATTGAACATATTATATTTTTTCTGTCTGCTAGTAAATTATTTTTAAACTATTGATCATTGTAAAAGTATTAAAAACTTTAGTTATCCATTAATTTAAGAATCATTGATGTGTGTAATTAATTGCAGTACTACAAATAGTGAACAGATTCGTTTCAACAAACGAATTTGTTTGCCACCTGAATAGTTAAGGTTACATGTGCTATTAATTTTCTAAATGTTAGTGATGCACTGAAATGTTCTGTAATGGAACTGATTATGTCGGTGGAAGTGACAAGGTATAAACCTATGAAAAATTAAATGATATTTGAACTTTGTTTTAAAATAAAAAATGTTATCAAGATTTGAAAAGTACAATAAAAAAAATAGTCAAAGCAAATAGGTTTGTCCAATTCCGGGACACTGTAATATACTTTTTTGTTCCACTTCCACATTCATTGACGACTGTACAAATTTCACCAGCGTATTTCTTGGCTCATTTAATGAAATAACATGCCTTAAAATGCAAGGGGCAAAATGGCAGCGGTTTGAAATTTTCGGATTGGTGGTCGGAGGTACTAGGGTAAAGTTGCTAAGTTTTGAACCAGTGGTCGGATTTTTTTGTTTTTTTTTTCCTAAAAGATAGCCCTACTTCTTACCTTTCCAAAATAACATAACCGGTCGGTTCTGGTAACGAAAATTTGAATTTCATTCGCTTATTGGGACCGATTACAAAAAGACATTTTCTCCGAGTGTACTTATGTGCAGTTACTCGATTTGATATTTTTATAAGGGAATATTAGGGCATAGCACCGGTAAATGAATTCCAATTGCGACTATATTTTGCATTAGTATAGTGGAAATTTGCATGCCTTTGAACTACGCACCTAGATCTTAAAATTTGCTAAGAAATATATATATATATATATATATATATATATATATATATATATATATATATATATATATATATATATATATATATATATATATATATATATATATATATATATATATATATATATATATATATATATATATATATATATATATATATATATATATATATATATATATATATATATATATATATATATATATATATATATATATATATATATACTCCCATTAAAAACGGGACTATTTGCACAAATGTACTCTATCTTCGGGTGGGTAAAAAGCGAAATAAACTCGAGTATACGTGTATGCTCTCGTACCATTATTTAATAATACCAAGCAAATTGCAAATGTCAAACACTTTCAAGCGCAAGGTATTTACAAAAATTTCTGTATTTTTTACAAAAAGTGCTCTTCTCATTAACAAAGTCACTGATTAAAACATAAATCCTGTTTTGTGAACGGTTCGGAGTCCCGATTTAGGCAGAGGAAATTTAGCTTGTTTATTTTTTATTTTATATTTAAGCTACAAGACGTAATTATTTTCAGTCAAATGCCTTATCGAAATATTCAGTAAAATTGCATCGTTTGGTTACTAATTTCCCAAGTTTTAGATTTAATTGTTTCAGATTTATAAAATTAATGGCTTTGCTTAAGATAGTTGTACTATCTTATATCTAGATCCATTTAAAGGTTCCCTACTTTTTTAAAGAAAAAAACAGAAAATTCAAATTGAATGGGGAATGTTTATTATCATTTGAAAGAAAACTCTTTGGCATTTATTTTTGAAGATTATGCAAATGTTGCCCGTAGTTACGCCCCAGATGGTCCATCCGTTGAGTCCAAGATTCGGTTACTCGTTCGAGCATTTCGATTGGTAACTGGCGAATGACACGCGTGAGCTGTATTTTTGCGCTTTCAATTTAAGATCTCGACGTAAAATGCGCCAAGTCTTTCCATACGTCAGTCCGAGTTGCTGCGAACTGCGCTGAATCGACTCTCCACGGTCTTGGTGTACACTCTCAGCTACGGCCGCTACATTTTCTTCACTGCTTGCTGGACGTGGTCCATTCGGTCAAATATTACCCAATAATGATTGCTGGGCCTCAAAATGGGTGATGGTGTTGCGAATAGTACGCACGGTAGGCCGATTATGTTGACCATAAGTTGAACAAAGTGCACGAAACACAATCCTTACAGAACGTGAATTTTCGTAATAAAGTTGAATGATTTGTAAACATTGTTCAGGCGTAAGTCTTTCCATGATGAAATGACAAACATACTCCTCTGGTTTTATCTCTTGATGCCAAGTCTTACATCTGATCTTAATGAAATTTAGCTCCATCGGTATACATATAGATATAGCGCCCATAGATATATGTGCGTTTGAATTGTTGGTTTAGCTCTTATTAATGAAAATTATGATGGAAATTGGCACAAGTAAGATCCTTGTGCTAAGGAACTCTACTGTTAAATCGGATCAGGTAAAGATATAGTTTCCACATATATATTCAACCGATTTTACCAGAAACATGAATTTTTCCCAACAATTAAAATATACCATTAGTTTTAAAATCTGGGTCGTATGAGCTGATAATTGATTGTGTACTTATTTCAAGCATTTGGCGAAATTACTAAAGGCTCGGCCCCAAGGTTCCTTAAGGGAGAAACTCGTCGTGGTTTTTATAGTCACAAATACACAATATGTGACGCGCAAAATAGAAAGGGACCTAAGGTTAAAAACCAGTTTTGTTGAGGAGAGCCATTTTAAAGATTAGGTCCCTTTCTATTTGCGCTTAGAATCGTCGACTTCACTTTCATAAAACGCGCATATCTCTGGGAGGGAACACTTTTGGGGCATGGGATCGGTCTCATTCGATGCTCAGATGTTGTCCACATCAAAAAAAGAAAAATTGATTTTTTTACCCTTATGTCCCTTTCTCTATGCGCTGTCACATATGCAGTTAGTTCGATGATTGTGCTTGTGCTCTCAATAAAAGGGGGTTTGATTACATTTCTTATGATACATTGTATGGATTATAAAAGCTTGAGATTCTTGTGTATTTTTGACATAGCATATCTAACATTTTTTCTTTTCTATTTAAGCTTTCACATGCCATGATCAAGGCGCATCCTGTTTCATTTTTGCTCCACAACATCAGTTACTTATATCCTGCGGAAAGAAAGGAGACATATGTATTTTTGACATGAGGCAAAGAACTTTAAAACAACGCTTGCAGGTAACTTATATGTTTAATTATTTATCATCTCACGATAACTGAACCCTGGTGTCTTCCCTGCATACATTTTCACAATTTTGTGGCAAAAAAGAATTGCTAACCATCTAAGCAACGATGAATACTTGAGCACATATTTCTTCGGAAAATATTTCTCACAATAGTCAAAATATATTAGCATTCTTTACATTTGAGATGAGTCAGCAATGCTTTCCCAAAATGCGAATCGGTGGGTATATGTTCATGATCTTAAAAATTTAGAGGTTGGCGCACGAATCGTGCTGCAAAAACCAAACGTAATAACTTTTTTTCTGTGTGAGAAATCGTCCAATTTAGATTTATTAAAATGAATCCTTGGGATACCGAAAAGAAGACTAGGATAGATCAGCGGTGCCATGCTGTGGAGTCCTGCATTTAATTCCATAGCAAATTTAAAAGGAAGCTTGGCGGAACTCCTCCGAGTAGATGGACCTTTGTGAGGCTGATAAGGTAAACATGTATGCCGTATCCGGAAGCATCGCACGAAGGCCGTACGATCGAGAGCCCTATATTCGGGTTCAAGACACCATTGCGGCTGTAACATCGTCAATTCAGGAACATCCAGGCTTTTCGACTCGAAACTAATAAGCGCAAATTGCAGTTAGCAGAGGGTCATTACAAGGGATAACTCGGGATGACTTGAACTTGTTTTCGTACAAAGTCAAAATTACAAGCAAGTTAATCCCTCTGGATTTTCCTATTTCAATGGAATTTTGCAACAAAAAAATACTGAAATCGCCGAAGGAAACAACAGCGAAGGAAACAACAGCGACAGCAATCCCGCGACTGCCGGTTCTATGTACCGGATTGACCCGAAACTCTTCGGCCAGGGGCAGTCACCTCAACAATATATGTTTTTGTTCGTCCATTTTTTCGTCGTGGGAGCAGCACTTCCCGGAATGCCTGCTCCGAATACTACTGGTCCGAGCCGGGATCGAACAAAATGCCGGACCTTGGATCTGCTCGGTTTTTCAGAACCGAATACACCATCGTGCTACGTCTGTAAGGTGTAATCGTTGCATGGAGTGGGTGCACTTCAGGAACTGTTCAGGTCTGAACCACATCAGGGAGTATAGCGAAGCAGACTTTGTTGCCTCATGCTGTATCAACGAAGTTAGCAGTAGGTCTCTGGATTTGGTGTTATCATCGTCGTCTGCATTTTCGTCGTCGTCATCATCATCCAACTACGAGACTCCCCCGCAGTCGCCCTCGCAACAGCATCAACACATACAGCATCTTACACCACAGATTGCTGTTGCCACTCCTGACAGTGCATCAATCTTGCAATTTAATTGTAATGGCCTATGCAACAAAATCAGTGAGGTCATAGAATTTATGAATCGGAGAAACATCATGGTCGCCGCGATCCAAGAAACTAAGCTGAATGTCACCTGCAGCCTGCACAGTTGTGACGGATACAGCGTGCTACGTAAGGATCGCATCAGAAGTGGAGGTGGGGGACTTGCTTTCCTGATACACCATTCTGTGCAGTACAGACCTATTTCGCCTGAGCTTGACTCTAGAGACCCATACATGGAATGTATGGGGGTAGCAGTCAAGTCTGGAACTGCCGAAATAGAGCTGTACCAACGTATACATCCCGCCGGTTGGTAGCTGTGCCCCGCGTTATCTGCCAGACATTAGCAATTTGCTACAAGGCAATAACCGCTTGGTCCTAGAAGACTTTAATTCTCACCACGAACTGTGGCATTCTCTCCTAGACAACGACCAGAGGGGCATAACTTTGGCAGAGCAAATTGATGCTCTACGTTCTGCACAGTGAATGAGGACGCCCCCACGCGGATTATGGGCGATTGCCATAGCTCGCCAGACATCACTTTGGCATCGCCTGGCCTGATCAACGACGTCACCTGGCAACCCGTCATCTCACTAGGATCGGACCACCTTCCCATAATTCTCTCCATAAATAGACCACCCGATTTCATAACCTCTGAACGCCGTACGTTTCTCAATCAAAAAAAGGCTGATTGGGAGGCCTTCAGAGAAGCCACCAACCGCAGTTTTAATAATCAAGCTATTCCGTCGGACGTTCGGGTAGCCGATAAAAAGTTCCGGGCCATCATTAACGCAGCAGCCGCTCGCCATATCCCTGCTGTTCGAATACCCGAAGTACGACCAAACTTCCCAGCAGAGGCAGCGGGACTCGCAGACGAGCGTGATGACCTTCGTCGCTCCAACCCTACTGACGCTAGAATTAGGGATCTCAACTCCGCGATCAGTAGGTTGGTCAACGAATATAAGCGGAACAAATGGCCAGACCACTTAAAGCAGTGCAACTTGAGTTCCGGAATTGGTAAGTTGTGGACAACGGTCAAATCACTCTCTAACCCTGTAAGGAAGGATGATCGGACAGCTGTCACGTTCGGAGATAGAACAGTGACAGATCCGAAGCGGTGCGCGAGTTATTTTAACCGGCTTTTTGTTGAGCACCCAGAGAGTGATAAGGCGAAAAGGGGAGTATTGCGTCGTATCCGCGCTCTCCGAGTCGAAGAGGCACCAACACAATTTACCGTTGGCGAAGTTTCCCATGTCATCCGCAGCGCAAAGTCATCAAAGGCGCTGGGTCCGGACGGAATCTCAATGCTGATGTTAAAGCACTTGGATACCCCGGGAGTAGAGTACATGACCAAAGTGCTCAATCTGTCGCTAGCCACTCACGAAGTTCCCGATGCCTGGAAAATGGGCAGAGTGGTCCCGCTACTGAAGCCAGGCAAAGACGCAAGTAAAAGAGATTCGTACAGGCCGATCTCCTTGCTTTCTCTAGTAGCAAAGACGCTTGAAGCACTGCTCCTCCCCAGCCTGATCGAACACTTTCCTAGTGCTGATCATCAGCATGGATTCCGCAAGCAGCACAGCACAACAACTGCTTTACACGCCATCACCACACGTATAAGTCGCGGCCTTAACCAGAATAAGCCTAACGACAGGACGGTCCTCTTGACCATACAAAAGCCTTCGACACGGTCAATCATGCCACTCTGTTCGAGGACATTGAAGAAACGTCCCTTCCGCCCAGTTTGAAACGTTGGGTCGTAAACTATATGTGTGGGCGCCAGTCATATGTAGAATTTAGAGACAGAAAGTCGAAGCCCCGTAGAGTTAAACAAGGAGTTCCCCAGGGTGGAGCTTTATCCCCGGCTCTGTTTAACCTCTACCTCTCTAAAATTCCTGCACCACCAGACGGCGTTGAAATTGTGTCGTACGCTGACGATTGCACAATTCTGGCGTCAGGACCTAAAGTGGATGACATTTGCGAGAAAATCAACTATTACCTCACTGACTTAGCACGTTTCTTCACTGCGAGGAATATGAAAATATCCGCCTCCAAATCATCAGCCACACTGTTTACTGCTTGGACCGCAGAGGTGCGGTTGTCACTCAATGTGAAAGTCGATGACGTCAACATCCCGACTACCAACTACCCCAAAATCCTTGGGGTCACATTGGACAGCCTTTTTAGATCCTCTGCACATGCTACAGCTACTTGCGATAAACTCAAAAGTAGGAACAAGGTCCTCAAGTCACTTGCCGGCAGTACTTGGGGAGCCGACAAAGAAACCTTGTTGACCTCTTACAAAACGATAGGTCGGTCTGTAGCAAACTACGCAGCACCTGTATGGTCGGCGATCGTGAGTACGACGCAGTGGAAGAAAATTCAGACTTGCCAGAATGCCGCCCTTAGAACATCAACAGGGTGTCTTCTTATGTCCTCTGCGGACCATCTACATGAGGAGACGAAGGTCCTTACCGTGCGCAGACACAATTTCCTGTTGTCTAAGCAATACCTGCTAGGGTGTTTTCGCAGCAGTCATCCTAACCACCATCTCTTGAACAGGATGCCTCCACCCAGGCAGATCAGGTACGATCTTCATGATCTAGAGAGAGAGGTCCAGCGGTATAAGAGATAACCTTTAGATCATCGAAACTATCAGGCAGGTTTGAACAACATTCACGCCGATGATGTCGCAGCAGCAGTATCCAGCTACCGTGTGAATGGACCTTCACCTGGATATCGAAGCAGATCCCCCATAGACGAACAAGACTTCAAAATAAATATATTGTTGTTACAACAACAACGACAAGGGTGCATCGATGAACTTAAATCTTTGTATGGCGATGAAGCACCATCCTATAGCACAGTGAAAAACTGGTTTAATGAATTTAATCGTGGCCAACGCTCGCTCAAAGACGAAGGTCGTCCAAAAACGGCCGTTGTGCCAGAGAACATTGATGCCGTGCGTGAACTGATAATGCAAGATCGTCATGTGACATACCGTGAGATAGAGGCATCCTTGGACATTTCTTCCACCAGCATATATTCGGTGTTGCATGGACACCTGGCCGTAAAAAAGGTTTGTTCTCGTTGGATCCCGCACAATTTGACAATCGCTCAAGAAAAGGCTCGTGTCGATTGGTGCAAAAAAATTTGAAAAAATACGATCGCGGTGCTTCGAAATATGTTTTTAAAATCGTTACAGGTGACGAATAATGGATCTATGCGTATGAGCCCAAAACAAAACAATAGTCGACCGTGGGTCTTCGAAGACGAGCCAAATCCAACTAAAGTTGTTCGTGGAAGAAGCACTTCGCAGCAAATGGTCACCTGTTTTTTCGGCAAAACTAGTCATATGGCGACTGTTTCGCTTGAGCAACGTAGGACGGTCAATTCTGAGTGGTACGCCAAAACTTGTTTGCCTGAATTCTACGGAGAAATTCGAAAAACGAACAAGAGAAGACGAATCATTTTGCACCATGACAATGCGAGCTCTTACATATCTGCTCATACCAGCGCATTTTTGACCGGCCAAAACGTCGAATTGATGGGTCATCCGCCGTACAGCCCTGACTTGGCATCCAATGACTTCTTTTTATTTCCGCACATCAAGAAATAAATGCGCGGTCAATGATTTTCGTCGCCAGAAGTTGCTGTTGAAGCGTTCAAAAACCATGTTTTGGAGGTGTCTCAATCGGAGTGGAAAAAGTGCTACGACAATTGGTTTGAACGTATGCAAAAGTGTATAAATCATGCTGGAGAATACTTTGAAAAACAATAAAATCGTTTTTGATGATAAATATTCGTATTTTCTTATTAGGCCAGAAATATATATAGCAGCCCTCGTATTCATTATTTATCTACAATTTGATAATCAGATACTAAAAAATCGACCCCTGCCAGCATTAAAGAATTTAATTTATATTTTTAATTCATGTAACAAAATTCAATATTATCCTTCAACATGGAAGAGGGTTAAAGTCATACCCATTGATAAATCCTGAAGCCCAAAAAGTTACCGCCCAATTAGCTTGTTAAGAAGCATTAGTAAAATATATGAAAATATTCTAAAATCGTTGATGGACAAGCATCTTGTAAGTAATTCAATCGTACCAAAGGAATAATTTGGCTTTAGGAAAAATCATAGCACAACTCATCTAGTAAAATGCATAGGCAACCATATTCAGCGAAATTTCCTCAGCACTGCTTGATGTACGAGAAGCAATGGTATTGAACTACGTGGCGCATAATGTAGAGTTTTTTGAAATTATTTAGTTTGGAATCTCCCATTTTTGAAAAAAAAATATTGTATTGCCATTTAAAAGAGAGATCTTTTTTAGTGGCTAAAGGCAATATAATAATATTTAACTCTCTGACTTTCCTCATTTATCATCCTGTCAATACGCTGCCTATGCTGATGACGTAGGCAGAATTGCGACTGAACGTGAGCTCTGCACTAAACAATTTAGTCCAATACTACAATAAACGAAGAATCAAACTGAACTTTTAGAAAACACAAGCTAACTTTTCTCACAAAAAAGAAAGTCTTGTTTTCTCCCATCGTCAAATTTAGTAATTAATAGCAGTAATAGCATAAACTGACCGGAAAATTTTAAGTTCTTTTCCTAAAAAAAACGTACTAAAAAGTTAAATTCTGCATCACGAAAAAAAGATCTCAATAAGGCAATGCAAATAATATAATAATAAAAGTAACCAAAATATTGCTTAATCGGCCATGGCTTGATAAATGATACAGCGAGAGAGTAACACCCAAAAAGTTTGGGAAAAAAATATAACGTAGAATTTAAATCATCATGTGTAATTCTGGAAACGTTTAAGTATCTACTTTATGCAAAACATAAAAAAGTAAAAAAAAAATTCTGGTAGCTAGATATATAACAGAACTTGAGAATTATAGCGATAAGAAATACCCACATAATATTAAAGAAAAATTACTTTAGATATAAGGATAAGTAGCAAAATTTGCTTTAATTTGAGTACCCGCATGTCTATATTGACTATTGATCGCCCGTTTTGAACATGAGGGACGTTTGTTGTGCCAAATATTTCTGCAACTATGCTCTTTTTGAGTTTTTTAGTGCGTACCAATTAAAAGTGTATTTTTTTCGAGGTACTTAATTCCCTTAAAGGAAGCTTTTATCCCCCATTTACAACCCCAAACAGCTTATGACCATAAGTAACCATAAGTTTATGAGATTTTTCCACTGCTGAACTATGTATAAGTATATTGAAGTTATGACAAAAATATTCTTCCAATGAAATGAATTTTTCAATATACCATATGACGTCTAATGTTTAAATCAACAAAGCTGGCTGGAAGTTCGTATTTTCAGTTTCATCAGCACTTTGATCGATCCCAATTGAACACACGAAATCGCACAGACCATATTCCATCAAGGTGTAGACTTGAATAACCAAAGCAGAAGATTGAGTATGCAGGACCTCTTGAATTTAATCAATTACCCCACGATGTCAAAACAATTGCTAGAGCATTAATTTTTAAATTAAAATTAGTCATACGAGTATTTACTTGAAAAAATTGAATTACTTGTATAAGGTAATTATAATACTTTTTACTGAAATTATTTTTCAGTTAAATATATGTATACGTATCTACAAATGTAGCCCATTATTCTCTATTAAAGGTTTAAGGCGCGGAGACGCTAAAATCGTTATTTGTATCTACTTTATACAATTTTTCTATGAAATAAATTTGAAAAAAAGTAGGGGATATTTGCTATTTATTCATAACTTCTTAAGTAAGCATCTGCTACATTAAGAACATGTACGAGTACATGCTAACAAATGATCGATCTCCTATTAATTTTTATTTTTTACGCCATTTAATTACAGGGCCACGATAGCGCAATCAAATGCATTAGTCTTGACCCACATGAAGAATTCTTTGCAACTGGATCTATAGAAGGAGATATAAAGGTAAAATTTCGTTCCAATTAAGTTTATTGTCTATTCTTTAAAAAAAAGACAATTCTTTATCTTTTTTCAATGTAACTTTTAAATTCCTACAATATCACGTACACGCAGAAAAAAAGTATGGTTGTGGTGACAATATTCGAAGAGAATAATACTATTGTTGGGTATATGGTTGTGGTACAACAATATTATGATCCTCACAGCAATAGTATGATTCAAATACAACCATACTATGATCCTCACAACAATAGTATGACTCACACATAACCATACTATGATCCCCACAACCATAGTATGACTCACACTCAACCATACTATGATCTCCACATCCATTGTATGATGCTCACAACCATAGTATGTTTCACATTCAACCATTATATGATCCTCCCAACCATAGTATGATTTACACGCAACCATGTTATGATCCCTACAACCATAGTATGGTCACGGACAATTATACTATGATTCCCAATGTAATTTATTAGAATTTGTTTAAGTTGTCGACAATAGATTTGAATTATGAAAATTATTGAAAAATACATTAAATTCAAAATAATAGGAGTGATTTATTTCACAGTAGAAAAAATAAGTTTAAATAAACGCCAGCGTTTTTATTAAAAGTATTTCAGTTACACAAAACCAAAGCAGCTCGTTTAAAAAATTTTAATTTCGATAAAAAAAGTACTATTATTGCATTAGATCCGTACCAATAACATTTGATCTGAAAAGCATATTTAAATGAAGAAAAATTACAATTATACAATATGATTGCCGTAATCATATTACACAGTGGAACATTTTTGGGGTTATTGTCTGGGGGGGTGAGAAATTCCAAGTCAGGGTGATGGTACTAGGTCAGTATATTAAAACCAACAAAGGGTTTTGCGTTCGTATGTGCCAGTTTTTGTTATGACCTTTTACATTTTTCCTTATCTTGATGTTTTTTCGCTTAGTTGTAAAATGTTGGAAAAAACGTAGTTTGACATAACTCGAGAACGACTAGTTCGATTTTGCTGAAATAAATTAAGAAAAATTAATAATTACATTTTCTTTAATCCATTAATATACTGTTTCTCTACCAAAACAACATTTTTGCAATTAGAAATAAATTTATGAAGAAAATTTTGCCAAATTTTTTTTTTTTTTTTAAACATAAATCCCAAACGGAAAAACGTGTAGAGTTTTATAACTTTCACGTAAAGTCACATAACCTATAAACAAAATGCGACATAGATCATAGAAATCGATTAACGCGTTCTGCTTTTATTTACAATTAAGTGAAGGTATCCCATTTTGACAAGAATATTGATATATGTTTTTATTCAAAAAAGTGTCATTTATCGCCTTTTTTATACATTTTCCCCAGTAACTCCAGACTTCTGGCCATAAACTACTAAAAAAATAAAGTAAAAATTTTTATAATTTTTTATTTTTATTTTATTTATTTATTTTTATTTATTTTAATAAATATTGCCTAGACTTTTTCGATGGTGGTTGTTCGGGACTAGAGGCATCGCATTCATCGCTGTCATCAGTTTCTGAACCACACATAATGTCAATGTGTCACTTCACTGCTGGCCCTTCTGCACCTCCTGAAAATTCTTTATCATCAGGATCATCCTTGTCTTGGCACACAAGCTTACTCCACCAGCAAATTTCCGCAAGTATTGCACTCGGCGACTTTTTCCCTCTATATCTCATTTCAAATGGCAACTTGATGATAGCGTTCGCCTTGTTCATCAGATTCGGTAGCCAATTGTTTGCTGAAGTAGTCCAGATGATGATGTAAATAATGGATTTTCAAGGACATGTGGACACCAATTTCCGAGAACGATCTTAACATCCTTGCGACAGAAACATCGTAGTTGGTAGAACGATGCTTTCCCAACAATCCTTCTATAACTTCTTTGATTGCCTGCCATGCGTCCAATTCAGCGTCAATCAAAATATTGTTGAATGCGCCACTTTTAATCAGCTTTCGTATATCTGGACCATTTAGTACGCCTGATTGGAAAAAATGAAGTTGTTAAGATGGAAAATAATGGGAAATGAATGTGATATTATAATTTACCTTCTTTAATTTTACTTTCGCTGAGTCTCGGGTAAATTAGTTTCAAACACAAAAAAACTTCATCTCTTTTGGCGACAGTTTGGATGAAAATCTTAACAATTCCAAGTTGAATATGCAGTGGAGGCAGCAATATCTTCTCCTTCGGCACTAGAGGCTCACGAATAATATTGGCCGTTTGTAACCTGCTGTGCTCTCTGAGTTTCCATCCGTGGCATGCATATTGGTCACCGGAAAATCGTGTGTCCCAATCGGACAAAAAGCACATATATTTTATATAGCCGCTTTGAAGGCCACAAAGCATTGCTACAACTTTTAAATCGCAGCATATGCGCCACATATGCTTGGCGTAGTTAACCATTTTTAAAATATTTTCCAGTGCATCATATGTTTCTTTCGTTTCTGTACTATAGGCGATTGGAACTGAAGGTTTTTTATTGGTCTTATGCAGTAAAACCGCCTTCAAGCTGAGTTTTGAACTGTCAATAAATAGCCTCCAGTCATCTGCTTCATATTTTATTTCCATTGCGTCCATCAATTTTCCTACATCCGGGCAATATGCAGAAGTTTTTTCATCATTCACAAGGAATATAGTTTGGAGTGTTGCCTGACGACTTCGATAAGCTGTGACTTTCACACCGGGTGCCAAAAGATTGTTTGATTTCATAAAAGAAGCCAGTTCTTCTAATTTATGCTGTGTTAGTTCCAATTTGGCAACAATTGAATCTAGGCTATTTTGATTTACTAAAATAGGCTCATTGGACACAGATGGTTCGGGATTATACGAGGTATCATCACTTAAACCGTATGCTGCTGCAAAACTCGGAGCGGTCATAGAAGATACAATATCTGAGCTAGAAGCTTTTGGCATAGGAATGTGGTCCGAATGAGGCAATGGTGTTGCGGCACTTGCAACACCAACGTAATTATACGATTTTCTTATCCTTTTTGCGGCTCCTTTAATCGCACATGCATAGCAATTCAATGGATTGTGACCTTCGCCAGGATTAGTACAAGTCATTGGGATACCGAATGGCATAGTTTCACGACTTCTATTTTTCCAATCCATTAGACGGTTGTAGCAGCTTTTACACACCACATTTGGTACCCAATTTTTGTTCAATATAACATTTTGGTTGAAGTACATCTCGTATATTTGAACAAAAGCAGTACATATTGACCACAGCAGTAGCAGAAGCTATTTATATCTGGCTTGCACAGTTCCATATTCTATTCACTTTTGTTCACTTTTAAAAAACTGGAGGGAAAATACTTGTTCTCTTCGCGTTCGTCAGCACTTGTTTAATGACAAAAAACGAACAATGAACACCTATTTATACTATTTCATTTTCATATTTTTTCAATATTTTACCGACAGGTACTTATGAATTGGCGCATCTTGCAACGTTCTTAAACATGACCACTCATGAATGTGGGTGGAATTCGTGTAAAAAAAATCATGCAGGTAGCCAACAGAAAAAACCCAAATAATTACAAAAGTGCCCCTGCTTTTTTCCTTTTAATTGTTCACGCACATTTATGACCGTTTTTTAGTTTGTTACAGCAACCATAAAAATGTAATAACCTTTTGTTTATCACTCTTTTTTTAATTCTGAGAATCATAAAAAAGTCATCAACCTTTTTTCCAAGGAATTTTGAGCATATCTCGAGCAAATTTTTGAAATTCATATCTTTACTTAATTTTGAATAAAAGCAGAGCGCGTTAATCGATTTCTATGATCTATGTCGCATTTTGTTTATAGGTTATGTGACTTTACGTGAAAGTTATAAGACTCTACACGTTTTTCCGTTTGGGATTTATATGTTTTAAAAAAAAAAAATTTTTTTTGGCAAAATTTTCTTCATAAATTTATTTCTAATTGCAAAAAATGTTGATTTGGTAGAGAAACAGTATATTAATGGATTAAAGAAAATGTAAATATTAATTTTTCTCAATTTAGTTCAGCAAAATCGAACTAGTCGTTCTCGAGTTATGTCAAACTACGTTTTTGCCAACATTTTACAACTAAGCGAAAAAACATCAAGATAAGGAAAACATGTAAAAGGTCATAATAAAAAACTGGCACATACGAACGCAAAACCCTTTGAGGGTTTTAATATACTGACCTAGTACTATCACCCTGACTTGGAATTTCTCACCCCCCAGATTGGCTGTTGTACTGTGTTATTGTTAACAAAAAACGCACCAACCATATTTTTGTCGCACCAACCATATTAATATTGTGGCTTTAACTATATTTTCATTTTTAAATTTGGCAATAATACTATTGTAACATTTCAACAATATCAATATTGCAGCAATTATACTATTGTCAAAACTAAATTCAGTTAACTATGCTATGGTTGCGACGAACATACTTTTATTGCGGAAAACATTTTATTATTGCCGTGACCATGTAGTAACCATGTTTTTTCTCTGCGTGTAAGATTTGGGTTTCAGTACGCTTAAAACCACCGCTGCTTTTTTAAAACTTTAAATTAGTACGCATTTGGTTCAAAAACCTGAGTTATTAAAATTGCTCCCAAATGCATCCTTCTCTTACACATAATATTAATTTTTATGGGTGACTCTTCTAGCTGCTTTTAATGTTTCGTGAAGCTCATATGTCTCATAACGTTTCCAACGTTTATAGGCAACATTTTTTTATATTTCTAACGACTTTCGTTTTTACAAGTACTACACACACGTAGAAAAAAAGTATGGTTGTGGTGACAATTTTCGAAGAGGATAATACTATTGTTGGGTATATGGTTGTGGTACAACAATATTATGATCCTCACAACAATAGTATGATTCAAATACAACCATACTATGATCCTCACAACAATAGTATGATTCACACATAACCATACTATGATCCCCACAACCTTAGTATGATTTACACTCAACCATACTATGATCTCCACAACCATTGTATGATCATCACAACCATAGTATGTTTCACATACAACCATAGTATGGTCCTCACAACCATAGTATGATTCACACGCAACCATGTAATGATCCCTACAACCATAGTATGATTACACACAATTAATTTGTGATCCCCAATATTATTTAATAGAATTTGTTTGAGTTGTCGACAACAATTAAGAAAATTATTCAAAAGTACATTAAATTCAAAATAATAGGAGTGATTTATTTCACAGTAGAAAGTTTAAATGAACGTAAGCGTTTTTATTAAAAATATTTCAGATAAACAAAGCCTATTATTGCATTAGATCCGTACCAATAACATTTGTTCTAAAAAGCATATTTAAATGAAGAAAAATTACAATCATACAGTATGATTGCCGTAATCATATCATAGTTAACATAAAACGCAAAACACAATACTTTTGTCGCACTATCCATATTTATATTGTTGCTATTACCATATTTTCATTTTTAAATTTGGTTATAATACTATAGTTACATTTCAACAATATTAATATTGCAGCAATTATACTATTGTCAAAACTAAATTCATTTAACAATGCTATGGTTGCGACGAACATACTTTTATTGCGGAGAACATATTATTATTGCCGTGACCATATAGTAACCATGTTTTTTCTCTGCGTGTTGGTATTAGTCGCGCATGTTGTCCCATAGAGTTGGATTCCGTATGTCGAAATTGGTTTAATAATCGCTTTATATAATTGAACTTATGTTCTAGTTGTAGAGTTGACGTAGGACCCATTTATTTGAGATACCTTCATATTAATATGTTTTAACCAGGTTAGACGACGATCTAAGTGTATTCCTAAATACCTTACGTTATCTTTTTGGGAAATTAGAATTAAATATTTTTATAGGAGGACACGACTCTTTTCTGATGGTGACAGTGAGGTTCGTAACGTTAACTATTATTCTCCATTTTTGCAACCACTTCCAAGTTCTCAGATGTGCATTTGTAGTTGGTTGGATGCAGCTATAGGGTCCGGATGTATACTGACAAAAGCTGTATTACCGGCAAAAGAGGACGTATGTGTTGAAGGAGAAGTTGGCAACGAACAATTTATGAGTATTGACTGGTACCAATCTACATATTTTGAACAAAAGTCCTTAGTGTCATACTTATACCCCGATATCCGATCTGGTGGTCGGGGATAACGCAATTTGTCGAAATGTAAGGTTTTATTTTTTTTTAATAATTGATAACAAACTTATCGGTCGATACGAATTGATTTGGGTTGGGTCTTTACCAGGCTTCGGAATCATAACTATTACAGATTGTTTCCATGATTGAGGAAAATAACCGAGGCATAAAATGCTGTTGAAGATAAATAATATTGTTCTGATAGCTGAATGAGGAAGTTCCTTTAACATTTTCGCATTTATTGCATCCCCTTCTGGCGTTTTTTTTTAGTTTGAGATCTTTTTTCAAGTGTTCGATATCTTTGAGTCTTAAACGAGGTGGCTTTAAGACTACTTCGTCTATCATAGGTAGACTGATTGAGTATATGTCTCGGTTTGGGGTTCTCGTACTGTTCATACTGGTAGGACCGACGATAGCTGAATTATTATTTGGTGTAAATGCAGTTTCAAGATAGTTTGCAAATGAGTTTATTTTCTCTTCGCTAGTGTTTGACCAACCACCGTTTTGTAGACGTAGACGTGAATCATGAGCTATCGGTCTTTGCATGTTTTTTGTGGCTTTCCAAAGATTATCTGTTCCTTCTGATGCTTCCAGGTTCCCTAGGTAATTCTTTAGATCGGATTTCTCGATTGACTTCAAAGCTGCGTTTAACTCCTTCTGACAATTTTTAAGTCTTCTTCTAATAGTTGGAGAGCGGTATTGTTGCCAGCCTCTTCCGAGCTTCCTTTTCTCTCTAATGAGTAAGTCGATGTTCTGTGGCTGTATAATAGAATTGTTTCTTGAGGCGGGGCTTTTGTGGATCAGGTGCTATTGCGATGTTTAATACTTCAGTAACATGGGTTACGGCTGACTATGTCATCTGCCGATCTTAAGGGAATTTCTCCAGACAAGTGTGTGCTAATGTATTTCTTATACTTTATCCAGTTCGTGCGCTTATTTCAAAAAGTTATTAGCTCATTCACTTGTATAATGCCGATCAAGTTGAGAATTGTTGGAGAGTGATCTGATAAAAGATCTAATGATGGACATACAGAAATGTTTTGACGCTTAATATTTTTGATAACGGCAAAGTCAATTGAATCGGGGATTTTATTTAAGTCTGAAGGCCAATAAGTAGTGTCCGCTAGAAACCGCGTCTAGTTTAGATTATATTTCGGCATTAAGTAGGTGTCTACCTCTTGGTGTAGTAAGGCGTGATTCCCAGAACATGCGTTTAGCATTGTAATCGCTAGCAGCTACAAATTTCGGACCCAATGCCGAGAATTGATCTTTGTCAATATTACTTATATATCTTGGAGGACAATACTCGTAGATTGACGATATACCAGTTTTGATGGCAGTAATATTATATTCGGGCAGTAGAAAATGTCTCATAGTGTTACGTATAATGATTGATGTGGCAATGATTGTAAAATGTGTCTGAGAGACTAAAAGTATATCGATTTTTCGATTTTGAAAAAGTACCACTTCGTGCTTATGTTGGCTTAAGCCATTTGCATTCTAATTACAAATTATCAACGAGCTATTTTTTAACAATTTGCATTAACATGCTTTCATGTTAATGCACATGCTTAGCATAAACGAAGGCGTGCTTTGTTTAGTTTTTCTATTGAGTTTTCAAGAGAAGATTTTAAGGGGCGGGTTCACCTTGAATGAATGTGCCTTTTGGGATACTGGCTTGATTAATTTCTTTAGAGCTAGAATCTGCCATGGTGGTCACGTTGGATAAGTTAGGATATGCTGAATGCTGATATTGTACATAGACTGGCAATTTTTGTGTTTTGTTGAAATGTTTGATATGAGCATATACGAGTATACAGCCTCTTTAGTTTTTTGTATGGTTTGCACCGCAATTACAGCATTTCTTGACGTTTACGTTAGTTTTTGGGTGACGACAATCCACAGATTTGTGCACATTGCCACACCTGACGCATAGGGAGGGAAACTTACAAAAGGCCTTTGTATGACCATATTCTTGGCAATTTGTGCATTGGGGTGGATCGTTGCGCTTTAGTGGCTCCTCTACCTTGATCTATTGCATAGTTATCTTAAGTCGTATATTTGATGAGTTGTACCTTTCTTCTTTATTCGTGAAGAATCGAAGGTCAGTTCCACCCTTAACAAGGGTTGAGGTATTTTGTTCCGGTTCGGTATATATTTCTTCAGGTGAAACGGAACTATCAATACCCTTAAGTACAACTACTAGGCCCTTTGAACTTTTAGTTGGTATGTGTAGTAGTTCCTTTTTTCCTTATCGAATTTGTCTACTAATTTTCTATACAGGAGTACGGAGTATGTCTGTTTTTTAGTTTCGAGAACATTACCGCTCTTCAATGATACAACGTGAAAGTTGTCTTTACCCAATAACTGGGATAATTTGTTTACAAGCGTGTTTGGTGTTTGCTCTCGCCAATATATTGAGGGATGTTTAACTACTCGTACGACAATCTTTTCTTCTTCAGTATTTTCATCGGTACTCTGTAGAGCATATCGATTTTCGATCACCGTACCCGTCCCTTTATGTATTTTAGGATTAGGCTTCTTTGTGGGAGACCTAACATTGGATTTGCGTTTTGTAATGAGAACGAGTACATAATTGTCCATACCTTCGCTGTTTGTTGCAGTTGGATTTGTCATTGAGCTTAACTCAGGTAATAAAGGTGTCGTTTTTCTTTGCATGTGCGGTGAAGAGGTGTATCGGTTAGAAATAGACTGTTGTCGCGTTTAACTGTTGTTGCTGTTTGACTTGTTGCATCGTTGCATCTGCCGTGGACACTGAAATGTATGCATTTTTCCCGTTGAGACTCAGCCGTACCTCAATAGAGTATAGGTACCCAGAAGTGAAATTTTCTCACAAATCTAAATATGTACCTATAATTTAGATTTGTTTCAATTCGGGACTCGGATCGGCCCATATGGGCCCTGGGGGTCCAAAAACTGCCCCTTTGACTATGGACATTTATATATCTATTTCTGTCGTTCCAATGTGGAACATAGCTCCATGTTTATGGACAGATGGGTATTAAATAAGATTAAAACTTCATCAAGAATCCGAATATAACATTAATTCTGCGATTTGACCTGATTTATGATTTTGATATAGGCCCTAGGAGCCCAAAAATCTGCCATCTTGAACTATCGACATATGGGCATTTAAAAACAATAAAATTTCGCAGAAAGCTGAAAATAACATTTAATTTACTATTCAAAGAAATATAAGGCCTTGAACCATGGATTTAAGGTCCCGGTGGCGCCTTAATATAAGCACTTTCAAACATTGACATATTGGTACTTAGAAACGGTGAATTTTTCTGAATAATGTAAACATTACATCAATTTTACGATTTGGCTGAGTTTGGAAATCTCGACATACGGACCTGGTCTGTGAACCCTGGGCCAGAAACACTTAAATTTGGTTACAAATCCAAATATGTAAATTTAAAACTTGTCTCAATCGAAAAAAAATGTTTTTGGAACATATGGGAACTCAGAAACAGGGCCGTGGATGCGGAGCTATGTAACTTTCCCGGAGGCAGAGCAGGAGTCAAAAAAAAATATGCCCGACTCCGACTTAAGATAAATAAAAAATTAAATTTTTAAGGAATTTTTTTAGACAAACATTAGGTACAACATTATTTATCCTAGGTTATGTTTAATTGAAAATCCGGATGAAGGTTGAAATTTTATTTAAAAAAAATCAAAATTTTAAGAATTTTTTTTAGACAACGTGAAATTCAACTTGATTTATCCTAGGTTACGTTGAATTAGAAATCCGTGCGAGCAGACTTACTAAATTCGATTCAAAGTATTTTCCTTAACTTAATGAAAAATTGAACATGATCAACAAAAAAAGATAAGTCCAAATATAGATTCCGTATATAGATTCTTAGATGTATAATATTGATAGATTTTCAATATTGATATCTATTAGCTTCCAGTCTATTGGGTTGAAAGCAACACGTGAAAAGAAAAACATTTTATGCACTCCTTTTCATTCTTACATTTCTTAATAGTTGCTAGTGCCAACTTTAAGTGTGATTGCAGGACTTCTTATCGGAAGGTGTCCAATTATGTGTCAATTATTTTAACGCATGAGTGATGAAGCTCATTTTCATTTGAATGGCTTTGTTATAAGCAGAGCTGTAGGTTCTGGGGTTCTGAAAATCCAGAGTCATTCATCAACGGTTGTGGTCCATCCATTAAATTTGTTTCAGCTTATTCGGACTAGTGGTTCTCGAGTTATGACAAACAAAAGAGCCTAAAACGTGACAAATTCCCCTATACGATACTTACTAACTTCAAATTAATTATTAAATTATTATTTGATGTACCTTGACCAAACGAATGATGCAGAAGTTTATCTTTTTGGGGCTACTTTTACAAACAATTATCATAATTGAGTCCCGAATCAAACACCTGAAAAATGTTGTACAGTTTTATATAATCTGAGAAAAATTAATAAACGAAAAAGTTATTAACGTCTTTATACCCATGGTAACTTTTGGCCAACCCTGTATTTATCCCCACTATGGAAAGCACAGCCATTATGCTACTTCTCTAATATAAACGGAATAAAACCTTCGTAAGAAAATCGATGATTAGGTAGTTTTTGCGCAGATCATTGAAATATCCATAGAAACTACTTGACTTTTACGTTTTGACAAATGGTGCCAGGAGATCGACAGCACCATTGTTTCATTGGTTGTTGTAGCTTTTTCTCTCACGCTGTTTATTTTTTTAACTTCCAGTTGAACTTCCTGGCTTTAATTTTGATATTAAAATCAAGCGTCTTGTTCAATCGTCTACGCTAGAAGAACTAACCTTAATGGTTCCTATTCTATAATTTCTAATAGTACAAATATGTTTAGTTGGAGGCGGTCTAAGACTCGTAGTCCAGAATCGTTCCAACACCCGAAGTCGGAGTCATCTGATTTTTGCAAAACTCCACAGACTTGATCAGAAATAGAATAATTTTATTTTTACGATTTTGCTGAAAAAATTTCTTGACCTGTGGGCGCTGAGCCAAAAGCTTTTCGGTAATGTTCGGGGAGATAAAGGTATCCAGAAACAGTAACATTTTCTTACAAATCGAAATATTTACTTAGATTTGTGCCAAGTTTCCACTCGGACCTGTCCATAGGGAACCAAAAGATTTCTTTAACAATGGACATATGCATTAACCTGAATGGTAAAACGGTTCATTTGGCCCCTAAAATGTATTTCTGTCAAACATGAAACCACCACCAACAATCACATCCCCAAATTCTTTCAATGCTATACTACAACACACTCCATGGTGTTTCTTATTAATACATTTTTTCAGGTCCATATCCAAAATACACTTGCACCAGCCGGGTCAAGGCTGAGATTTTCTCATTTCTAGCTGTGTCATTTAAATTTTTTTTCGTTACGATGTTCGACAAAACGATCCGAAAAAATTTCCTTTGAAGTTAATGACGTTAGTATCATTCGGTATATGTGTTCTGGTGTCCTGGAGCAAAGCAAACATGATTCTGTGCATGTATTAATAATACCGACAAAAAATTATGAAGCTCGCCTCAGCCACAGAAGGTTGCGTGATGCAACAAATGTTTTGGAAACTTCAGAAGACCAGTAAGAACATATGTAAAAGAAACAGTTGTTATACGAGTATGTACAGAAATACTTACATTTTTTCGATGATATATCCATTTTCATACGTTTATTATTTTTTTTTTAATTTTTCGTTTTTAAATGCAACAAACATATGACACACACCATTGATTTTTTATGATCAATCAATCAATTGACATTTTTGTTCTTGTATTTAGGACGTGCGTGAACCACGTTTTGAACGAAACTGAAAAGCTCTTTTATAAGTATTATCTCTACGAGTATAAACATTGTGTGCATAACCGAAAAGTTTAAATGATTCGTCATTTGGGGTACTTTTCGTCAAAAAAATAGTAACAAATAGATGTGGCTTAAAACCGGAAAACAAAAATTTAAATTTATCAAATGACAAGCAAAGAAAAATAATTAATGGGTTGACAAGGAAACTACCAAATTTCCGACTTTCATCAGATCCCGTTAAAATAATCTGATGTATAGAAAACGGCTTTTTTGTGTTAAAAACACTGAAAATTCAAATTGAATTTATTATCATGAAAGAACATTCTTTGGCATTTATTTTTAGAAGATTACATCTATCCCCACAGGAAAAAGCCTAACGGTGTGATATCACACGATCTTGGTGGCCAATCGACCTGCCCAAAACGTGAAAGACCTGCTCACCTAAGTGTTTTCTCAATAAATCCATTGATTGATGCGATGTGTGTCAAATAGTTGGTTATCATGGCACGGTCGCCATTGATGGTTACGTTGTAACCGGCATCATTTTTGAAGAAATATGGAACGATGATTCCACCGGCCCACAAACCACACTAAACCGTTGTTTTTTCTGGATGAAGTGGCAGCTCTTGAACCTCTTCTGGTTGCTTTTCGTCCCAAATGCGGCAATTTTGCTTGTTAACGTACCCATTGAGTCAGAAATGGGCCTCATCGCTGAATAAAATTTGGCTCAAAAAAGTCGGTACTTTTCAAGAGCGAAGCGATGTCGCTTATGAACGTCAGCCGGCTTCAGTTCTTGCACAAGCTGTATTTTGTACGCTTTCAATTTAAGATCTCGGCGTAAAATGCGCCAAGTCGTTCCATACGTCAGTCCGAGTTGCTGCGAACAGTGATCTGTCAAAAAGAGGCTATTGAAAAAAGTATCTCTACTTGGATCACCCTATACAAATTATGGTTTTTGTTATATTGACCAGAACTAGTCACATGTTTTTTATTTGAGCTTTAAACTTACATAAACCTAGGGTAATCAATTACCCGACCATTTCCAAAAACCTGGTTTCGGTTAGCCAAAAATGGCTACGTATTTTTAAGAATACGATTTTCAGTTTAAACCTTCTTAAGAAACCGGACAAAACCTGTTTTTTCGTACAAGGTACACATAATGCTTTAAGAATAAAGAAAACAACAATTCAATGTTTTAGATTTTAAATAATGTTACCATTATTTATTTTAGTTATTAATTCCAATTTTTTTTAACATGCGGTGGCTTTATTATTAACTTCAGAAATGTTTTTACACATATAAACAAAATATAACGTTTGGGAATTATTAAAAATTACTACCGAAATTCTGAGAAGGTGGTCGCTCTTACTCCAATTTTCGGCCGTAATAACCCACATGTGCAGAGAACCAATTGCATCCGCAAAAATTACTGTGTGGTGTGGTTTTCATGCCGGAGGTGTGATTTGGCCTGTACTTTTTCGTCGATGAAAACATTCGTTATGTAACCGTCAATGGAGAGCGATATCGTGCCATGTTAGAAAATTATTTTTGGCCATAACTGGATGAGCTTGACAACGCCGATATGTGGTTTCAATATGACGGTGCCACTACCCACATAGTACGCGTTACAATCGATTTTCTGATAGGCACATTCATGAACGCGTTACCTCGAAAAATGGTCCGTTCGAATGGCCACCTCGTTCATGCGATACAAAGGACGCTGAACGTTCTGGACGGCCAATTGAGGTCAATACAGCCGAAAATGTCGAAAAAATCCTCGATATGGTTTTGGCCGTTCGAAGAGTAAAAGTGCGTGAGATTGTTGATGCCATACGCGTGTCATATGACGGTGTGGTTTCGATTTTACAAAATCAGTTTGGGTTTAAGAAAGTTTTCTGCAAGGCGACCGTTGAGGCCAATCAATATCACCATTTCTTGAAATAACTTGTTGTGGAAAGAGGTCTCGCAGTAATTCCATTGTAATCCTGGCTGTTAGCGATGTGGCAACGTCTTGTTGATACCACATGTTAATCAAGCCCAAAGCATGCAGTTCTTGTGTTCAAAAGTTTTCATTCATATCACGATATCGCTCCCATTGCCAGTTACCGTCACGCCGTTTTTATTTTCATAGAAGTAAGGTCCAACGATTCCTCCTGACCAAATTGCACACCAGACTGTCACTTTTTATGAATGCAAAGGTGACTGATGTATAATTTGAGGGTTTTCCATTTCCCAGAACCGACTATTCTGTTTATTCACATATCCATTTAAATGAAAATGTGCCTCGGCACTTATTATGATTTTTTCATGAAAATCGGGGTTGTCATGGGCGAGCTGTAACATCCTATTGGTATAGTACGGCGGTCTTGTGGAAGACGCTCTTGTGTCAACTGAATCTTAAATGGAAACAAATGCAAATCCTTGTGCAAAATTGTGGCCAAAGTTGTTCTTTGAAGACCAAGCTCCTGACACGATGTCGAACTGAAGTTGATGGGTTGTTTTGAACACTTTCTTGAGCAGCAGTAATGTTTTCAGCCGATCTGGCAGTACGTTGTGGTGCATGCTTGGGCCTATCAGCTACAGACCCTCTTTCATCGAAATCATTCACTTCACGATACAAAATGCGTTATGTTGGCACGTTGTTTCTCCCAAAAATTTCACGTAACTTTCCCATCGCCACAGTAATCAAAGATTGATTTTTTTGTTTAGTTAGCTAACACTCAAGGCTTTACCCCTATACATGCAAAGCATGTATAGGGGTAATGTTTATTGACATTCGTCTTGAATTCCTGGATGTCGTATTTGGTGTTAAATTCATTTGCCGGAAGTCGATTCCACATACGGACAGTACGGCAGAAAAATTAATTCGATCTGTAGTGTATAGTGCGGTGAACCGGCCAATCGATAACAAATGGGTGTGAAATTCTGGAAAGTCGTGTATCCCTACCGAACATCCTCACGTCACGAATAAGACCACGAAGGTCTGAAGAACACAAACCATGGAAGTAGCGAAAGAACAGCGACACACAACCCACATGCCGACGATGCTCCAGGGAAACAATAGTGTTGGATACCCTACTGCCACATATTAGTACCATCGCTCTCCTTTTAACACTGTTCAGAAGCTCCAGGGATGATTGATTGCTGGTGGGAGATTGTATTCGTCTGCCTTTCAGTTGACATCATGCATTGGACACGTGAGGAGTGGCCGTTTTGTGTTGAAGCAAATTTTTAAATTCGCACTCGATCATTGCAGTGTGCTTTTCGTTTACGATTTCCACCACCACGCGGACGTGTTCCTGGGTGGCAATCAATTATAAATTGGGTAACTTTATTGAGAACAGCAGGGAATGTGTCATGTGTACGAAAGGGACCTGAGAAAAGGATTACAACACCACAAAACATCGAGAGAGTAGAGCAGCAGTACTGCAATCTTCGAAACGCTCTGCTCGGAAGCAATTACATGCTCATTGCATTCCCAGACTTTTTTTTAGCCGGCTTTAGAGGCAATGCAATTAGAGGATGCATGGTTCCAACAGGATGGTGCCACTGCACACAGGGTTACATGCATTGTTTGAGGCAAATATTTTCTGGAGGGCTTATCTCTTTGGGGGATGATGGGAACTGGCCTGTACGCTCACCAGACTTAGCTCCAGCAAAAGATTCCATGCGATTTTATCCTTTGGAGTTACCTGAAGTCGAAGGTGTATATTAACCAACCCAACACCTTAAAAGACCTCATTAACAATATTGAGACTGAAATTGGCAAAATACCAGTCGACATGCAGCAGTGTGTGTATAGCGAAGTGGACATTTGCCACATACACTATTTAAAACCATGTAATTTAAAAATTCCCTTACCGTTTAATATAATTAAAATATAAAATTAATTTTTCTATGGTTTTCAATTTTTTTTCATTGCCAAATAAGCAAATGGCCGCGCTCCACCCTGTACACATAAGTATACTATTACTTTTAAACGAAACTTCGCAAATTTATTATTTGATAATTTGATCATTTAAATTCGTCATTTTCTGTGGGAAACGTTTTTGGTTTAATTTTACCCGTATACAACAATATTGCTTATGCGTTTATGCAAAATGCATTAGAGATTTTTTTCGAAAGTGAACTTTGCGCTAATGTTTTTTCATTGACAGATTTTAAAAGAGAAAATTGTCTCTTAATAATTTAGAACCATTTTATCTTTTTTTACATCAATTGTTTTTTTCATTCTAGAGTTGGCATTATGTTTAAAAAGATTCATCTAGAAATCAACTGCATAAAAATAAACATGTTAATAAAAATTATAGATTTGTGTACATTAATGCCAAAAAGTTCACTCGAATTTTTAGTGCGGCATTTACTTATAAGTATACTATTTAAAAATAAAAATTTGCGATTTATTTCGAATTTCATGAAAATGTTTTAAAGAAATTGAATAAATGCGCCCAAAACTTTTAATATCTCGAGCAAAAGAAGGAAATTCAAAAATATTTTAATGCAAAACCCACGGGAAATTGGACCAGTACAGAACCAGTAACGTGACATGGATCAGGACCGGTCCCCGTACTGACCAAACTATACGAAGTAACCGGTAACTTATACATGGCTTTGTCATTGGAGGGAGTCAATTGTCGCTACTCAGATACTAATGCTCTGCATGAATGTACTTAAAACGGCGGTTGAGAGATTCATGCCAAAAACGAATGAGTACTCGTCATTTTCTCAAATGAATTAAGTAAATGTGTATGTTTTTAGGAGTGATTCATTCATACAATTCAAATGAAAATAGAATCAAATTGATGTATTTGAATACAACAACGTGTGCGTTGTATTTATTTGGACAACACAATATAGTACTACGAGTATATATAAGGATTATTCGAAAGAGAGAGTTCTCGTTGCTTATTGTATGTTGTACCAAAATATTCCTCTGAATCTCTTGTGTAATGTTTGTGTATTGTAAGGGTAAAAAATCAATTTTCATTTTTTTTTTTTTTTTGATGTGGACAACATCTGAGCATCGAATGAGAGCGATCATATGCCCCAAAAGTGTTCCCTCCCAGAGATATGAGCGTTTTATGAAAGTGATGTCGACGATTCTAAGCGCAAATAGAAAGGGACCTTATCTTTTAGGTCCCTTAGGTCTTATCTTATCTTTTAGGTCCCTTTCTATTTTGCGCGTCACATATAGGTACAGGTACCTAACGTGTAATTGTATCCTTCATAGAATCATCAGTTTAGTTTAACGATTAATCGAAATGTTTGAAAAATTTGACCTGAACATAAATTTTCATACAAATGTGAATAGATTTCTAATCAAAATCCGCTTAAATTGAATTTTGTTTAAAAGATAGCTGAAATCCACGGATATGTAGAATCTGTTGTGTGTGGTTTTATGTGCGAAGTTATACCGCGAATTTGACGACTCTGAAATGTCAAGTAATTGACACCATTATATCCATGCCGAACCAGTTCTGCAACAGTTTCTGTTTGCACCTATCCTCGAATTGGTACATTCAGGTCATTTCCCGTCACTTGTTTGACCAAAATTTTAAAATCGAGAATAGGAAATATTATTTTTTTAATGAAGTTTAGGATGTGGCCCATACTGCCAGCTAGGCCAAAAAAATCTACAGATGACTCCCATGCGGAGTTTCTGTAAAGGTGTACATATTGTTTTCCTGTGGGCCATTGTTTGAAGTAAAAGTTGCATTGTAGAACTTGCAACAGTACTTCTCATACATTTGGAAAAAAAAACCTGAACAACTACAGCCAAATAGCTTTATGATAAAAGTTTTCACTAACCCGTTGTCATTTTGTCTTCTATTAAACCTGTCTAGTTTGTTTAATCATAAGAAATAAACAAATAAGCTTTTTTTACTTTTTTTGTTTGTTAAATCGTTAAGGGAATGACAATAATAATAAGTATTCAAATAATCAACCTAGTTTTTTAAGATTGTTACCAGTGTAAACAACCCTGCTAGACTTGCACATGTAATTTAAAAAGTCAGTATTCGAAATTGTATTTTTAATATAGGGCGATACATCTAGAGGTATTTTCTTAGAACAAAAAAATATAAAAATTCAAATCAAGTGTGGAATCTTTATCGAAAAAATTAATGCCATAAAATGTCCTTTCAAATTAAAAAGGCATTTTATGGCATTTATTTTTTCGATATAGTACAGGTTGAAGCTCGGTAATTAGGTTATTTGGCAATGAAATAAAAAAATATGAAACTTAGAAAAATTTATTTTGTATTTTAATTATATTGAACAGTAAGGGAATTTTTAAATCAGATGATTTTTAATAGTGTCTGGCAAATGCCGACCATCGCTATCCACACACTGCTGCATACGTTTTCTGAAGTTTTAATGAACTCTAACAAGCATGTCGACTGGTATTCTGCCAATTTCAGCCTCAATATTGTTAATTAGGTCGTACAAGGTGTTAGGACGGTTGATATACACCTTCGACTTTAGGTAACCCCAAAGAAAAAATTCGCATGGGGCTAAGTCTGGTGAGCGTTCCGGCCAGTTCCCATCACCCCTCAAAGAGATAAGCCGTCCAGGTAACATTTGCCTCAAACAATTCATGGTGACCCTCGCTGTGTGAACGGTAACACCATGCTGTTGGGACCATGAATCCTCTTATTGCATTGCCTCAAGAGCCGGCTGAAAAAAAATCCTGTATCATAGTCAAGTACCGCTCGGAGTTCACAGTTACGGCCATTGCTTCCGACTCTCGATGTTTTGTGGTGTTGTAATCCTTCTTTCAGGCCCCTTAACATTTTACAATTGATTGCCGACCAACAGTGCCGCCACAGCATGCAGTGCTAAAAAAGAAATTACCGCGCTCCACCCTGTATTACTGACACCAAATGCGATCAGCTTTGATATGAGTGCACCGTGTCAGACTCTATCAAAGGCCTTGGAGATATCAAGAGCCACGACCTTACTCTCACCAAACAGTTGGATAGACCGACTCCAACGTTCCGATAAGAATGCCACCAGGTCTCCCGTAGAGCGATTTTTGCGTAAGACGTACTGTTAATCACTATGTAGGTCATTGGACTCCATGGAACTAGATATATTATTGATCACGGGTAGTGGTTGATTGCTTTCCGGCAAGGAAGAATTTCCTGCAAACATTTCAGCCAATAGGTTAGCTTTATCAACCGCGTCAGTGAATGCCTAGATGATAATCTATCTTTTACTTTCCTCACAAACGACTTCCCCTGGGAGAAGTAAGAACTTTGGGAGAAGCAAGAACTTTTGTGCGGAGACTTTGCTCGTAAAGAAACGTTTACGTCTAAGCACTCTGGCACACGAAGTTCTTGTCTATTTACGCAGCAATTCAGTAGTTGCGTTTTTATTTAAACGCCAATTTCTGAAGGAAACTCTTCACCGCGCTCGAAGAGAACGGTCGTTAAAAGAACTCCTCTCGGAAATTAATTCTAATAAAATAAAATAAGCAGGGAAAGTGCAAAAAATAAACTCAATTGTCGGGAAAATAATTATCTAAAATTGTTTGAATTCATTATAAGTATTAACTTGTAAGGAATTCAAACAGTTTTTTGACAAAATAAAAATTTTAAGTTGAACAACAAACCCAGTTGTGTAAGAATCAGTGTAACAAAACAACCAAAATTAAAAAAGGCACACACACAGCTAAACAAACCCACAGCTTGATGAGCCATCGTCTCACTCAAGAGTTGGAACAACGCAGACACTCTTTCTGCAGTGTAAGTTCGCGGAATGCATACTTCGCGATAAATGCAGATGTAAACAATGGAATGAGAGAGGTAGCGCCACTAAGACAAACTCTCTCACCAGGCAGTGCTAGCAACAACAGTAATAACAAAGAAGGTGGAAACACAGCGAACACAGAAATAACAAACGAAAACAACGACAAACCATTAAAGGCGGTACAGACAGGCATGGATCGCTACATTACTATAAAACGTAAATCCAGCCCAGCCAAAGGCAACTCTAACAAAAAAAAGTTGCAAAACTGTGAACGGTGAAGAACCAACAACGTCCGTCACGGGTAAGAACCGGTTTGCATTGCTGAGCGAAGAAGAACCTCAATCTTCTACCTCGGCAAATGCCGCAACTCCAAGGCCGCCCCCAATATACCTACGTGAGAGTAGCTCAAATGAGCTAGTAAATATTATTGCCCAAGTTGTTGGTAGTGGTGGCTTTCACATAGTGCCAATAAAGAAAGGGAACATTAACGAGACTAAAATTCAGGCATACACCGAAAACGGCTTTCGCGCTATTTCTAGTTATTTTAACGATAGAAATAAAAATTTTTACACGTATCGTCTTAAGAGTAGTAAGGGTATCGCGGTAATCTTAAAAGGCATTGAATCATTTGTAGGACCAGATGAAGTAAAACGAGCACTGGAAAAAGAGAATTTTAACGTTCACTCCGTGGTGAACGTTCTTAACAATAAAAAGGTTCCCCAACCAATGTTCAACCTGACTCGCGGAAACTAAAGAAAAATGAAGTTCATCCTATATACAAACTTCAATATTTGTTATATAGAAGAATCACGGTCGAAGAACCCCACAAAAGAAATGGTCCCGTTCAATGCCAAAATTGTCAAGAGTATGGACACACAAAATCATACTGCACTTTGCCAACCGTTTGTGTTGTATGTGGTGATCTACACCAATCGTCCGCCTGCAAAGTTAAATCGCAGGAACAGAAAAAGTGCAGTAATTGCGGGGAACAACATACCGCAAATTACAGAGGTTGTAGGGTTTACAAAGAACTTAAGCGTAAACTAGAAGAGAAGCGTAAACTCATTTCTAACCGAAACGCGCCGAATCCTATAATCGACATCCAACAGACTCCAGTTTACTCTAGCAACGGAAACGGCATTACAAACGGTATAACATACGCGAATGTTCTAAGGGCGCATACACCTAATGCCCCAGTGCAACAACATGGTAACTCTGAATCAATGATTCAACAACTGGTACAGAGTATAAACATGTTCATGTCAACTATGCAATCAATGATGCAAGAATTCATGCGAAACCAGAATCAGTTAATTCAAACTCTACTTACCAAAAAATAGGCCCTCTTAAGATATGTACATGGAACGCAAACGGTGTGAACCAACATAGACACGAACTGACCGAGTACCTAGATCGGCAGAATATTGATAAAAGGCTACTATCAGAAACTCATCTCACAGACAAATACAATTTTCAGATACCTAATTTTAGATTTTATGGTACTCATCACCCCGACGGTAAGGCTCATGGGGGCACTGGTATCCTAATACGTAAACGAATGAAACATGAAGTCGCTGAAGGAGTCTCACAAAACTACCTCCAAGCGACAACAATTCGTATCCAGATTCAAGGTAGTTTTCTTACCATTTCAGCAATATATTTCCCCCCGCGGTTCGCGATATCAGAAGATATACTTCTGAACTTCTTCAATGGTCTCGGACACAACTTTATTGCTGCTGGTGACTACAATGCCAAACATACGCACTGGGGATCCCGTTTAGCAAACCCTAGGGGAAACCAGCTGTATAAATGTCTAATGCGACGTCAAAATAAATTGGACTTTATATCTCCCAGTCAACCTACATATTGGCCTTCTGATATTAACAAAAAGCCTGACTTGATAGACTTCGGTATAATAAGAGGAGTTAGTAAATCTAACTTATCTGCTAGTACCTGTACTGACTTATCGTCAGACCACTCGCCAGTTATATTTCTTCTTCACGGGAAGACAGTACTTGTAGATGACCCACTAAGGCTTACTTCATACAAAACTAACTGGTTAAAATACAGGAAGTACATTAGTAGTCATTTAGATTCGAATCATCTAATTTCTAACGCGGATGAGATCGATAACAACGTATCCAACTTGAACGTAATCCTGGAACAGGCGGCCATTCACGCTACACACAGACAAATAAAAGTGACAAATAGTTTGAATACTTACACTAACCGGGAAATAGAGCACCTTGTAAGTGAAAAAAGGAGGTTCCGTCGCGAATGGCAGCGAAATAGGTCACCAGCGGCACGACTAAGACTGACTGAAGCTACTAAAAGGTTGCAAAGCGCACTTAGAAAAGAAGACAGTAGACAGCAGGCTAGTTTCATTGCAAGTTTAACTCCGACTGCTTCAACCAAATTCTCATTATGGAAAACATTAAGAAATACTAGTATGCCCACCGAAACGCAATTTCCAATACGCGACGCAAATGGCAAGTGGGCAATATCAGAAGAGGAAAAGGCCAATGTTTTTGCAAACCATCTATCACAGGTATTTCGCCCAAATCCTGCAAGTAGCGACATCCTTCCACCTGTTGATAAAATGTCTGCCGTAATTCCATTGTTTACTAACGCAAATGAAGTTCTGAATGTCATTAAAGAAACCGTGAATCCAGGTAAAGCACCTGGATATGATCTTATCACGCCTAAAATGATCTTGGAACTTCCCTATATTGCTGTGAAGTTCCTGGCAAAATTATTTAACTCTATTTTGAGACATGGGTACTTTCCTAAAGTGTGGAAAATTTCTCTGATTCAAATGATTTTAAAGCCAGGAAAGGACAAATCAATACCTTCCTCCCTGCTTATCCAAACTATTTGAAAAAGTTCTTTTATCGAAAATAAAACCGTTTCTCGTGTCAAATAACATAATACCAGACCATCAGTTTGGTTTTCGCGAAGGTCACAGCACTATCGAACAAGTAAACCGTCTGACCCAAGCAATTGAAAAATCATTTGAACGGCGAGAATATTGCTGCGCAGTATTCCTGGATGTTGCTCAAGCATTTGACAAAGTCTGGCACTTTGGCTTGACCTACAAAATTTGCAAATACTTACCGGCAAATACGCATCGAATTCTTGAGTCTTACTTAGAAAACCGCAGATTCAGAGTCAAATGTGGACAACACGTCACCGATGACCGCGAAATACTAGCAGGTGTTCCCCAGGGAAGCGTCATGGGGCCTATCCTTTACATTCTGTTTACCGCAGATATTCCTACCAGCCCAAACGTGCTAACATCCACTTTTGCCGATGATTCCGCTATAATGGCCACACATAAAAAGCAGGATATTGCATCTATGAATCTAGGTGTACATCTCAGACGAGTAGAATCTTGGCTCTCTGACTGGAGAATAAAAGTCAATGAGGCTAAATGCACACAGGTAACTTTCACACTGAATTTTAGCACTTGTCCGACATTGAAATTAAACAATATCCCTTTTTCTCAATCTGATCATGTTTCATACCTTGGAATCCACCTGGATCGCCGACTCACCTGGAGAAGTCATATCGAAGCCAAGAAAACTCAACCGAAACTTAAGGTCCATCAACTTCACTGGCTCCTAAACGCGAACTCAAAACTAAGCCTTGAATATAAGGTCCTGCTATACAACAGTGCAATCAAACCTATCTGGTTATACGGTGCCCAGCTATGGGGCAAAGCAAGCTCGAGCAATCTCGACAAAATCCAAAGAGTCCAATCGAAGACATTGCGGCTTATTACCGGTGCCCCTTGGTATATGAGGAATGAAAATATCCACCGAGACTTGAAAATACCTCTCGTTAAAGAGGCAATTCAAAAAATCAATATAAAGCACAAAGAAAAGCTCGAACGTCATGATAACATACTTGCTAGACAATTATTGTGCAGTCCCAGATCTTTAAGACTTCGGAGAAACGAACGCCGTGTTTTCTAATCTTCATCCGTAACAGTAATCGCGAACACACGCGCCCGAAAGACTGTGTAGAATCCTTTTCTACGTCACGTGGCTTAAACGCTCTTATACGTGATCTTTAAAACAGTCAATATCAATCGCGGACGAACACTCAAAAAAGACTGTGTAGAATCATTCATTCTACGTCACGTGGCTTAAATGCTCTCATACGTGATCCTTAAAACAGTCAACGCGAAAAACCTACAAAACCCAAATTACGCCGTCCACTCTGCTATTCTAGAGTTATCCGTTATACATACATAACTAGAGTTCTTCACTCTACATAATATCGCGAACACTCTGTAAATGACTGTAAGGGTCCTCTGGACCTTTATCACGAGGTTTAAGCCAAACCAGGTTTAAAATCCTCACGTGTGATCCATACCAGTTATATACTATTTTGACCAAATTAATTAAAATTCCTGCCAATTAGCAGAGACCCACATTACAAGAAATCCATACTAGGATTCATTATTGAATTATACTTAAGATTCGTATACTTATTGTTAGGCTCCTTTGGAGCAGATTCAATAATTCAAATAAAGCTTATATAAAAAAAAAAAAAAATTCTGAACGCCTTCTTTTTAGATCTGACAGCATCCGTGCATGATTAAACTAACTATTTTTAGCCTGGTTTTGCCGACTTAACTTTATTTGCAACAAAAGTCTTTATTCCAAATAAAATTATATTTTGGACCATTTCAGCCGCAGCATTTACGTTGTTATCAAAAAATCAAAGTTTCCAATTGAAATGCTGGAAAAAGTGGTTCAGACTCACACGCCTTTTCGTAGATAAAAACTATCCGCTTTGGTGCTGGTATCGAAAGGATGCTGAAACAATGTAGTGATCAGAATTGCCAAGAGGTGCAAGGACATTAACTTTATATTTTGCTGGGTGAGAAGTTATGAAAAGGTCAATAATATTGGGTTGGTGCCCTTCGACACACGGAATATGTATCGGTTCATTCACTAAATGCGTCAAGTCGTTTTGCGCGGCGAAGAGCTCGGCGTATTGGCCCTCCGGAGTTGTTGGTTCGAATGGAAACGCCAGGCAGAACCATGGACATTATAATCCCCAGCAACGACAATTTCACTGTCCGGATAACTCTTCAAAACTCGATATTGAATCGGAAAGGGCGTCGAAGCCATTAAGGGAAGCCTCCCTTTCTGAATTTGGACTTCTGTAAACAAACCCAAAATATAGTACGTGTGTTTCAATCCTAAATTTAACCAAAAGGGAGGTTAATTCTGGATCTTGTTGTTGCTGACTCTAAAACACTGTATCATTACGTACTATACCACAAGTCTTTGTGGGAAATGAAAAGAGATAGAATGTGGTACTCAGGAACGTAATAATCCTGTGGATCAGAATCCTCAAGCACCTGGGTCTCACATAGTTCTAAAACATAAGGCTTAAGAAAATGAATGGGGGGAAACATTGCGAAAATATTCGCTCGCAGCCCACTTATGTTGGCGAAATGATATTTAAATCTCCTAACCATTACGCCGACCAGAATGAACAAAAACAAATGTCAGTTTGCAAGTGCAGAAGACAATCATGCCCCTTTGCCGCTATTAATCCCACCAATGCTTAGTGTTATGCCTTAGAGTAGAAACACAACATTGCGGCCGCGGTAGCTGTTGTCAAATATATATACAAAATTGAAAGGCAAAACCGCACTGAATTAAATATATTTCTATTTTCTCCGCCGTTATCTTGCACTCTGTATTTTTGCTACTGCCTCTCTCTTTGTGTTACCATATTTTAACGTTTTTTGTAAACAAAAAACAGATGGGCTAATAGTTTTCGTGCATATTTTTGCACCAGGAAGAGAAATTGATTTGTTCTCCCTAGCGTTGTGAGTAATAATTTGTTGATTTTACTGTTGGTTTCATGTATTTTATTTATGCTTTGTTTTTTGGTTTTATATTTCTTTTATATTTGGATTTTTATGTAAAATAATTGTTCAATTTGTGTGTGGTGTATTCTTTTTTTGTATTAAAGGGGCGGACGACACTATTTTTATTTTCTTTAGTTTAGTTGACTAAGTGTATTGTTTTTCTGTTTTTGAAAGAAAGGGCTACAACTATGACGCTGACAACAACTACATATAACGCGGACAACATAAAACGCGTGTGGACTGGACGACTGACGGAATAATAATTTATCATTTATCCGGATGCTGTATCTTTCGTGTGCCAGTTTGTTATAAGTTTTTCTTTGTCTTTTATAATCTTCATGTCTAAGTACGCGATTTCTTTAAACAGCAATTGGAACGATCAAAATTCTTACAGCAGTGTAAGAGTAGAAACAGAACACTGCGGCTGCAGCGACGGAATCTTGTGCGGCAAGAGAATGCGAATTCAATGACGACGGGTGCAGCGACGGTTTTTGTTGTCAGTTCAAAGCTGTTTGTGTATGTATTATTTGGCCTTGTGTGATTTTGAAAAAAAGCGATAATATTTTGCAAATTAAACAGAAATCATTTTGAGGTGTTTTATTTTTAATTGTTTGAACAATCAATTTGGCAACCGCAGCCGCAATATTGTGTTCCTTCGCTAGCTTGGAAACTTGGTATATCACCATTGGCGTAGAACAAAACATTGCGGCTGCGACCATATTTATATGAAAACTTGAGGGGCAAAACCGCACTGATTTAAATCTATTTCTATTTTCTTTGTGGATTTTCTTGCGCTCTCGATTTTTGCTACTGCTTCTCTGTTTGTGTTGCCATATTTTCATGTTTTTTGTTAACAAAAAATATATGGACTTATAGTTTTTGTGCGTATTTTCAATAAGAAGATATCATAAATTTTATAAGTATTTGCGGGATAGCTAAATTTGGACAACAATGGAACAAAACAAGAAAATTATCTATGGGCTACCGAAGATACATAAAATAAACCTACCACTAAGCCCAATAGCATCTTCCCAATAAGTTCCCTGCAGTTACGTGTCACAGTTCTTAGGAAAAATACTAAAAAATATTATCTCGACTGCGTACAATTTAAGAACTTCTGTCGAACTAAATGTTAAACTAAACGACGTGGTATCGTTGTTCACCAACATACCTATACACTTAGCAATTAAGAATATTGTGGACAAATTGTATTAGACCCATTACTTGACGACGTGATAGGCGAATTAAAATCGAAAAACGTAGAAATAAAGCTTTTATCAAAGTACGTGGACGACATAATTACTATAATAGATAAAGACCGCATGGATATAATACATAAGCTTCTAAATGCATACCACAACAAAATCAAATTTTCTATCGAAATTGAAGAAAATAAAGAAATCGCGTACTTAGACATGAAAATTATAGGAGACAAGGAAACTGGAACACCAAGAAACAACATCCGGACGAATGATAAATTATCATACCACACAACCAGAAAGCATGACAAGAAACACAGCATTAAACTTATTACATAAAGTTTCAAACATAAGCGACAAAAAATTTCACGACCAAAGCATAGACGAAGTAAAAAAAGGACTCGTAAAAAATAATTACCCAAGTAAAACAATAAACAACTTAAGCCAAAATATGGGGGAGGTACGGTGATTTTAAGTGACAGCTCATCGAGGTCAATGGCCGTGGGAAGCGGGAAAAATTATCAAATTCATCTGGAGTAGCCCGAATATAATCAAGCGAAACGTCATGATATTCACACATTTCACGTTTAGTTAATTGTAATGAACACATGTTAACGCGTGATAATGTTTGTGCCAAAAAAGGATACAACAGCAACTACACAACCAACGCTAAGACCAAAAAAAAACAAAAATATGGGGTTTATACTTAGATGATATTTCCTTTTGACTATATGTGTGAGTGAGGAGGGTAATCTTTGTTACATCTTAGGTGGACGCACCATTTCCGATCCAATATAATTCTAGAAGCTACTTTAGTCCAAAGACTTTCGGAATGGGCTCTCAATCTCCCTCTCTGTGTCTGTTGTCAACGAAAGGGACGACTAATAAATTTAAACTGTAATTTGCATTTGATTTCTTCTGTTAGATATTGTACGAGGGCGACCGCAAAACTAACTGGCCTGGCACATTTTCTGTTTTACTTGCAACTTTTTTTTGTTTTTTAAAAGCAATCTTTTATAAGCCATCTGTCAAAATTTCCAAAATATTTAATGATTATTTTCTTTGCTACAGGTGATTGAAGTAAACAAGTTTTATAGTTTTTAAAAAATGGAAAATAAAGAGTTTCGTGCGTTAATTAAACACTTTTATATGAAAGGTTATACGCCACAATTAGTCAAAGATGAATTGGATGCGGTTCATGGTGATAATGCACCATCATACTCCACCGTGAAATCCTGGGTTCAACAATTTAAAATGGGTCGTTCGAGTATGGAAGATGAACAACGCTCTGGAAGACCGAAAACTGCTACTACTATTGAAAACATTAGAAAAATATTTAATGAAGTGACTAATGATAGACGAATAAAGCTCAGAGAACTTGCTGACATTGTTAAAATACACGAAAAACAAGTTTGGAGTATTTTACATGATGAACTCCACATGAAAAAGCTATCCGCAAGATATGTGCCGCGTTTGTTGACTTTGCCCCAAAAATCGTCCGTTGGGCCAATTCCGAGGAGCTTTTAGCGATTTATCAGCGTAATCCAATAGAGTTCTTGCGCCGATTGATAACTGTTGATGAAACGTGGATCCATCACTACATCCCAGAATGCAAAGAACAGTCAAAACAATGGATAGAAGCTGGTAAAAGTGGTCCCAAGAAGGCGAAAACTGTTAAGTCAGCAGGAAAAGTAATGGCCACAGTATTTTGGGATGCAAGGGGTATAATATTTATTGATTATCTTGAGAAAGGAAAAACTATAAATAGTGAATATTAATGTGCATTATTGGATCGGTTGAGTGAAGAAATCAAGATAAAACGACCGCATTTAGAAAAAAAATTATTTTTCATCAAGATAATGCTCCTTCACACACTGCATTTTTAACTCAACAAAAACTGGCCGAATTACGATTTGAAATTGCTCCGCACCCACCATACGAGTATAGTCCAGATTTAGCTCCATCTGATTATTTCTTGTTTCCAAATTTAAAAAAAATTCTTGGTGGCAAAAAATGTTCGTCCAATAGCGAGGTTATTGCTGAAACTGAGGCATATTTTGAAGGTCTTGAAAAATCTTATTTTTCGGATGAAATTAAAAAACTTGAAAAACGTTTGATGAAGTGTATTGAGTTGGAAGGAGATTATGTTGAAAAATAAATAATAATAATTCCAAAAAACGGTTCTTTTTATGTTAGGCCAGTTACTCTTGCGGTCACCCTCGCACTTAGTTTTAAAAGACACTGAAAGAAAACTGATATACGAATAGGAAAGGTTTTGCTGGAGAAGCATCAAGATTAGCAAAATCGTAATAGCACTGCAAGATCCCCGATTTTCATGTAAAATCATAATTAGTGACGAAGCACATTTTCATTTCAATGGATATGTGAATAAACAGAATATTCGGTTCAGGGCAATGGAAAACCCTCAAATAATGCTAGTATAACAGTCACCTTTGCATCCATTAAAATTAACAGTCTGGTGTGCAATTTGGTCTGGAGGAATCATTGGACCTTACTTCTAAGAAAATGAAAGCGGCGTAACGGTAAATGTCAATGGGGAGCGATATCGTGCTATGATTAAAAACTTGTTAACACCAGAACTGCATGCTTTGGGCTTGATTAACATGTGGTATCAACAAGACGGTGCCCCATCGCATACAGCCAGGATTACAATGGAATTACTGCGAGACCTCTTTCCACAACAAGTTATTTCGCCTGATTTGACTGCCCCGGACTTCTTTTTGTGGGGATATGTGAAAAGCAAGGTTTATGCAAACAAACGTGATTGTTTTGATACGTTCACAAAAGTTGCTATCGACTACATCTTCTCATAGTTGCTACTCGATATCGAGTGCCTTGGTCCAAATCATTTCGATTTCGACATAAATGTGCACAGTATCAAATGCGGTGATTAGACACCTATTTATATCTTGGTTCCTTTTTTTTCTTGATGCGTTTGCTTGGGGCATGTTTTTAGGCTCTGCGATATTTGTTGTTGTTGGATTTATCAACTCAGGTAATAAAGGTGTCGTATTTCTTTGCAGGTGTGATGTTTCGTTATTTTAGGCAGGCTATAACTTGAAATAAAATAACCAATAGAATATAATGAATCAATTTCTTTGTAAAGATGTGTATAAGTAAAATGTTCTTGAAATGAACCAAAATGTGAGATTATTGTTTAGAATACATTGGAAAAATAAATGTGGTAACTCTTACTTCAGCGAGTTGAAGCCAACTCGCTTGCTTGGCGAGTTTCATACAAATGCAAGTTAAATAACCTGAAACGAACACACCTAGTATAAGCTTTCAAACCATTGTTATCGATAGTTCTCATGCAGCTTAAAACCCCCCTTAACATTTGACCTTTGGGATCATAAAAGGCATTAGATTTGTGTGTAATCATTGTCTGATTGCGATAATCACGAAATTGCTCTGCGGGTTCATTAAATGCTTTTGTATGATCATAATATTGTTTTGCGTGTGTGGTATTGTTCTGAGAGACAATAATATGATGTTGTGGTTGCCAATTGTTAAGGAGCTATTACAATGCAAATGTGTTGTCGTCAGTCTAAATAAATTTTGAACTTCAGTTTCAATTCGGCATGTTTTTAAAATAAAATTGTGTTTCAATCAAAACCACATGAAGTATTTGAAATGACGCCGAAAGAAAGGAAGAGAGATGCCCTTGACGACCCCGGACCTTCCCGGAAGAACTTTATGCCTTTACATGCCTTATTGAATGATGGTGACGACGAGTATGGATTCGGAAGACGCTGAAAAGAGAGAAAGGAAATTGTTTCTCCTATTAAGGTGTTGCGACAAAGCACCCAATTTATTCACTCCCTTCTATCCGGTAAGGGGTATTCTAATTATCGTGTTAAAAAAATTTCGATTGGAGCGAAAATATTTTGTGAATGATCAACGCTGTATTCAGCCGTTCAAACAACTATGAAGGAGAATCAATGTCAATTTTTCACACACGGCAAAAAATCTGATGGCTTCTTTAAAACGGTTCTATTTGGAAAAGACAGCATGACGTCTGCTGAGGTAAAAACTGAACTGATCTCCCGTGGATTTAAATGCTGTGAAGTCAAAGTTGCTACAAAAACGCTCGATGGAGTTCTCGACATAAATACTGTTACACACGTTTTATGCTGTAAAATAAAAAGCACCGAATGTTTTTGGACCAAATATTTTTTAATATATTTATTGACGTACTTAGTAGGGACATAAATACTGTTACAACATTGAACACACCCATTTCAATAGTAGAACTGAACATACCCCGTTAATATCATTTGGGGTTTGAAAGCTAACCTTAATAGCGTTAGGCTGTAACGGCATTTTAAATTGTTTCAACTTTCATCATGGAGTGGTCAGATAATGAGAACCGTATCGCTGTAATAGCGCTTTTCAAGTGTGAAATTAAAACGCTGCGGCCACTAGGGATTAGCCGCATGTTCGTCTACCGATGCATAAAACTGTTTGAGGAGACTGGAGATGTAAAAGACCGCCATCGGTCGGGCCGCTCACGCTCTGTTCGAACACCGCATGTCATCAAAGCCGTTAAATCAAGAATTCACAGAAATGCGCTTCGAAAACAGAAAATCATGGCCCGTGAGATGAATATCACGCAAAAGTCCATGAGTCGAATCATTAAAAAAGACTTGGGGCTTTCAAACTACGTACCGGACATTTATTAACTGCTGCTTTAAAAAAAATAGGATTGAAAAATGCAAACGTCTTTTGGTGAAGCACGCTGATAGCATGCACAGAAAAATGTTGTTCACCGATGAAAAAATGTTTACCGTTCAGGAAAAATGTAACAAGCAAAATAATAGTGTTTGCGCGGTCATCTAGGGATGCATCTGAACTAATCCCAGGCCTGGGACGTTTTAGCCTTATGGGCCGGTGCAGAATCCTGTTGGAAAGTCCATGGCTGGTTTTTGGAACAGGGAATTGGTAAGAAGATTCACAACAGCGTCCAAAATGGTTTCTTGTTAAACTTTGGCCGATGTTTTGACTCCTTGTTCTCAGAAATGCAGGTCGGTGACCCCATCGTAAGAAACACCCTACCAAACCATGACTGAAGCTGGGTGATGACCCTCTTCCACCCTTGGGATCAGTTCAGATGATTCCTTAGACGACCGCGCATACACTCTATCATTTTGCTTGTTACATTTTCTTGAACGGTAAAAATTTTTTTTATCGGTGAAAATAATTTTTCTGTGCAAGTTATCAGCATGCTTCACCAAAAGACGTTTGCATTTTTAATTCTTAGTTTTTTTAAGCTGCAGTCAATAAATGCGCGGTACGTCGTTTGAAAGCCCCAAGGCTTTTTTAATGATTCGACGACTCATGGCCTTTTGCGTGATATTCATCTCACGGGCCATGATTTTCTGTTTTCGGGGCGGATTTCTGTGAATTCTTTAACTTTACCGGCTTTGATGACATGCGGTGTTCGAACAGAGTGTGGCGGCCCGACCGGTGGTGGTCTTTTACATCTCCACTCTTCTCAAACAGTTTTATGCATCGGTAGAAGAACATGCGGCTAATCCCTAGTGGCCGGAGCGTTTTTAAAATATCGCTTTTTTCATTTCATGACCACTGCACGATGAAAGTTTAAACAATTTTAAAATCCCGTTACAGACTAACGCTATTGAGGTTAGATTTTAAAACCCATATGACATTACCGGGGTATGTTCGGTTCTACTATCGAAATGGGTGTGTTTAATTTTGTAACAGTATTTATGTCCCTACATCGTTTCGTTTAAAAATGGCTCTCTTAAATTAGCCGACTTTAGGAGAAACCACAATTGCTTATTTAGAACCATTGTCAGATGGAACACCAAATAAAGGCGAAAAATTGGATAGTTCAATGTAGAAACTGTCAAATGTTGAAAGAAAAAGAAATGGAGAAAAGTTGTCTTCAGTCCGGACTAAGTGTGCTCATTGCGCCGGCAGACATAAAACTGAGTGTTGTAAATCTTCTGAGAAAAAAATAAGTGTGCCAACTGTTACGGAGATCATAATGCTGTTGATCTCACTTGTCCCAGCAGAGGTGTGTACTTAGCCTTCTCTTTTAAAATCGAGTGTAACTTCCAGTTAAATACCACTAAACAAAAACTATCACGATCAATACAACAACAATTACTTCGTTTGGAGTGGTGCACCTGTTGCCTCTTACAGCTTTTGAAAACGAAAAAAATTAACTTACATTAGATATGATTTCCAACTTAAAAGCAACAATTGCATGTTATCACTCAACTAACAATTAAGTATTTGTATACGAACTTTTACACAAAGATTTGAAAATAACTTAAAATTTATGTTATGGAATGCAAGAAGCATCCAAAGCAAAACAATTGAATTTTTTAACTTTTGAATTCAAAATGATATTGATGTATGCAAGGTCTCTGAAACATGGTTAGATAATACGTAGATCTAAGTTGTCTCATTTAATGTACTTATATAAGTACAATTGTTTTCGTCTGGATCGCATTAACCATCGAGGAGGTGGCGTTGCAATTTTTTTTAAAGAAATCATAAATCTCATCAAATTCACAGTATTAAAACCCATTTTACCGAAAATGTTATAGTTGAAATATATATTAATGGAACGGAGACGTTAAAAATTTTAAGTGATTACTTTCCAGGTAGTCTTTCAAATGTCGAAACGCGTTCTTATTTCAAAAGCTACTAAACATTGGTGGAAATTATATTTTATGTGCAGATTTTAACAGTAAGCAACGGGATTGGGGTTGCTCAAGAGCAAATTCCTGGTGTAACATCCTGTCAGACCTTACCTTATCTTTTCCTTTCACTAATGCATCCCCAAGCAACACTGCCTAGCTCATCAAGTTCCAAACATCATGAGCTTTCCAGTAGTTTCAAATGATCTTGGATTTGATCATCTGCCAGTACTTTTTTCAGTGTTTGTATCAGCCACTTTAAGACATCAGAACTTGTTGTATAGTTTCAACAACACAAACTGGGGTTCTTATACTTATAAATCGTAGCTAAACTCCTTCCTATCACAACAGCTTCCGAACGACTTAGTATGTCAAGATGATATTGATTCTGCAGTGGAGTGCTATTAAGCGCGCGTAAGATCTCAGCACACCTAAAATAGAATTAAGAAATAAAAGTCAATAAATAAAAGAAAATAAGTACTTTAGACGACAAGGGAATAGATATCACCAGCAAAATGATCGTCTTATTTTTAAACAATAGAATAAACTTGTAAACTTGGAATCTGGTGTTTTAGAAATGAATGTTGGAATCGAAAACTTTCAAATTTAAACACACGTTTAAAACCATTTTGGAAAATCTCTAATATATTAAGAAAAAATATTCCCAATATTCCAGTTATGACTGATTCCACCAAAATTTCTACTTTTGTAGAACATTTTTTATGAAATCATCGGAAATCTGACAACATTCAGTGTCATGGTACTGAGTCGCAAGTTAATTATGTATTAACTCAGTTTAATTCACATTTTCCAACGCCACATGCAAGCAGGGGTTGTGTCTGAAGAAACCATGAAACTATACTGAACATTCTGAAGGCTAAACATCGTGTGGCCTGGATAACATCAGGAATAACTCCCTTAAAAATCGTTCAAGCAAAGCAATCTCACATTTGGCTACTATATTCAATGTATGCCTAAAACTGTAATATTTTCCTCAAACGTGGAGGAGAGCAAAAATCATACCAATTACAAAGCATGTAAAACAACTTAACCAGCTTACTAGTTATAGGCCTATTAGCTTATTCAGCAATTTGAGTAAGTTATTCGAAATGGTAAATAAAGAAAAATTATGGCAAGTTTTAAATACTAAGAAAACAATCCCTGATGAACAATTCGGATCAACATCAAGCGCATAACAAACCATATTAACCATCAACTTCATGAGGGCAATTCAACGGCTATGCATGGAGTTATTAGATGTTGAGAAGGCTTTCGATACATTTTGGCACGACGGTCTAATATTTAAATTGCTGAAACTGAATTTTCCAAATTATTTAGTTGAAATAGTTCAATCGTTCTAATGTCAGCTATCATTTTGTGTTGGAATTAATAATTTAATTTCTTTTTGTCTCCCTGTTCTAGGTCCAGTCATTTACCTATTTTATATGTATGATTTTCCTCAAATGAACCATTGCACATACTCACTCTTTGCATATGAGCGTGCTATGTTCTGGTTTGCTCGTCCAAAGCATTCAAAACTGCCTTCAAGCTTCTCAAGACAGGGTTGTCGAATTTTCATTTAAATGGAAAATCAAAATGAACACGGAGAAATCACAAGCAATCTTTTTCACAAGGAAAAGAAAAACTTGTTTTATTCCTGGTTCTAATCTTTGTATGTATGGAAGAGAAATTGCCTGGTCTGACTCTGTCAGATATCTAGGTGTATTTCTTAATAAACGTCTGACTTTAATGTAGCTGTTAAAATACTTTAACATATTATAAATGGAATGTCTGAGCTAAATCGTTTCCAACAAGATCGTCATACTGAAAACAGTTTTTCAAGCTATTGCTCTATATATGCTTGCTCTCTGTGGGGTGGTTGCGCCAAGACTCATATACGGAAAGTTCAAATTTCCTAAAAACAAAATATTAAAAAGGACGTTGAATTTACCGTGGCACTTTAGTACAAAAAGGCTACATGATTTAAGTTGTGTAGAATATATTCACAATCGAATTATAAATATTACGCACAAATTTGAAAACGTTTGTAACTTCAGCGAAAACAATTAAATCGTAAATCTATACAACTCCTACTAAATACTCAGTAATGTAATTTATGTGAATCACAAATATTAAATATCTTATTTTTATTATCCCAACAGGATATATTGTAATGAAGGTTTTTAAATACTTTCCTTCTCCTTGCTGTTCACAATTATTTCTTAATTTCAATAATGTATTATTAATAATATTGTTGTAAGGTTTCTCATTTAAACCATCTCATAAAATATCTATAAAGTTGAACTGTAACAAAAACTATTTTACCTAAATAAACAAACATCATCAATTATATTTTGAACTAATATCATTGTGAATCAATCATTTTGCAATAAAATGTCAATGATTTATAAGTGCATATTTTGTTAAGAAATTCATATTTTGTGCGTGGTTTTATTATAAAATTTTGCATATTTCACTCAAAATACTATATTTTATGAATTTTTTTCAGACATGCACATTTTCATCCCACAAAATTCATCAATAAAAATTAAATAATAAAGTATATACCAAAAGTTAAACCTATCTTGAGAAAAAAAATGAATCGCATCTTGCGTGTACATTTTCAAATTATGGATTTATAAGTAGTCAGTTAAAGGCCAAGTTAGGTTTTAATCATTTGCCACGGAAATGAAAATAGTTAATGATGTACAAATTAAAATGTAAGGCGTTCCAGGCAACAATTCCAGAAAACTGTGGGAGGAGATCAAAGATAACTAAGACTAGCTGCTTCCTTATGAAATCCGCCGACAGTGCTGCACTTTCTTTCACAACGTTTAAAAAAATAAAATTGGAAAAATACTTTTGAAGTGATCTAAACTTAATAGTTCATGTCATTTAAATTACTTACCCCCTTTGCGTTGAGTTCTGAATTATTAATTTATTTTAAAAAATAATTTGTATTTATATTTATTATTTTAAGTGCATATTTTTTTGTCGCATATTTTCTTTTATGCACATATTTAAGCACCTAAAACTCGTTTTTACGAATTATTATACTCTTAAAATTACAAAGTGATTAAATTTAGCTTTTACAATCATAAATTCAACAATAATATGATGTTCACTAACTTAAATTGTTGTTTTACATTTATTTGTTGTTCTAACTGTACTATAACTTATAATATTAATTTAAATATTTTGTTTTTTTTCAGATATGGAGTCTTAATCAATATTCGCTAATAAAGACATTTTCTGGGGAGCATGCGAAGAATAGCTTCTTCAAACATATTGGCCAAGGAGTTAGCCAAGTACACATAGATGCATATGGTCGATTGTTTTCGTGTGGTTCCGATGGATGTATGAAAGTTCGACAACTGTTTGAAAAGGATACAATTGTTCAAACTATGTATTAACCAATTGACGTAAATTATCTATTATTATATTTGTTAAAATGCTGTTTTAATTAAAAGCAAAATAAAATAAAAGCAAACCAAACCAAAAGCAAAAAAATGAGCTGCTATTGATTTAAGGCCGGGTGGAATCATCGTTGTTTTTTTTAAAGCGATGGACTTTATAGCAGGGACTTTAAAAGCGGAGTGTGACCCACAATCAAATTGGCTCTATATTGAAACTTTAGGCCAAGGGATCGTACCAACTTTGAAATGACATTTAGTGGATACAATTTACAACGAACGCTAAAGGGAATAAAGAAAAAGTACATCTTATCTTAAACAAATCTACGTTTTGTATTTTAGTTCACATTTATTTTTATAGTAGTAGAACTTTTCTTCTGTTCCGAAAAGACGGTGCTTCTTTGCGTTTTTTGATTCGAGTTTTTGTAAAAAAAATGAATCTTAGCAAACAAAATGAAATGAATGTCTACATTAAAAGGTTTTCCATCTAAAATTGTTAATACTTTAATAATTTGGTTAAGACCATTCTTGCGCATTTTTTAAGTAATTTTTATTTTTCCTTTCATTTTCAATTTTTGTTCCAAATCTAAAGTTAAAGCTATCGATGGTAGAAATTTGGATTCGATACGAGAGTTGCACTTAAACTAGATTTAGATGCACGTTGCTTTTTTGAAGGTTTGGCTAATTTCTTGTGTAAAATACCAAACGTATGGAACCAGCAGATTCAGCTGTTTTTTTTCAACGACGATAAACTGTAGAAGATGGACGAAATGAGAATTTGACAAGCACAATAACCATTATGGGAGAGCTTTTTTGTATTTCAGTGCGCTAATTTAATGTTTTTTGTGTTTCAATTTTACCTTTTTTAGTTCTTTTGTTGTGATAAAACGAAAGTGGATAAATAAACCGAGAATTTGTGCCTTACTGAGTGCTGTTTTTCTACGATATTGCAAGGAAGAAGCATAACGCTCCTCTTCTACAGTTACCCGTCTCTGGTTTTAGTTTAATTACAGTTGTCGATATACAGTCGACGCGTCTTTTTTACGGAATACCAAATTGGAGTAAATGTGACGTCCACGGCGATACGATGTGACGTTGACTCAGAAAACGACGAATGTCAGTTCAATGTACTGGATTGACCCAAAACATATAATCTATCTATTTAATATTAGACAGTTTTGCTTTCCACAGAAAATAAATGGCGTAAACCTTTTATTTGAAGTAAATAAAAAAAATATTGCAAATTACTCTAATTTCTAAATTTGTAAAAAAATGTGCTACTATGAACTACTGTTATAAAAGTATTTACTATTATAAAATGTAGTAATCGTTTAAGTTTGGTGCTCGATACAAACAACCACAGCAATGGCTTTTGATATTGACCGAAAACAATCGCCAGTGCAGTTCCACAGACTTTTTTTAATACGTACCTAATTTTTTTTTTAAAAAGGTTATAACTCTCTTAATAATTGTAAAATGGCTGCTTTAATTTTTTCATTTTTTTGTCTTTGTTATTTTAAAATGGCCTAAATATGCTTTACTAAAAATCTAAAAAGAGGATTTTAGGCTTTACTAAAAATCTTGCTGTTGACGATTTTGTACGAAAGTGAAGTCACACGATATGTAACACTACGATCTATATATTGTAAATGAAAATTATTATAAAGTGTATATTTTTTTAATGTCATATTTTTTTTTAAAATTTCAGTTTTTTGTTGTAAGTGAACCTTTAGTGTTGTTATTTTATAAAATTATTTTTCGGCTTGAGGTCATTTATTTAAACTCGTTGTTCTATGTGTTGTTTAATTGGAAGCGTTAGAGAAAGAAAACAACAATGAACTCAACAAACCTTTTAACAACGATTGGTTTGTCAACGCAACAACAAAAACCATACCAACACACATACAGTGGTTACTATCGCTGGGACCCAAATATGCATTACCCAACAATGTGACAACGTTCCCACTATTTATGCCCCTATTACGGTTTACAACTAAACTCAGTTGAGTTGTAATTTCAGTTGAAATTTTACAATTTGGTATTATCGATAACAACTCAACCATTCAAAAAATGTCAAGTTGTAATTTATCGTATTACAACTCTTTTGTGGTATTACCGTTTACAACCCTGTGCTTGTGCGGTTGACAAAATCATCAAAAAATTACAACTGATCAATGCCAGTTGTTTCAAAAAAATTATCAGAGCAAAATGGAGATCGGGTAAGCACACATTTGTAATTAATTAATAATTAATCTGCAATTTGAAACAAATTTATAGAAAAAATAAAGTTACAACAGCACGCCAGTTCGAAAAACTTGTTGAGCTTATGAGGAAGCATCCCGACACTGGACGAGGCAAGCCACAATTCGGAGGCAGCAAAAACAAAAGAATTGTGGGAGGAATTTGCCATGGAATTGAACAGTTTAGGACCGCCATCAAGAACTGCGCAGGAGTGGGGACGAGTAAGTAATAATCATGAAATGAAACCAATATAACAAAAGTGGAATGATAATTCCTGTAGGTTTGGATACACTATAGGGCAAATTTAAAAAGAAAGCTAGCCAACAACCGGATGAATTATACTGCAACTGGTGGTGGTCCCTCGCAAGAAGTCCCACTAAATCCAGTGGAGGAATCTGTAGTGGAACTTATTCAAATAAGGGAGCAAGTTGAACCTGGTGGACATGCGTTGGGGTATATACCACCGGAGGTGGATGACGAACAGATGGAGTACGACAGTTTGGTTGCAGCCGCGTTTACGGCAGCTCAACCCCTGGTAGCAGACCGTGAAGACTGCCCAACTTCGTCAGCATCGCGAAGAAATTCGTCGGCTTCAAAAAATCGCAAAAAAAATAATAATTGGAAGCTGAGCGTCTAGAGCTGTTAAAGATGCAAGCTGAAACACAAAAAATAATTATAAAAAAGCTTGACAAGATAGAGAAGACTGTATATAAAAATTATGAAATCAACAAAAAAACATTAGAATTAAAAAAACAAAAATTTGAACTGTACAAAAAAGGAGCAAGGGAAGCCCATGAACTCAATGCTTTGAAGATAGAAGTTCAAAAATTAAAAATAGCTAAAATGGGAGGCTGTGTAAATAATGTAGATAGTTAAATTTTTTTTTGGTTTAGTACAATCCCTGGGACACATGAAATGATTTTTTTTCCGTTTGTTAATTTATAATAATTTTAAGTATAGTTCCTAGAACACATGAAGTTATTTTTTTCCGTTTGTTAATTTATAATAATTTTAAGTATAGTGATATATTTTTTTCTTTTGTTAATTCCAATATTGTTAAGTACAGTCCCTACAACACAAGAAGTGACTTTTTTAATAAATAAAGACTGATTGAAGTATAAGAACATGATTGAAGTAGAATTGTTTATTGGAATAATTAAAATATGTTAAAGGGATAACATAATATTATTGCGAATTCTTCTGGCAGTATTCTCGTCTTCCCTTTCAATGGTTGGGTTTTCAGTGCTTAGCTCCGTAATTGAAGCGGGTGGTATATCTTCAGGAAGTTCCGCTCGAAAGTGTTGGCAAATATTGTGCAAAACACAGCAAGCGTTCACAATTTGTGTAGCCTTTTTAGGTGAATAATGTAAGGCACGCGCAGATAGAAGTCAACTAAATCTGCTCTTCAAAATTCCAATTGTTCGCTCTACAATATTTCGGGCCTTCGAGTGTATTGTATTGTAGTGAGCTTGTGGTGAACCAGCTTCTGCTATGCGGAAAGGAGTCATCAAAAAAGTTTGTAGAGGGTGTACGGCGTCGCCTTTACAAAATATTTCTAATTATTTATTATTTACTATATATAAAGATTCGCATTACCTAATATCCACGAATTGGGCGGTAAGTTTCTTTGCAAATGTGATTTCAAAGCACTCATATTGAAGACAAAAGAATCGTGGTTTGCACCCGCATGCCTAGCATCCACATACCGAATAGCCATTTTGTAATCGCAAAGCTGAAAAGAAAAATAGACGTTATACTGTTGTAATTTCTTTTGTCTTTTAACTTACAATCATAACGTTTAAACTGTAGTAGCCCTTTCTGTTGAGATATAGATGTTGCATTTCTTTTTTTGGTGAAATGATGCGAACGTGAGTCCCATCGATGCATCCCAATATTCCCGGGAATCTATTTTTTGTATAAAATGCACGCATTGAAGCGTTCTGCTCCTCTTCCGTCATTTGGGTTTTAATCCATTTCGCAGACATTTGCTGCTCGATTATATTTAACACTTCCTTCATAACTACAGATACTGTAGGTTGTGCCAATCCAACATTGAAGTCATTTCCACTGCATTTTTGGTAACTGCCGTCTGCAAGGAACCTGAGAGTTGCGCATAGCTTCAAAATAGGAGGTATAGCCGTACCTCGCAAAGGTTTATTAAAAAGCTCCTTCGTCTCATTTAGCAGATAGCAAAATGCATCCTTATTTAAGCGAAAATAACTTGTAAACCTGCAAGCAAAAAGTTTTTAAAGGCTATTCAATTATAACCACAACCTTTTCTTACTTGCTGTTTGGAAGTTCCAATGGATTAGAGTGATCCCGGAGACTTCTTCGTTTCCGTAGAACATCAATGTTCTCATCAACACTTTCGTCGTTGTAAAATAAATCTATACAAATGTCCATTTCACTATTTATTAACAAAAAGCACGATTTCACAAACAATAATAATTTTTTCACAAACAATAATCTATTTTTTTGTGTTTAAATTTCTTGTCGCAATACCATCAGCTGTTTAATCAGTTGTCAAATCATCACTTTTTTAGGTTGGCAACGTCAATACGATTTCAACTGAAACTAGTTGTAATTCGTAATACCAAAAAAGGAGCTAAGTTGTATTATAGTTGAGTTGTTTCAATTTCAACTCAACTGAGTTTAGTTGTAAACCGTAATAGGGGTATTAAAGTTATAGCGGAGGGAGAGGTATGCATACAGACGCTTGAAGATAGAGAACAACAGGAGATTGCAAGAAATAAGCTCACATCATTAATAGACGACCACTTGCACAAAAATAAACTCAGTAGGAAAGATAAACAAATAATTGACACAGTGGGACAGACAAGAAAATATCTGAAGGAAAATGATGACATATTGATACTGAGTGCGGATAGAGGAGGGAAAACAGTTGCCGTATTTAAAAATGACTACAAAGAGAAAATGACGGTACTACTTAGAGACTTGTGCACCTATAAGAGACTGAAAAGGGATCCAACGACCACCTTACAAAACAAAAACAACAGATTAGTGTACAAATTATACAACTTGGGAATAATAGACATGAACAGCAAAAACTACTTGACAAATAAGACAACGAATGCCCCCAGAATTTACGGACTCCCAAAGATACACAAAGATGGTACCCCTCTAAGGCCCATATGCTCTTCAATAAACTCCCCTGAATATGGGCTCTGTAAATATTTAGTTGGGATTTTAAAAAAACTTGACGAAGGAATCGAAATACAACGTAAGGGATTCCAAGCATTTCAATAGTAAAATTGACGAAATATGTATTAATGATGATGAGGTTTTGTTTCTTTTGACGTTATTTCTTTATTTCCAAGCATCGCAGTAAATTTCGCAATTAAGACAATTGAACAGAAATGGGACACTATAAGGGAATTTACAAATATTACAAAGGACCTTTTTTTAGAATTGGTGACATTTTGCATAAAGGAGACTAGGTATTTAAAAAATGATGAAAAGATATACGAGCAGCGAAAAGGGATGCCAATGGGTTCTCCAGCATCCCCAGTAAAAGCCGACATAGTTATGAAAGAGCTTCTAGACACCTCACTAGACAAGATGACATACAAACCAAAATTATTAACGAAATATGTGGACGAAAAAAGAAATTAAGAACACTCTGGATGTACTCAGCTCATTTAACAGACAAATACAGTTTACAATGGAGATGGAACAGGACGGCAAATTACCATATTTAGATTCAGTTACTAAAATTAGATTGGTACCAAAAACCTACAGCTTCTGGCAGACTTATTAACTTTAGTTCAAAGCATCCTAGACGAGTAATTATTAATACATCGACTAACTTCATCAATAGAATTTTAGATATTAGCGACACAGAGTTTCACAAACATAATTTAGTAAAAATTAGAACCATTTTAAGGCAAAATGACTTCCCACACAAAACCATCACAGACCTACTAAACAAATGAAAATCAAAATCCAATTTCTCAGCTGTCATCGCAGAACCTGTAACGAAAATATATAAACCAACAACATATATACCGGGTTTTCAGAAAGGCTTAGCCATTCCAACATTTATAACAAAGACAAATATCAACTTTCACTAAAGACACACAGTACAGTAAACAGTTTATTTAGCAGGACAAAATCTGGAATAAATAACGAAGATAAATCAGACGTTGTATACCAAATAAAGTGCAATGGTGACATATGCCAAAAGGTATATGTCGGCACTACTAAAACTAAACTGAAGACAAGAATTTCGTCCCACAAATCTGACCTAAAAGCCGTAAATAGGCCATAGAACAAAAGACCGAACTTGCGGCCCACTGTACATTGACTGGACATAAGCCTGACTTTACCGACGTAAAAATTGTAGCGCAAGAGAGAAATTATAGAAGAAGATACACTCTCGAAATGCTTAACATTATTGACGTACCTAATGAGAGGAGAATTAATTACAAAACGGACACAGATGGGATCGCACACATATATAGAAATGTGGTGCATAAGCACAGACGCAAGCTGAAGAGTAACACAAAAATCAGTTGACAGCGATAACACTGTGGAACATTTTTGGGGTTATTGTCTGGGGGGTGAGAAATTCCAAGTCAGGGTCAGTATATTACTAGGTCAGTATATTAAAACCCTCAAAGGGTCTTATAACTTTCACGTTAAGTCACATAACCTGTAAACAAAATGCGACATAGATCATAGAAATCGATTAACGCGTTCTGCTTTTATTTACAATTAAGTGAAGTTACTTAATCGATTAACGCGTTCTGCTTTTATTTACAATTAAGTGAAGTTACTTAATTGTAAATAAAAGCAGAACGCGTTAATCGATTTCTATGATCTATGTCGCATTTTGTTTATAGGTTATGTGACTTTACGTGAAAGTTATAAGACTCTACACGTTTTTCCGTTTGGGATTTATATGTTTAAAAAAAAATTTTTTTTCTTCATAAATTTATTTCTAATTGTAAAAATGTTGATTTGGTAGAGAAACAGTATATCAATGGATTAAAGAAAATGTAATTATTAATTTTTCTCAATTTATTTCAGCAAAATCGAACTAGTCGTTCTCGAGTTATGTCAAACTACGTTTTTGCCAACATTTTACAACTAAGCGAAAAAACATCAAGATAAGCAAAAAATGTAAAAGGTCATAAAAAAAACTGGCACATACGAACGCAAAACCCTTTGAGGGTTTTAATATACTGACCTAGTACCATCACCCTGACTTGGAATATCTCACCCCCCAGATTGGCTGTTATACTGTGTAATCAGACGGACGACATTGTTTTGTTAATGTAATAATTTTTCAAATATTGTGTTAATGTTTTGTTTATTAAATGTAATCATGTTTTGTATTTTGTTAGTGACAACCCCTAAAGATGATTAACGAAGTCAATCGAAATATTGGGATAAATAAAAATTACACAACAAATTTCAGTTTTTTTAAATGTTCATATGCTAAAATTTAACGAAATTTGCGAATAAGTGTTACATATACAAAGCAGTAATCAGATTGTCAGGGCCACCAAAATTGTGGATTTTAGGGACAAAATAACGGCGTAAGTAATCATTTTCTTTTTTATAGTTTTTATATTTTTTTTTTAATAACTTAAGCTTTATTGCCAGAGTAAACTAAATTTCGATAAGGGAGCTCAATACTACTTTATAGTTTGTTCCGCAGCTAACACTTTCGTATGATATGTTAGACTAACAAAATGATGCTGTTTTACTTCTTTTTATGTAACCTTTAATTTTTTTTAATAAGCTAATTTTATTCGCATATTTAATATTAGTATAATTTCGCATAATTAATTTGTTTTTTTTTTGTGTTTTCCAACTTCCCGTAATCTGAATGAAATATATACACGGTGGGCCAAAGGTTACCATGGGGTTTACAAATTTAATAACTTTTTCATTTATATATTTTATTGTAGTTGTTTTTTTAGATTATATAAACAACACTTGGAGAATAAATAATGGAGATTCAAAACTGAACAAATAAACAGAATAATAGAATTTTATTGTTTAAATCAGCGATCAATTTTTTTTACGAAAAGTGATGAGCGATTAAGCTCATTTTCAATTGAATGGCTTTGTTAATAAGCAGAACTGTAGGTTGTGGGGTCCTGAAAATCGAGCCATTCATCAACGCCAATTGCACCCCATTAGATGAACATTATGGTGTGGGATCATATCTGCAAATATCATTGGGCCTTACTGGAGGATACTGGATACTGAAGATGGAAGTGCTGCAACGCAACAGCCATTTTGAAAGATGTTATGGAAAATGCTCTAAAACGAGCCCATCATTGCGAAGCTGAGAACGTGATATAATTTTGCATACTAAGTATAAAAACTTTACATTTTGTATATTATATAATGTGAGAAAAAAATAAAAAAAAAATAAACGAAAAAGTTATTAAAGTTTTTAACCCATGGTAACTTTTGGTCCACCCTGTACCTAATACTTTAGAAATAATAGTACCAGTGAATTTTATATTTCTTTTAAACTATACAATATGATATGTAAGTATAACAGTACTTTTTGCGTACTGTTGATATTTTAATTACGTACAGTACGAATGGCAACCCTTACTCATCCTGTATCAGTGCAGTACGCAGTAGGTCTCTGTATTTGGTGTCATCGTCTTTTGTTACACCTTCGTCGTCGTCGGGATCATACAACTATGAGACGTCCAGCAGTCTCTCTCTCTCTCTCTCTTATTCTTTTACACCAAAGGAAGATAAACAAATTTTATTGGTATTGTGTGTTTATATACGGAGTCGGATGCAGTCCAAATAAACCGCTAGTTCTTTAAAAAAAGTTATTGACCCCGTCCTGTTTTTGTTTTCTCTGTTGCCGGGAATGAATATTGGTGACATTTGCCATTTTCACATTGAACAGGAATTAACCGGCTCAAACCTCTTGCTTCTATGTATATTTAAATAGAAGACAAGTTTTCAACAAAATGGCAAAGTGACATTGATTTTTGTGGCTGCACACTGCTTTTATCATGATTTCGGGTCCGTGACAACCCTCTTCAGAAACCTTCGCTGCAATTGTTAAAGGTAAAACCGAACTCTATAAGGCCAGGCTCTCCCCAAACGGATGAGAACTACTATTGTGAACCTTACTTTTCATGTTTTCTTCACACAATTGCCCACGAAAATACAACTCACTCTTGCCACCTCTAAAGAGACTCCATGCGAGAGCCATCAATATATTTCTTTTACAACGTGTGTGTTGTAAAAAGAGTTTAGTTGACTATGTCAACTTGTGTGCCATGCCGTGCATGTACGTATGTGTAGCTCGTTTGTTTTATTTCGATCTGTTGCTTTTACACATTGAACAGGAATTAACCGACTCAAGACTTCTTGCTTCTATATTTAAATAGAACACAAGTTTTCAACAAAATGGCCAAGTGACATTGATTTTCGTGGCTACACACTGCTTTTATCATGATTTCGGGTCCGTGACAACCCTCTTCAGAAACCTTCGCTGCACTTGTTGAAAGTAAAACCGAACTCTATAAGGCCAGGCTTTCCCCAAACGAATGAGAACTACTGTTGTAAACCTTACTTTTCAAGTTTTCTTCACACAATTGCCCACGAAAATACAACTCACTTTTACCACCTCTAAAGAGACTCCACGTCGAGAGCTATCAATAGATTTCTTTTACAACGTGTGTGTGTGTTGCAAAAAGAGTTTAGTTGACTATGTCAACTTGTGTGCCGTGCATGTACGTATTGAATTCAATTTCATTTATTCCCATATACATTTTGTTTTACATTATAGACTACTTAGTTAAATATATACATTTCCTAGCATACTTCGTATTTTTCTAGAAATATCTTATTATATTCTTATAAAATAAATTTGTGGCAAGGCCAGCCCATTTAGTCAATCGTTTTTTAATTTATCTGTCCAGTCATTAGTTGTCCGGCAAAAAGGGATAGAAAAACTAACGGATCGCTCTCTTGAGATCATTTTTATACTAAGATAAAACTTAATACTAGTGGGTCATGCCCAAAACAAAACAAAAATATGAATTCAGTTCTAATAAAAATAAAAACATAAAAATAAAATGTATTTACATAATATTTACACGGTAATTTACAGATATATAGGAAGTCTATTGCATAGTGTTTTACACCAGGTTTTCAAATCCGTACGTCCCGAAGCGTCTGTGATAGAATAAAATATTTCCATTTTCATCTATTAGAAGACCTAGATTACCCCCAGTCGCTCGCAGACGTTCATACCTTTCTCGTGGGACTAGCTGGTCCCGAACGATACTACTCGGATGAGATGGACACCTCGAGAGGTGGCCGATGGCTACTCCAGCCATGAATTTATCGATTCGGTGTATTCCACTCTTCTGATAGATTTCTCTACAGGAAGTACTAATGTACTGTCCGTCATGTGTAACCCTCCTCCTGAGGCCAAGGCAGTATGACAATATCTTCCTTTCCATCACGCGGAGTCTTTCCATCTGGTGCGAGGAGATGCTAAACCATACCGGGAACCCATACGATATCGTTGGTCTTACAACCTGTTTGTAAATGGCTATCTTTACATTCTTGCTCAGCCCTTTCTTCGCAAAGCCTGCTGGTACATTCGAAAGGCAGCCACTCCCTTCCTAAGTGTATTGTCAATGTGCCTCGTAAAGCGCATGTTCTCCTGAAAGACCAATCCAAGATATTTAAGACTTTCTGCATTTTCTATTGTTTCACCTGATATTTCAATTGAGGGCACATAACTGCGGGCATTCTTGTAAATCTTCGACCTTTGTCCCTTGAATATAATAGACCTACACTTGCGGATATTTAACTTCAGCTTCCATCTGGTGAAGTATTCTGACAATTCTGAGAGATATTGGGTTAACTTCAGCTCGGCTGTCCTTGCCCTGCCATGCGTTGATGCGACCAGTATATCATCCGCATACACTATTAAAAACTGTCCACCTGTGGGCTGTGGTATATCTGCAAGGTACAGATTGTACAGTACAGGGCCCAGAACAGACCCCTGTGGGACACCTGTTATAACATTATGTACCCTGGATCTGGCTCTATCGATTACAACTGAAAAGCTCTTATCCTTGAAGTAGCTTTCCAGTATCCTTATTAGGTAGGTGTTAAAACCGAATTCCATCCATCTTCAATATAATGCCCTCCTGCCAGACAGTATCGAATGCCTTCTCAAAGTCGAGACTGACGGCTATTGTGACGCTCCTCGCATTTAAACCATTGATTATTTTCCCTGACAGTGCCATAAGTACATGGATTGTTGAAGATTCCTTTTCGGAAACCAAACTAGAAATCCTTGAGGATATTCCCACTGTCAATGTGATCGTCTATGACTCAATAAAAGGATCTCGAACAACTTTCCAAGACTGGAGAGAAGTGAGATCGGCCTATAGCTGGCTGGGTTTGTTGGGTCCTTCCCAGGCTTTAGGATAGATACTATCCTAGAGCCCTTCCACATTGTGGGAAAAAGCCAATGTTTAGGCAGTGGTTATATGTATATCAATGCGAAATATTCCCAGGACCTATAATCAGTCCTTCTGAGCACATAATTCGGGATCCCGTCACTTCCGCTGCTCTTCTTACTATTTAGCACTCGGAGGACTTCCCCTATCTCTATCGGACTGACCAGGTGCACTGGTGTCCGTACAGGCTCACCGACGGCCGTCCCATCTGCTAGCCACTGTTGTCCAAACACTAGCATGGACCCATGTCCAGGCGACAAGGGGGTACCCTTGTTCCTAAACTAGTGTTGGCTGTAACGCCCTGTTGTACTGAGGATAGACTATCAGCAATCATGTTTGCCTTATCTTCCTCAGACACAACCCTTCGTCCCTGTGGATCTACCTTTTGCCTCGGCTTACCTTTGCCTCTCAGAAAGAATTTATCTTCTGAAACATATTAGCATCAGGTCTTATTCTGCTCAGGGTCCTTAGGTGGTCCTCTTCCTCAAATAATGCGATGCGCTCCTGGATAATTTTGTCGAGATTTCTCAGAATAGCACCAAGGGTAGTATACTGCTCCTGGTGTAAGGTTCTATGGCTCTGTCTACGTAGAGTCTTCTTCATGGCTATGAGAACAACAATGTCCTGGGGCAATTCCTTAAGGAACCCGGTCCTTGGTCTAAACTTCCTGATGCACTGACCCATTGCATCACCAAAAGCAGCAATGATCCTCTCTACAGCGTTATCGATTTCTTCAATCTCCGCGTTTCGATCCTTGGGCAGTGTATACTGAACCAGTCCTTCCGAGAGTCTATTGTTGAACTCAGCAGTCCTTATGCTCTTAAAATCAAAGAGTTTCCCAGCCACATGTTGCTCGAGGCGGCCAACCATAACCTCCATGAGGACTGCCCTGTGGTCCGAGTCATAGTCTAACGTCCGTAGTCCATTTATCGTACGTGCGGTGTCAGTTTGTCTAAGTCCCGTCGTTGCCAATAAGAAGTCTGTCAGCGAGCTCCTTGTCGGCCTCTTCGTGCGCCGGATCTGGATAACGGGGCTTGTCTCTAGCCACGTGTGCAGTACTCTACCACTTGCGTTACCGCGACATCTACCCGACAATATGTGTTTTGCGTTGAGATCCGCACCTATTATGGCTTCATACTGGAAACACTTTCTAAATCGACCATCCTTATAGTATCCCGTGGACGTAAATAGAGCGACATTATTATAACGTTCCTTCCACCTAGCCCTCGTACCCTTACCACAGCTCCCTCGATGTTATCCAGATCAACAGTCAAACGCTCACCCTTAATATTGTCCCTCAGAAGTACAGCTGTCCCGCCTCCGATTCGGTCAATTCTATCCCGCCTATGCAGACTATATCCCCTCAATTGAAAATTGTGATTGCCCGAGAGCTTGTGTTCCGCTAACAGGAGAACATCCGGTTTATGTCTATCCGCAAAAAGCTGTAGATAGTGTCTTTAGTGCCTTGACACTATCCAGTTCACATTAACAAAAATGCAACTGAAACTACCCATCTAATTTAAGGCTGAGCAAGAATCCGAACATCGCGTGCGGTGCATGTACGTATGTTTAGCTCGTTTGTTTTATTTCGGTCTGACCTCTTGCTTCTATATTTAAGTAGAAGACAAGTTTTTAACAAAATGGCAAAGTGACATTGATTTTCGTGGCTGCACATTACTTTAATCATGATTTCGGGTCCGTGACAACCCTCTTCAGAAAGCATTGCTGCAATTGTTGAAAGTAAAACCGAACTCTATAAGGCCAGGTTCTCCCCAAACGAATGAGAACTACTGTTGTAAACCTTACTTTTCAAGTTTTCTTCACACAATTGCCCACGAAAATTACAACTCACTCTTGCCGCCTGTAAAGAGACTCCACATCGAGAGCCATCAATAGATTTCTTTTACAATGTGTGTGTGTGTGTGTGTGTGTTGTAAAAACAGTTTAGTTGACTATGTCAACTTGTGTGCCGTGCCGTGCATGTACATTTGTTTAGCTTGTTTGTTTTATTTCGGTCTGTTGCTTTTACACATTGAACAGGAATTAACCGGCTCAAGACCTCTTGCTTCAATATTTAAATAGAAGACAAATTTTTAACAAAATGGCAAAGTGGCATTGATTTTCGTGGCTGCACACTGCTTTAATCATGATTTCGGGTCCGTGACAACACTCTTCAGAAGCTTTGCTGAAATTGTTGAAAGAAAACCGAACTATATAAGGCCAGGCTCTCCACAAACGAATGAGAACTACTGTTGTAAACCTTACTTTTCAAGTTTTCTTCACACAATTGCCCACGAAAATACAACTCACTCTTGCCAGCTCTAAAGAGACTCCACATCGAGAGCCATCAATAGAATTCTTTTGCAACGTGTGTGTGTGTTGTAAAAAGAGTTTAGTTGACTATGTCAACTTGTGTGCCGTGCCGTGCATGTACGTATGTTTAGCTCGTTTGTTTTATTTCGGTCTGTTGCTTTTACACATAGAACAGGAATTAACGGGCTCAAGACCTCTTTCTTCTATATTTAAATAGAAGACAAGTTTTTAACAAATTGGCAAAGTGACATTGATTGTGGCTGCACACTGCTTTTATCATGATTTCGGGTCCGTCACTACCCTCTTTCGTGGTTTACAACATCAAATTATTTCCTGCGAGAAACCCAAAACAAAAAAGGGTAGTATCCAATGTCTAAGATGCCAACGATGTCACATTTCACGAAATTGCGATTCTGCTTGCAAATGCGTAAAATAAAATCGTATAAGAAATAGGCTCGGCTTAAAAAATCACAAAAGCCCTCGAGGAGAAGGCTATGGTTAATAGCAATGTGCGAGGAGCTGCTGGTATGCCAATGGGTCCTGAAAAATAATAAATCATCGAGTTGTGATGTCGACTAACTATTAATATTAACATTATTGTGCCTTTATTAAGGGATTCCTGGTAGAGCTGCAAAACTATAGATAGTCGTCCCATTCGATTGTTTCTCAAAAATTAACATTTTTTTTAATATTTGTTTTTTTATGTTTTATTTAAATTATGTTTTTTATTAAATAAAAGCATTCTATTTTTAGGGAAATATGTTGAAAATTTATATTAAGGACATTCAGCACATTTTACCCTAGGAAAATTGTAAAAGTGCAAAATACAAAAGCAATTATACAAGAGCAAATACTTTTGTCAAACTGTTCCCACATAATTCATTTTGTATTTTGCAGTTTTACAATTTTCCTATTAATTAATTTAAAGCAAACAAAACAACTTCAACTTATCAACTTACTTACTAGATCTAAGACATTTGATCTAGTAAGATCACTGTATTGATAAATAATTCATATAAAAATTTGTTATTATTAGATAACCCAATAATTCTTGTTAATAAGCAGCAAAATGTCAAAATTGTTTGGTTCAAACAAGTTCTTTATTCGGAAATTTTGGATACAGTTTTGCTGAACATCATTTCTGATTCTGTGGATGTTGCTGGAATGCAAATATAGCGACATTCCATTAACATTATATTGTAAGAAACAAATGTTATGTTGTTAAATGAATACGCACTGAATCATAATAATTACCTTCCAATACTGTAATGGATCACTTTCACCTACAGGCTATTCATTCAGGCTTTTCTTAGAAAATGGTTGCGGAGAATCTTGAGGATATTTTTGGCCAAACACAATCTTGTATAGCTTACTACTATATGTATATTGCTATATAGTTGAAGCCTATCTGACATTTCCATTAGAAAGTCTGACATTTTTTAGCATAAACGTACTCAGAACGTTTTGACCTACGACCATCATTTGTGTTGTTTACCGTGACTTGTAAAAATCAATTTGGCAAAAAAATGAAATTAACTCGTGAACATTTTCGTGCGATCATTTTTCACAACTTTCGACGTGGATTATCACGACAAGAGTGCATCGATGAACTCAAATCTTTGTATGGTGATGAAGCACCATCCTATAGCACAGTGAAAAACTGGTTTAATGAATTCAATCATGGCCGACGTTCGCTCAAAGACGAAGGTCGTGAAGGTCGACCAAAAACGGCCGTTGTGCCAGAGAACATTGATGCCGAGCGTGGACTGATAAAGCAAGATGGGCATTTCTTCCACCAGCATACATTCGATATTGCATGAACACCTGGCCGTGTTGGATCCCGCACAATTTGACAATCGCTTAAAAAAAGTCTCGTGTCGATTGGTGCAAAGAAATTTTGAAAAAATACGATCGTCACAGTATGAGCCCGAAACAAAACAGCAATCGACCGTGTGGGTTTCTTCGGCAAAACTGGTCATGTGGTCAAGTTCCGATTGAGCAACGTAGGACGTTCAATTTTGAGTGGTACACCACAATTTGTTTGCCTGAAGTCTTCAGATAATTTCGACAAACGAACAAGAGAAGACGAATCATTGTGCACCATGACAATCCGAGCTCTCACACATCGGCTCAAACCATGCAGGAGAATACTTTGAAAAACAATTTTTGATGATAAATATTCCCGTTTTCATTATTAGGCCAGAAATATATATAGCAGCCCACGTTTAGGACGTAGGACGTTCAATTCTGAATGGTACACCACAATTTGTTTGCCTGAAGTCTTCGGATAAATTCGACAAACGAACAAGAGAAGACGAATCATTGTGCACCACGACAATGCGAACTCTCACACATCGGCTCAAACCATGCTGGAGAATTCTTTGAAAAACAATAAAACAATTTTTGATGATAAATATTCGCATTTTCATGATTAGGCCAGAAATATATATAGCAGCCCACGTATAGCGTTTTTTCTGCTATTACAAAAAATCAAAAGTCTTTTAAGAATAAAAAGACGACTTAAATTTCTTGGGGGAATGAAAATGCAATATTATAAAATAAAAAACAAATTTTCTTTGTATAAAAAACTCACATTATTAAAGTAAGAGTAATTATAAATGTACATATGTGACGCGCAAAATAGAAAGGGACATAAGGTTAAAACCAGTTTTGTTGAGGAGAGCCATTTTAAAGATTAGGTCCCTTTCTATTTGCGCTTAGAATCGTCGACTTCACTTTCATAAAACGCGCATATCTCTGGGAGGGAACACTTTTGGGGCATGGGATCGGTCTCATTCGATGCTCAGATGTGGTCCACATCAAAAAAAATAGTGAAAAGTTGATGAAAAGTTTTGTTCAGGAGAGCCATTTTAAAGATTAGGTCACTTACTATTTGCGCTTGAATCGTCGACTTCACTTTCATAAAACGCGCATATCTATGGGAGGGAACACTTTTGGGGCATGGGATCGGTCTCCTTCGATGCTCAGATGTTGTCCACATCAAAAAAAGAAAAAAATGAAAATTGATTTTTTACACTTAGTTCTCTTTGTCTATGCGCTGTCATATATGTACTTATACAATACATCAGGAATTCAAGTAGTTAGTACATTATTATTATTTAAGTTTTTAAAAACTTTTAAAACAAAGTATAAAAGCTTTCGATTAAAATGCACGGAACCACATGTCCGCATCAAGTGATTTAAATAAGATAATCACAATTTAATCTTTTGGAGAAATTTGGCATCGAATTTGAGAAGCAATAAGAACTACATGCGAAAATAATCTCTCACACGGGACAGAAGTGGCAACGATTGACAATGTTTATTTTCGCTTCTTTTGCAATAAATATGTACTCTTTCCATTGTTCTCTATATAAGTATTGTTTTCGACAATTTCTCATTTCGGCGTTTATCAGTTCGCCTTAAAAAATAAAAAAATAAACTTGATATACAGCTGAACATAATTTTAGTGTTTGTATACTTACCGACTTGATTATTGCTCTGGATGAATCTAGAACGTTTTTGAAGACATACGTTTTTACCTGACTACGCATACGCTGCCACTAGAAAAAATAAAACTTTTATATATTTCTTAATCGGCTAAAATAAATAAAAGAGCATACTAAATTTAAGCAATACGTATTGTTTGGATGACTACTAAAAATATTTGAAGTTAAAATAAAAAAGTCTACTTTTAGCCTTTTTTAAAAACAAAAAGTCGACTTACCGACTTTGACTTTTTTATACCCAAAAGTCTATTAATCGATTAGTCGAAAATCGGTTTATACAAGGTGTTTAAATTTATTTATATATTTGATTTTTGTGAAGCAAACTTGGGCAATTTGAAATGGAAGAGCGATCAACAATTGTTGAACTTTTTAAAAATCACGAATCAATTGTTTTGACCCAGCGTGCTTATCGTCGCATTTTTAATGTGGGTACTGGACCTGCTTTGTTGGAAATTTTCGACAACATTGTACACTATGGCACCTTCTATTTACCGGTCCATACGAACGAAAATATCCAACGTGTTGTGGATAGTGTGCAGGACAGTCCAGAAACATCAACAAGAATACGTTCGGCACAACTGGGGCTATTACGGAAAGAGCTCGAAAGTACGCAGCCGAAAATGGTTATCACTTGCGGGATACAATTTTTCATACTTAAGCCAAAAATATTTCCCATTAAAAATATTTAGCAAATAATAATAATAATTAACCAATAAATACAAAAGTTTTTAAACATTCAAACTACAACGTTAGTCTTGCGCCACCCTGTACAACCCTAGTTCACTATGCGCACAAAGAAATAAAACTTCCATTGAGCGTGAAATCATCCTAATGGAACTGGATCGCACATACGCCCGATAACAATATATCCCTAACTGCAGTAGGTCACGGTTTAGTGCGGTTTATGGACTGGAGGAATCATCGATCCATATTTTTTCAAAAATGGTGATGGCCGGAACGTAACCGTTGATGGTGCTTGCTATTGCGCCATGCTATCGGACTTTTTGCTAACTGCAATTGAAGCTCGTAATCTTGACGACATTTTCTTTCAACAGGACGGTGCCACTTGCCGTACAGCTACTTAAACAATGGATCTATTGAGAGGTCATTTCGAAGAGCAGCTAAAATTCACGTTTTAAACCGGGAAGTTGGCCGCTAGATCGTGTAATTTGACACCTTTAGACTTTTTTCTATGGGACGTAAAGTTCAAAGTCTATGCTGACAAACCAGCTACGATTCAGGCTTTCGGTCGAAATGCTCGAACGAGTCATCCGAACTTGGACCCTCAGAATGGACACCCTAAGACGTAGTTGCGTCTAAAATTATAAGGAAATTATATTCAAAAAAACAAATGGCATAAAATGTCCTTTCAAATGAGCAATAAAGAACTCCGTATTTATTCAATATGTTCCTGAATAATTTTCCGCACATCAGTTAGGTTTCCCAAGCCGTACTTTATGCTGACGATTTACGTCCATAGTAACATCAGAGAATACTTGTCGATAAGCTCACCATACAAAAAAACATTTGTTTAAAAGAAATTTATGAATTATAGAAAAACAATCAGTGGGCGCCCTCAACTAAGCTTTCTTCAGTTGGCATACTGAATAAGAAATTCGAAAAAACAGTACATTTATAACTTTATAATATATAAGCAACAAGAAAATTAAGTTAACGAAATTTCACTAGCATAGTATATACTATATTTACATACCACTCACTCTGATATCCAATTGTACAACTAAACCGTTCATTATGTAATGTCTCGAACTTTGTTCAGAATGCCTCCTGATTTATTGAAGGTGCAGAGTTAATTTAAAATTCAACCCCAATTGGGAATTGATTTCACTAGGGTTTTTCCTTGGCCAAAGTATGTACAAATGTTGTTGTAACAACAATATATAATTCATCTTTGTTGACCAAATGGGTATTTCTTTAATTTGACCAATCAGCCTAGTCAAAAACGACATAAACAAATAAAACAATATATGTTTTGAAATCCTGTTCGTCTATAGAGGATTTGCTTCAATATCCAGGTGTAATAAACGGACAATTTTAACTGCAGCACGTCATGTGGTCCCTGATGGCAGGCGGGACAAACGTCCGAAATGTTAGCATCAATTTGCGTCCAATACGAATTGAGGCGGCTGCACGATCCAGATCTCAGCTGAGCCAGAACCACGTGCGTCTGGTTAGGTAGCGTCTTCTCCTCAAGTGAAATCTCGGGGGGATGTTCACCTAGCACTACATGCACGCTATAGTTGAATACTGATGACTTAATCAGCGTGAATGCCGTTCAGACCTGCCTAATAGTTTCGATGATATAAATGCTCTCTCTTGTACCGATGGACCTCCCTCTAGATCTTGCAGATCGCATCTTCTCTACCTGGGCGGAGGCATCCTGTTCATGAGATGGTGGTTAGGTCGACTACTGCGAAGACACTGTTAGACAACAAGAAATTGTGTATGCGCACGTTAAGCACCTTAGTCTCCTCATGAAGATGGTCCTCACAAGACATAACGAGACACCCTGTTGATGTTCTTAAACGGCATTCTTGCAAGTATGAATTTTCTTCAACTATGTCTTTCTCACATCCGCCGACCAACCGGCGCTGCGTAGTTTGCTTTAGACCGAACTATCGCTTTGTAAGAGGTCAACAAGGTTTCTTTATCGGAAGAAAGACCTGAGGATCTTGTTCCTACTTTAAAGGTAACGAATATGTTACAGATATTTGCAGTGGGTTCATGAAAGGTATATGTGACAGCGCATAGAGAAAGGGACATAAGGGTAAAAAAAAATCAATTTTCAGTTTTTTTTTGTTGATGTGGACAACATCTGAGCATCGAATGAGACCGATCCCATGCCCCAAAAGTGTTCCCTCCCAGAGATATGCGCGTTTTATGAAAGTGATGGTACACCAAAGATACACGTATTTAAATCTAATGGCATTTTTTTTTTAAAAAATAACGACAATCTCAAAATTAAGAAAATCTAAATACCAATAAATCCCGGAATCTAAGTTTTTAAATCTCTAATCCAGGGATTAGTAAAATTCAGCCCCTATTGACAATACTGGGAAAATTTTCCCAGTTTCGTTTCACCTCCATAAAATTGAAGATAATGCATTATGCGTGGTGTTGTGACAAGGATTTGTGAAATAAATATAAGCAATTGTGCATTGCCCAGGAATTTCTTTTTGTTATTTTTATAAATTATTATTCTGTCTTGTTCGCCGAACATGTGAAACAGTCGGTGTCAGGTGGTAGTATCAAGATAGCTGAGTGGAATGCATTTTTCTACGACACAGAGGTGCATTTTCTTAGCACTCCGGATCAGAGTTGTATCTATATAGTACTATATAGATTATGGGCCACTTTACTGTCCTTGGTTGTTTCATATATATATTACACTTTATTATTTACTAAACAATAAATATGAATAGGACCTTTAAAGTCTTTAAAATTGTTTTTTAAAAAATGTATTTGTTCCCCAAAAAATGTCCTACCAAAGGGTTCAAATATCATTACTCTGGTTGTCCCTAACACTACATTCAATTGAAATTTTCTCAATTTTTTAAATATTAATATTAATTATTTATTTAATAAAACCAGTCCATAGTACAAAATAATATTCAATTAATTTTTTAGCTATTAATGATTATAATTTTTTATTCAATTTATATTTTTATGGAGGTTCATTTCCTGTCCCTGAAAATACACAGTATTCTCTGTAAAATCTAATTTCCAAAGCAATCTTGATTTCAAGCAACTCAAAAATTATTGAACATTAAATGAAGTGGGTGCACCTCTAATATTTTTTTCGTCAACAGTCTTATTATTATACTAAATATTAAATTTTGCAAAAAAAAATCTAATGCCAAAAATGATGTCGAAATTGGCCCATAATCTCGGAATCATCCATATAGGAGGATTATATTTAGTCCAAAAAGCGACAAAAACAATTTAGCGCTCTTAAAGTGACTAACGCCAAAGCCCAACTACCTGTCGTTCGTCGTTCTGTTAAGTAGTGAATTCTATGTGCTTTGAATCAAAAGGATTGGCAAAGGGTTTAACAGAAAATTGGATTCAATGCAAAAGTTGAAGGCATAAGTTGAAGTGTAGTAGTGTAGTGTAGTGAAAATGTTTTATGCTTAGTGTTGTAGCAAGAATTTGCCAAATAAATATGGGCAACTGTGCATTGGCTAGGAATTTCATTTTGTTTTTGATGTGTTAACATCTTTAAGCGCGGGTAGGGACTAAACTAACAAAGTGAACACATCCAAATAAAAAGGATTTGTCCGACTGCAATCACACAGATTGTTTGGCGTTAAACTTCTCCGAAACGGCTGGACCGATTTGTATACATTTTTTGTGCATGTCGGGTAGGTCTCAGAATCGGCCAACATCTAGTTTACATACCCATAAATGATATGGGAAATCGATCCACCCCTAAATTGAACACAAATTTGTCCCACTACGAGACACAGATTGTCAGAATGCGAAAAAACACACACTGATGTAGCGGCAGCGAATAGTTTTCTTTGATGGTGCGGAGCACTCTCAGAGCAGAGAGAATAATAACGTGGTTTTACGCATATATGTACTCGTAAAAAAGATATAGCAAGAGAGCAACGAAAATTGTGTGAACTTGTGTAGCGTATGTTCGAATATAACAATGTTTGTATGTTCATGTGTCTGTTACTGCGCATTCTCTTTGTTTTCTGTGTGTATAAAATAAAAAGTATTATGCTTGTCTTTCGTTACTTTTAAGTGTTATTACGTACAGGCTGGACCAAAAGTTACCAGGGAGTTTAAAAAATTAATAGCTTTTTTGTTTATATATTTTTTTCAGATTATATAAATAACACTTGGAGAATAATTATTTTAACGCAAACACATGAGTGATGAACCTAATTTTCGTTTAAATGGCTCTGTTAAAAAGCAGAACTGAAGGTTCTGGGGTTCTGAAATCCAAGAACCATTCATCAACGACAATTGCACCCCATTAATTATACAGTATGGTGTGGGATCACATCTGCATATCATTGGGCCTTACTTCTTCGAGAATGAAGATGGAAGTGCTGTAACCGTAAATGGAGAGCGGTATCGGTATATGATAGAACGTTTTTTACGTCCTACTCTTGAAAACATACCTGAGATGTGGTTTCCGCAGGACGGAGGCGCTGCCCATACTGTCACACAATGGCATTTTTAAGTAAATTTTTGGAGAGCGAATAATTTCCAGAAATTCGGAAATTATTGGGCCAGCGCGATAGCCAGATTTGTCAGAACCCGACTATTTTCATTGCGGTTATTTGAAGGAGCGAGTATATGTATGTGAACAAGCCCAAAACAATCCCTCAACTCAAGGCCAAAGTTTAAAATATGTTATGGAAAATGCTCTTAAATGAGCCCATCATTGCGAAACTGAAAACGAGGGTCATTTAAGTGCCATGGTTTTTTATTGTTAGTGTAAAAAAATTTCCATTTTGTATATTACATAATCTGAGAAACATGTTAATAAACAAAAAAGTAATTAAAGTTTTTAACCCCATGGTAACTTTTGGCCCACCCTGTATTAATATTATTAAAATGAAACGTCATCATATGATTGAACGCCGTTTTTTATTATTATGAAAGGTAAGTCAATCAAAATAAGCAAAGGATTACAATATTAAGGTACTGTTTTTTAATGACTATTTTATTTCAAATGAGTGTTTTAAATAGATTTATTTATGTGTTCCATGTTATGACTTGAGCAGTTTTTTATTCTAGTTCGAGACCTTTATGTTGTTTCTTTTTCAGAATCAACGTAAAAAGAAGAAATTGGTGAAATGTATTTGCTACGGTTGCCAGGCAGACTGTACAGCTGTTTTTAAACCCGCCAAGGTTTTTCTTCAGCAGTCTTTGGCAACGATTACTTCGGCCACAAATCAAATGACTTATACGGGAGACTCATTTTTATTAATGAGAATTACCCTTTGCGTAAAGTCTTCGAACTGTGCGTAGAGCAATCTTCAACGCGCAATATCATTTCCACCAATTTCGTTTCGCATGGGTCTTCATTGAAAACCACAAATGCAAATAGCACAATCAAAGTATGCATGTTTTTTGTGCGTACATATACTCATACATGCGTTGCACATTAGGGCTTACCAATCCTTTTTAATAGTTTGTTCGTTTTTTTTGTTATTTATTCGGTCTTTTATCATTATTATGACTTGAGCAGTTTTTTATTCTGGTTCGAGACCTTTATGTTTTTCTATGTAAGTTAGCACGGCTTAAAATAATTTGTATTACCATCTATATTTCACCAAACCAGTCTGTCCCGAATATAATAAAATTTATTTATTTTTTACTTCTGCCCTACACCGAAAATAGTTCACGCGAACTACCAGAAGACTATTTTACCAATAATAATGGGTTGTGACTTTAATACGAATTTTTCAACCGCAGAAGCGCTGCCTCTACGATAATTTTAAGCTTACTATTAATACTTTGTTACAGTTCCCAACTACTATCCAAGGAACTACAATTGACGCTATTTTTTGACGTTATTTAGATAGGTTAGAATCAAAAGTTTATGTCTCATATTTCAGCTATCACAGACTTATTTTGTCTGTGTTGAAAAATAAAATTAATAAATTATATAAATAAAAGTAAAACTTAATTCAATAAACTATTCTTTTGTAATTTTCAATGTAACATTTACTAATGTGTTCATAGAAATCGAAAAGGTACCGTGTAACAAACAGGTTTTAACACATTGCCCATGAGTTCAAACACTCATTGGTTTTTTTAATCTATTTTTATTTTGTTTTGCTTGCCGTATTTGTGATACTACCGGTGCCGGGAAGTAATATTATGATAGCTGAGTGGAATGCATTGACCTCAGAAACAGAGTTGGCAGAAACAAAAGCAATTTAGCGCTCTCAAAGTGCCGAACTTTCACATTTACCATTTGCAAAGAGCAAGCAGATCTTCGTGTGTAGAAGTCCTAAGGTTTTCACGACTTTAAAAATGTGATGCTAGGAATGCTATCGGGTATTGGTACAAACCCAGAACATAACGTGCTAGTAGGGCTGCCAATTTTGACGATTTTTAAAATAAACTTTGCCCAAATAGCGATTGACGACATTTGAGGGTAGATAAAACGACGATTTCTAAATAAATCGTTACATGAAAAAAAGAGGAAGCCATATTTTAATTTGCAAATATTTAGAATGACAAACATTTCGATTCGGTAAGTAAGATTGGTAGTAAGAAAATTAAGTCCTTCACTTGTTTTTGTAATTATTTATTAAGACTGAAATATTTAGACTGAAATGTTGACATTTTAGTAAAAATAGAAAATTATTTTTTTTTAAAAAAATAACCATTACGCAGCTTACAGACCAAAGCGGTGTTTTTTTTACTTAAATTTAAATTAATGCAATAATTAGTACAAATAGCTCGGAAAATGAGCTTGGGGCAGGTCGGCATTATAAGAACAACATAGTTAGTCTTTCACCGGACAAGAACATTCTTACAAGTGGTGCTGTGTACATAAATTTTTCCAAGATGATGTCCCCATTTGAGAAACAACAAGAACGGCGATCATATAGCTTGCAAGACTAGTCACTCGTTAATAAACTAAATTTCCTATATGAAAATTGAACAAGTTGTGTGTGACGAATTTACCACTATCTACGAGTATATTTTTAAATATGGCGATTTTTTTTAAAACGAGGATTTTTTATAGATATTGTTTGGCAGCCTTGCGTGTTAGGAGGATTTGAAAGAATCTCTAATTCAGCAGTTCAATTCAAATATACAGGGTGGAGCGTGGTAATTTGCTTTTTTGCACTGAAGGCTGTGGCTTATAGTGGCTGAAGTGAATTTTGTATTCGTCTGCCTTTCAGTTTCCATCATGCATTGGACACGTGAGGAGAGGTCATTATGAGTTGAAACGTATTTTTCAAAAGCGCACTCGATCATTGTAGAGCAGCGTGCTTTTCGTTTAAGATTCGCGGTTTCTCCACGCGGGCGCGTCCTGGACGACAATTAATTGTAAATTGGGTAACTTCATTGGGAAGAGCAGGAAATGTGTACCTGTGTGACCTGGGAGAAGGATTACAACACCACAAAACATCGAGAGAGTTAGAGCAGCACTACTGCAATCACCGAAACGCTCTTCTTGGCAGTAATCACTTGCTATTGGCATTTACAGACTTTTTTCAGCTGGCTCGTGAGGCAATGCAATTAGAGGATACATGGTTCCAACAGGATGGTGCCACTGCACACACAGCAAGGGTTACCATGAATTGTTTGTGGCAAATGTTTTCTGGACGGCTTATCTCTTTGGGCGATTTTGCGATTTTTTTCCTTTGGAGTTGCCTGAAGTCGAAGGTGTACATCAACAGTCCCAACACCTTGAAAGACCTAATTAACAATATTGAGGCTGAAATTGGCAGAATACCAGTCGACATGCTTGTTAGGGGTCATGAAAACTTGCAGCAGTGTGTGGATAGCGAAGGTCGACATTTGTCAGATACACTATTTAAAACCATGTAATTTAAAAATTTCCTTACTTTTCAATATAATTAAAATATTAAATAAATATTTCTAATGATCATAATTTTTTATTTTATTTCCAAATAAGCAAATTACTGCGCTGCACCCTGTACTTAATATTTCTAATCATTTTATCGCAAAGAAAAACTTACTGCACATCGTCTAAGAACAGAGGGTTACTTTTATCTCGAATTGTTCTTCAAATATTATTAATTAATATTACTGTCGGAGCATGAGTGCAAAAAACAAAGGATCTGTTTTAATTAATAAAGTTCTTGGTTATTGTATTTTTTTGCAAATATCTTTACAGATCTTAATCCCTTTGATTTCTTAATTTTCGCTTATGCTCTGCATCCCATATGTGTCGATGAAAAAGTACGATTGAATGCTGTAATCCAAACTGTTGATCGAATCGAAATCTTTACATACCTCATGTTGCACTCGTTGACGAATGTGGTGGTTAGGGCCCTGCTGATAGTTTCGATGGTCTAAAGGCTCTGTCTTGTAGCGATGGATATCTCTTTGTAGGTTATGAAGATCGTACCAGATCTGCCTGGGCGGAAGCATCCTTTCCATGAGATGGTGGTTGGGATGACAACTGCGAAGACACCCTAATATATACTGCTTAGACAACAAGAAATTGTGTCTGCGCACTGTAAGGACCTTTGTCTCCTCATGTTGAAGTTCCTCAGAAGATATAAAGAGACACCCTGCTGATATTCTCTGGGCGGCACTGTGAATTTTCTTTCACTGCATTGTACTCACGTTCGCCGATCACACCGGCACTGCGTTGTTTACTATAAACCGACATATCGCTTTGTTAAAGGTTAATAAAGTTTCTTTGTCGGCTCCCCAAGCTAGTGACCTGTGGACTTTGTTTCTACTTTTAAGCTTATCGTCCTCCTTTCGGAGGACATGTCCTCATTTTTACCGCTGTCTTTCCTTTTTTCCAAAAAGAGAAATTTGTTCTCCTTTTTCTACTTCCATTCCTTGTAGTATAATTAAAATTCTTTAGAAACTTACAATAGTAGAAAATGTATTTTTGAAAATTTTCAGTTATAACAATGTGCAATGATTTCCCCATAATGGCGTTTTGCAAGTGCATAAATACCCTAGAAACCAAAACAAATAATGAAAACTGTAAACATATTTTCGAGTATTAAAATATTCTAAAGGATTATTATATAATTGCGTGTTTCCTAACCTTTTTTAAGAACAGTAGAAGTTTTTCTATAAACATGATCAAAATTGATCATTTTTGTTAACAAATAACTAAGTTATTGCGGTTTTGATATCCAGTCGAAGCTATCGACGACTAATCTTAAACACCACTATTATTATTGTTTTTAAATGTTTATTTTGCCACTCGCCGTCTATTGGTGCAGAAATTTTAGAGAGGTAGAGGTTAAACCATGCCGTAGATATCACCCCACCCTGGGAACTCCCTGTTCATCTCGACTTCGCGCCTCTTAATTCAACATATGACTTGCGTCACACATATAGTTTACGACCTAACGTTTCAAACTAGGTGGAATGGACGTTTTTGCGATGTACTCGAACCGAGTCACATGTTTGACCGTCTCGAAGGCGCTGGTAAGGTCAAGATCGCCATGTCGTTGGGCTTGCTCTAGTTAATGCGGTGACTTTTACGTGTAACGATGGCGTGTAAAGCAGTTGTTGTGCTGTGCTGGTTCCGAAATCCGTGCAGGGAGGGGAGGAGCAGTGCTTCAAGCGTCTTCGCTACTGGCGCAAGCAAGAAGATCGGCTTGCGTCTTTGGCTGGCTCCAGTAGCGTTACCACTTTTGTCATGTACTATACTTCCAAAGCCTTCTATGACTATGCGCTTTGGCATTGGCAACGTTATACTGTGGTAGTGTCTCTTCGACTTATCGCTTTCTGGGTGCTCAATAAAATAATTCGCGCAATAGCTTTCTGATCATTCCTTCTTCCAAGGTTAGAGAGACGATGTCCAAAATTAACACTCCTGGAACTTAAGTTGTACTGCATTAATTGATCTAGCCATTTGTTCCGCTGATCTCAAAGTTCCCAGGGAAATATTTATTTGACACCAATGATTATTCAAACAATTGACCGAATATGGGTATGCAACAGAAAACTAAAAAATAGTTATAACGGGTGAACAATACAGAGGTATTTTTTCAATAAGGTTTTTTTTACAGATTACGCGTGAGATGTATTTAACGTAATTTTTTCTTTTTCTCATCCTAATGATGTTCCTGCGCGTCGTTATTTTAGTGTATGGGCCATGATGGGCGCCATGATATCGATCTTTATGCTACTTGAAATTTAAGCTCGTAATCTTGACGACATGGTTTCAACAGGACGGTGCCACTTGATATACAATGCTGACAAACCAGCTACGATTTAGGTTTTAGAAGCCGACATTAAGCATGTTATTAACGCTATACCGGTCGAAATGCTCGAACGAGTCATCCAAAATTGAACCCTCAGAATGGGCACCCTAAAGTGTAGTTGCGGCCAACATTTGACGGAAATTATATTTAAAAAATAAATGGCATAAATATGCTTTCGAATAAACAATAAAGAGTCCACACTTGATTTGAATTTTTGTTTTATTTTCAAAAAAATGCCTCCCGATGTTACAACTACTATATAAAAATATTTCCAACTAGTGTTATGACTGACAAGTTTAATAATGTATCACAATAAGTGTGTTCGTTTACTTTCCCAGTAAAAATGTGCAAGTTTCTACTTTTGGGAGCGTAAGGCCAATTTTACTCTCTTTATTAAAATTTGCAAAAAAAAGTAAACGAACAGCTTCCAGTAAAAATGCAGTGCAATGAAACAGATGATTTTGTTTACTGTCTGCATTACATTTCGTTTAATTTTAAATTATAAAGTGTTAAGATTTGTAATAAAAAATCAGCAAAAGAAAACTATTTTTTTCTTTCTAATTCAATGATTAAGATATATTAAATGAAATAACATAATATTCCAATTTTTCTTTACCTATTCTGTTGTAAATTTATTTTTACTTTTATTTGTTTACATAAAACAGCTGATTTTAACATCTGTTCTATCTTGCAAATTTTGGTTGGCTAAAATTTCTCCAAACAAAATTTGCAAACTCTCTTATATTGAACTGTCAAAAATTTCTCTCTGTGGCTCTCATTTACTGGACTTTTTGTGTAAACGAACACGATCCAGCAAAAATTTGCACAAATCTGCAAGTAAACGAACACACTTAATAGGGGATATCTTCATTTTTGAAAAAGTTTTTCCAAGTAAATTTGCATACTAAGCAAGGTGAAAGTTATCTAACATGTTTTGAATTATTTTCTTCAAAACCAAAAACCTTTAGAGTTTATATCAGTTCTTTTATCCAATACCGAGTTAGCAAATCGAAAACAATAGATTTTTTAACTGTATGGAGAAAGTCAATATTTTATGATAAATATTTTATGGCTATAAACCTGAAAGATATAAATCTTTACAAAACTTGGGAATATCGTATTTAATATGTGACTTCTGGGTAACACAAACAGCGCACCCTAGTTATAAACTATACGCACCTTATAGCTTCAGAAGCAATAAAGGTAAGATTGAGTTTATTTGGTATGGATGCAATTCATGGACCAATAAGGCGTAAGTTAGTGAGTTGGCAACTGATCACTCATACTTTGATGAGGATTGGAATTTATATGTGCCTTCTAAAGTTACAAGATTGGAGTTTAAAACCAACTCGGGCTACATCAAGGCATTTACCAAATTCCAATGGGATCTGTCTTTGGCCCAATATAAAACAATCACGATTATTACGGTTATCGTTGTCGAAATTCTACAGTGGTAATTTCGTTATGATTCAAAAATAAGAAAACAATAGTCGTATATCGAGAACATCAACCGTAATAAGGGTGATTGTACACAGTTACGTACAGACATTGTTTACAAATAACAGTTACTCGTATGTAAACCCTTTTGACACATCGTTTTAAGTAGCCCAAAAGTAGCACAGAAAGTTCCACACATAGTATCACAATTAAAAATTGCAATTAAAAATGGCTACTTTAGGCGCACAACAGTAATACTGTTTCCAACTAATATTTTGTTTGAATAAAAATAATTTTTGGTTTAATAGAAGGTACTTTAGGGTGGGTCTATTGAGCAATTGTTCCATCGATTTTTCGATTGCTTTTGACATGAGGAAAAAAGTTCCACTACGACAAAGTAGTAGTAGAAAAAAGTTCCAAAATCGATAGCACAATATCGACAAACTTTTGTGTTTCAAATCAGCCTACCCTTACGTACATGTATTTAAAAAATTACATTACACCACATACAACTTTTACGTGGAAAATATTTTCAAACCGAACTACATACATAATATACTTTCAAAACAGGAAATGTCGGAACACTTTGAATTAGATTTTATTTAGATGGACTTTATTGCAACGACCATCAAATTTCAATGAACTGATTATCCATAGACGCGGTTAGGCAGCCTTGCTAGTCAACATATATATAAAAAAATTGCGTTTCTGACCGTCTGAAGACTGCCCAGGCTAAACGGCTAAAGCCAGAATCGTGAAATTTGATGGGTAGGAGTTCAAAATTCGTTCTTTAAATGGGCAAACAATGGAAAAAACTTTCCCTCATTAACAAGTAATTTACCATTTACCATATTTTCGGAAATAGGTTTCCTATATAACTTGGATTCGAAAAAAAAGAAATTTTTGGCAACTTCAAATTTATGAGAATAAAAAGGGAGAAAATATACTACTAATCTAGAGCACAAAAAAATTTTGAAGGTTACAAGTATTTACCTTTTAACAAATGAAAACTTTATACGAAGGAGTTTTCACAAATTCATTACATAAGGTCCAATTTGAAGATGAAAAGTGAAAACGGGGACAAAATGGAGATTTTCTGTACTTTTATAACTTTACTTTAAAAATTTATAATATAAGTAGTATGACCATTAATGACGTAAGAATGACTATTATTGAAACAAAACAGAAAAGGAAGAAAAAGGGGCAAAACGGTTTAAATAAGTCAAATGAGAAAAACTAAATCAAATCGTCGTAAAATGGAAATTGAAAAGGGATTAAAAAGAGAGCAAAACGCTCAAACCAGCAGTTAGTGAGAAAAAGATTAAGAGAGTGGCATGGAAAATAAAAACGGGGATAAATAAAGGTCAAAATGGGATAAATATCAGAAAGCAAGAAAAACAATATTATATTAACAGGGAAAACAAAAATGGGTATGAAAAATGGGCGAAATATAAAAAAGAGAGTAAAACAATTTTAAAACAAGAAGCCGGCAATAAAATAGGGATAAAAAAGGTCCAAAACGGGCCAAATATCAGACAGTAAGAAAGGTATTACATTAACAGGATTAACAGGACATAACAATTAGAAATGGGGATAAAAGGGATATAAATGTGACGAAATACTGAAACAATAATATTTCAAGCAAATATAAATAACAATAATCAATATTGAGAAGGAATTTAAAATTAGAATTGGGGATAAAAAGGGAATAAATAGGCTAGGTATGTGCCTGAGAGAAAAAACAATATTATTACAATATAAAAAGAGTTAAAAATGGTCCAAAAGGGGACAAATATCAGGATGTGAAAAAAACAATATAAAATCAGCAGGATGACATGAAAATAAGCAATGGGAATAAAAAGGACCAAAAGAGACGATATGTACACAAGGGAGAATACAAAATTAATTTAAGAGGATGATATAAAAAATAGTAATGTGGATAAAAATAAAACTATAAACTAGAAAGAAAAACAATATTAATCCAAGGGGACGATATAGAAGATTTTATCCCCTTGATAGTTCACCACAAACGGGAGAAATAACAAATAGTTGGAAAAACAATATTAACACAGTAGGACATCAAAATGGAGTTAAAGAGGGCGAAATATTAAAATGCGAGAGGGGGGAAATAGGGTAAAAATGCCCAAAAAAGCCAAAATAGAAATGTTAGAAAACAGGAATCAAAAAGTTAGAAAAACAATATCAAATCAACAGAATGGCTTAGCAAATATGAATATGGATAAAATGGTATACAAATGTTCAAAGGGCCGAAATATCAAAAGTAAGAAAAGCAATATCAAATCAACAGGATGTCGTAGATACTAGAAAAGTCAGAAAAATATATCAAATCAACAAAAATGCCATTAAAAAATGAGAAAAATAATCTTAAATAAAATGGATGGCGTAGAAAATAGAAGTAAGGATTAATTAGGATGTCATGGAAATTAGAAATATGGAAAAACAGGGTAGAAGCGGCCGAAATAGAAAGTATGAAAAAACAGCTTCCGCTGATGCTTGACACAATTGAAGGATTGATTACTCTGAAATGGTTGACGCGCTTAGCAAACAATTATGGCTTAATGATTCCTTTTTAAAATTTGTTATGCCATTTTCTGGGTGCTATCATTTGCTTAATAACATTTTAATATCTTCTGTTTCCCATGATATATAAAATTAAAAAGTGCCGATTAAAAAAGATGGTGATACGAGAGCTGCTATATATATTTCTGGCCTAATAATGAAAATGCTAATATTTTCCATCAAATATGGTGTTCTTGTTTTTCAAAGTATTCTCCAGCTTGATTTATACACTTTGCATGCGCTCAAACGAATTGTTGAAGCACTTTTTCCACTCCGATTGAGACACCTCCAAAACATGGTTTTTGAACGCTTCAACAGCATTTTCTGGCGACCACGCATTTTTTTCTTGAAGTGCGGGAATAAAAAGAAGTCATTGAGTGCCAAGTTAAGGCGGTACGGCAGATGACCCATCAATTCGACGTTTTGGTCAGCCAAAAGGAGCTATTTTGAGCCGATGTGTGAGAGCTCGCATTGTCATGGTGCACAATGATTCGTCTTCTCTTCTTCGTTTTTCGAATTTCTCCGAAGACTCCAATTGTGGTGTACCACTAAGAATTGACCGTCATACTTTTCTCAAGTGGAACAGTCACCACATGAACAGTTTTGCCGAAGAAACAGGCGACCATTTGCTTCTTCCACGAACAACTTTCGTTGGATTTGGCTCGTCTTCGAAGACCCACAAGATCGATTGCTGTTTTCTTTCTGGCTCATACGCATAAATCTATGATTCCCTGTGACGATCTTATAAACGTCTTTTAAAGCACCACGATCGTATTTTTTCAAAATTTCTTTGCACCAATCGACACGAGCCATTTTTGAGCGATTGTCAAATTGTACGGGATCCAACGCGAACAAACTTTTTTACGGCCAGGTGTTCATGCAGTGTCGAATGTATTCTGGTGGAAGAAATGCCCAAGGATGCCTCTATCTCACGGTATGTCACATGACGATCTTGCATTATCAGTTCACGCACGGCATCAATGTTCTCTGGCACAACGGCCGTTTTTGGACGACCTTCGTCTTTGAGCGAGCGTTGGCCACGATTAAATTCATTAAACCAGTTTTTCACAGTGCTAACGGATGGTGCTTCATCGCTCACAAAAGTTAAAGTTCATCGATGCACTCTTGTCGTGATAATCCACATCGAAAGTTGTGAAAAATGATCGCACAAAAAATGTTCACGAGTTAATTCCATTTTTTTGCCAAATTGATTTTTTCAAGTTACTATAAACAACACAACTGATGGTCGTACGTCGAAACGTTCTGAGTATGTTTATGCTAAATAATGTCAAACTTTAAAACGAAAATGTCAGATGGCGCCAGGCAACACTTAGTGTTTGCGTAGGCCAGAATTATATATATAGCAACCCTCGTAACAATAGCATTTAACCAATTTTATTCAATCCGATTCTTTATAACATGGTAGAACATGTAATGAAAATGCTAATTATGTGTCAGTCTGATTTTTGACCGTGCCGTAATACAACTTCCTTGCTTGCTGGTTTAACTGTTGCCATTAGAGAATGATGTAGTGCTCGTGGAAGTTTAGTATTGTTTTCGGTTGATTTGGAGATGACATTTGCCCACGCTTTACTTGTAAAACAACTTTATTCTTTTATTGAATTTTCCAGCATGGCATGGAGGTTAATGAAGTATTTTTTTATAATATCGGAAGCAGTATGTTTGTTGTGGTGGCAGTTCATCTGGGGTTCTGTCGGTGCCTAGTGTGGTTCCTTTTTATTATGTTTGCAAATGATCTTTTTGATAGATTGTCACCAACATGGGTTTTTTATTTGCATTTGCTAAGATTGATTATTTTGATGTGTTGCAGAACGTAATATATGTCACTACAAGTGAATTGTCTGTTGGATGTCCACAAATATGTTAATGATAAATATGAATAAAAAAAAGCTATGTTGTTTGGTTGCATGATTAGTGGATCATTTCCATTTACAATATTAGTGCTACTATTTACAATAGTAGTATAGTATTGGTCGATATACTTAAGTGTCTCGGCGTTGTGCTGGATCGTTAACTTAATTTTGCAGATCATATTAGCTTTTCGTTATCAAATGCAAATTTTATTCTAAGAACCTTATATAACCAGAACTGTACGTACCATTGCATATTAAAATTACACTGTGGAACATATTCAGGTTAGCAAAAGTTAGGTCGATTCTGAGAGTAAAGGGTGAAAATATAGGCTACATTAGAAGACCCGTATCGCGGCGTTTGTTTATGTTAGTTCGATTTTTTTTTAATCGACCTTCGAACTTTACAGTCAAATGCCGATTTTCAACATATTGTTTATATGGTTTGTTGGCTATAACTCGTGGACTAATTGATATTTTTCAATCTTTTTTGCTTTTTGTTTGATATAAAATATGCTTCTCAGTTTCTTCAATAAATTTCATTAAACAATTATAATACAAAACTTGCGTTTTCCAACTTTATATTAATTTACTTCTCATTTTTTATGTATAAATTTTGTTCAGTGTTGGTTTTGAAGAAACATTAAAAAAGAAATAGAGGTGGAAGTAATTAAAAAGGGAAGTTTCAAGAATTAGGAAGTAGTAAAACAACTTTTTTGTGCTCCAGGCAGCGATTTTTTTATTTGGTACAAGCGAACTAATTTCAAAAATAAAGATTCAGTTAAGACTTAAAACTCAGTCGAAGCTGTCTTTTAATTTTCACTCGGTCGTGATAAAATACGCTATATATTTTTTGGAACATATTTCATTTTGTGAGTGATTTAGGTTAAGTGCATCGGTTTCATAAAAATAACAAAAAAAAAACATTGTAAAATATATATTGTATTAAAAATTTTCGGAACCAAAATGTAAGATTGGCCATTTTTGCAATGTTTGTGAACGTTAGCAAGCGATGAAAAATGTGGCAATGCGAGTGTTTTTTTTTGGAAGCCTATAACAATATTTCTCGCATGAGTTCATCACTGACGTGAACTATGCCCCTAAAAAAGTTAGCTTTAATTGCTATTCAACTCTTATGCCTTTTGGTATACCAATGATGTGGTTAGAAAACAGCCCGCATCAAGAAGAAAATTGCTATGGAGGTTTCAACTACCATAAGACTTTGAATAGAAGGAAAGCAAAGAATAAAAATTATGTAGCAGTGTCAAGTGTCCAATTACCATTTCCGCACTCAGAATTCGTTCCAGTAACAACATACCGAAGTATTGATCTTCAAACAGATATCAGTACTACAACCGCCGCTGATACATCCATGCATTTCTTCTAAGAATACGACCCTGGTGAAGGTACATATTATGAAACAGCAAAGGACCCAATTCTAGTCACACAAAACAAATTGGATGGAATTGTGGCAAATTTGTGTTTGACTTAGAAAAAATCAGAACTACTGACTGACGATATTGAAAAGTTAATGGAGACGATAGGGTTAACCTATAAAAAAGATGAGTGGCGTTTAATCATCGATAGTTCACTATTCAGCTTAAAAGGTTGCTTTTGCACAAGACAAATAGATGCCTTATGATCCGATAGCATATAGCACTGACACTAGTGAAAATTTCGATAATTTGCAACACATTCAGCATAACTGGAACAGTCGCATTGGACGGAAATGGCCTAAAGACAATAGGCTACACGAAAGTCTTGTTCCTGAAATGAATTTTGTTGCCGTTGCTCCACATTAAACTTGACATTGCTAAAAAAAAATTTTGAAATGTATCGCAGTATATTATAGTATTCAATCGCTTAAAAGACATTTTCCCAAGACTAAGTAACGCCAAAATTCAGGAAGGGGTTGTTAATGGTCCCGACATACGGAAACTAATGAGTCGTCAAGATTTTGACCAAGTTCTGACAGAACGAGAATTTAATGCATGGCTAGCATTGAAAGCAGTCATTAAAGGACTTTAAAGGAAAGCAGTCAATAAAGGACAACTTTTCAATCCCGCGGCTGCCGGTCTCTGGATTTGGTGTTATCATTGCCGTCTACGTTTACGTCGTCGTCATCCTCATCCAACTACAAGACACCCCCGCAATCGCCCTCGCAACATATGCAGCATCTTACACCACAGATTGCTGTTGCCACTCCTGACAGTGCATCAATTTTGCAATTTAATTGCAATGGCCTACGCAACAAGATCAGTGAGGTAATAGAATTTATGAGTCGGAGAAACATTATGGTCGCTGCGATCAATTAAAGGACTTTTGGGTAAAGAACGCAAGGACAACTACAGGCAATCTGTTCGATGAAATTGGGGTTAATATGTCGTACAAAATTCATCTCTTGCATCATCATCTTGATCAACTCGCTCAACAGTTGCCAACTGAATCTGATGAGCAAGGCGAACGTTATCACCAAACTGCGCTTCCATTTGAAACAAGGTAACTATAGTGTGCGCATATTTTGAATTCCTAGATTTTTCTAATATCTTTGTCAGAGTGAACAATTTAAAAATGCTAACGATTGAAAACTATTTTCGTTTCAGGTACAGAGGAAAGAAATCTCCAGATGCAATACTCGCTGAAATTTGTTGGTGGAGGAAGAAGGGGAGATTAAATTCCGGAATATCTGTTGGACAAAATTATCGACCTTTCTGATGATGATTACGATGACCAAGATATTATAGAGAGCAGTGATGTTGATCCACAGCCTCCTGCTTAACGGCAACTGACCAAATCATTAATGTAATTGTTTTACTTAAAACTTTTCTAACTTAAATCCCAAATTGTATTTTTTTACATATTTTTATAATTTAATTTTCAATGCTTCTTCAAAACTAACACTGAACAAAATTGATACATAAAAAATGAGAAGTAAATTAATATTATGCTGGGAAACGCAAGTTTTGTATTATGATTGTTTTTTTCAAATGAAATTTGTTGAAGAAACTGAGAAGCTTATTATAGATCAAACAGAAAGCAAAAAAGACTTATTTTTGTGGAAAATATTCAAAAAGCATGAAAAAAATAATTTTTCCAACATTTTGCTTCATAAGCACCACAAATTTTAATTGTTGGACAGGTCTCTAGCAATAATTTGGCTTTTACAGATTGAAAAAATATCAATTAGTCGACGAGTTATAGCCAAAAAAAACATATAAACCATATAAAAATAAAGTTCGAAGGTCGATTAAAAAAAAATTGAACTAACATAAACAAATGCCGCGATACGAGTCTTCTTATTTAGCCTATATTTCACCCCTCACTAAATGTGTATCAAAAAAAATTTGAAATCTCATCTTATAACAAGAACAATAATTAGAAACATATTTTTTGTTTGTTTTGTCAAAACACTTTCTTGGCATACTGTGGCGCAGTCTTTATTTTAAACCGTTTCAAAACGTAAGCTTAAAAGAACTGATAATAATGTGAAAAAAATCATGTTTCAGAGAAATAAAAATAAATTTTAAAAAAATAATAAAATATTGAACAGGGATTAAACCGGCTCAAGACCTCTTGTTTTCTATATTTAAATAGAAGACAAGTTTTTAACAAAATGGCAAAGTGACATTGATTTTCGTGGCTGCACACTACTTTTATCATGATTTCGGGTCCGTGACAACCCTCTTCAGAAAGCCTTGCTGCAATTGTTGAAAGTAAAACCGAACTCTATAAGGCCAGGCTCTCCACAAACGAATGAGAACTACTGTTGTAAACCTTACTTTTCAAGTTTTCTTCACACAATTGCCCACGAAAATACAACTCACTCCTGCCAGCTCTAAAGAGACTCCACATCTAGAGCCATCAATAGATTTCTTTTACAACAACGTGTGTGTGTGTTGTAAAAAGAGTTCTGTTGACTATGTCAACTTGTGTGCCGTGCCGTGCATGTAAGTATGTTTAGCTCGTTTGTTTTATTTCGGTCTGTTGCTTTTACACATTGAACAGGGATTAAACCGGCTCAAGACCTCTTGTTTTCTATATTTAAATAGAAGACAAGTTTTTAACAAAATGGCAAAGTGACATTGATTTTCGTGGCTGCACACTACTTTTATCATGATTTCGGGTCCGTGACAACCCTCTTCAGAAAGCCTTGCTGCAATTGTTGAAAGTAAAACCGAACTCTATAAGGCCAGGCTCTCCACAAACGAATGAGAACTACTGTTGTAAACCTTACTTTTCAAGTTTTCTTCACACAATTGCCCACGAAAATACAACTCACTCTTGCCAGCTCTAAAGAGACTCCACATCGAGAGCCATCAATAGATTTCTTTTACAACAACGTGTGTGTGTGTTGTAAAAAGAGTTTAGTTGACTATGTCAACTTGTGTGCCGTGCCGTGCATGCAAGTATGTTTAGCTCGTTTGTTTTATTTCGGTCTGCTGCTTTTACACATTGAACAGGGATTAAACCGGCTCAAGACCTCTTGTTTTCTATATTTAAATAGAAGACAAGTTTTTAACAAAATGGCAAAGTGACATTGATTTTCGTGGCTGCACACTACTTTTATCATGATTTCGGGTCCGTGACAACCCTCTTCAGAAAGCCTTGCTGCAATTGTTGAAAGTAAAACCGAACTCTATAAGGCCAGGCTCTCCACAAACGAATGAGAACTACTGTTGTAAACCTTACTTTTCAAGTTTTCTTCACACAATTGCCCACGAAAATACAACTCACTCTTGCCAGCTCTAAAGAGACTCCACATCGAGAGCCATAAATAGATTTCTTTTGCAACAACGTGTGTGTGTGTTGTAAAAAGAGTTTAGTTGACTATGTCAACTTGTGTGCCGTGCCGTGCATGCAAGTATGTTTAGCTCGTTTGTTTTATTTCGGTCTGCTGCTTTTACACATTGAACAGGGATGAAACCGGCTCAAGACCTCTCGTTTTCTATATTTAAATAGAAGACAAGTTTTTAACAAAATGGCAAAGTGACATTGATTTTCGTGGCTGCACACTACTTTTATCATGATTTCGGGTCCGTGACAACCCTCTTCAGAAAGCCTTGCTGCAATTGTTGAAAGTAAAACCGAACTCTATAAGGCCAGGCTCTCCACAAACGAATGAGAACTACTGTTGTAAACCTTACTTTTCAAGTTTTCTTCACACAATTGCCCACGAAAATACAACTCACTCTTGCCAGCTCTAAAGAGACTCCACATCGAGAGCCATCAATAGATTTCTTTTACAACAACGTGTGTGTGTGTTGTAAAAAGAGTTTAGTTGACTATGTCAACTTGTGTGCCGTGTCGTGCATGTAAGTATGTTTAGCTCGTTTGTTTTATTTCGGTCTGTTGCTTTTACACATTGAACAATGTTCAATGAACATGGATTAAACCGGCTCAAGACCTCTTGTTTTCTATATTTAAATAGAAGACAAGTTTTTAACAAAATGGCAAAGTGACATTGATTTTCGTGGCTGCACACTACTTTTATCATGATTTCGGGTCCGTGACAACCCTCTTCAGAAAGCCTTGCTGCAATTGTTGAAAGTAAAACCGAACTCTATAAGGCCAGGCTCTCCACAAACGAGTGAGAACTACTGTTGTAAACCTTACTTTTCAAGTTTTCTTCACACAATTGCCCACGAAAATACAACTCACTCTTGCCACCTCTAAAGAGACTCCACATCGAGAGCCATCAATAAATTTCTTTTACGTGTGTGTGTGTTGTAAAAAGAGTTTAGTTGACTATGTCAACTTGTGTGCCGTGCCGTGCATGTACGTATGTTTAGCTCGTTTGTTTTATTTCGGTTTGTTGCTTATACAAGTTAACACACAATATGTTATAAACTCAAAAGATATTTGGCACATGTAAATACAGTTCACACGAAAATATTTCATCAACTCAAAGTTGCACATCCGGTGGTTAACCTGTTAAACCCAAGAGATAGTTGGCGCGTGCAGACATAATTATCACGAATTTCTTTCATTTCATTTTAAACACATTTTCGTTCTATATTAAAAGTGCAATGTCTGGCTTGAATTGCAAAAACGTTAACATCAACGTTTTCGCTACGTTCAATGGAAATTTGATAAATTAAAATAAATGAAAATGAATTTAGTATCGTAAGCAAATAATGTAAGCATGTATTGGTATTGCAATAAGTCTCTTCCAAATAACAAACAGACAACGAAATCACTCTGTTTGTGAACTTCGTTGAATAAACGTAAAGTCGCGGTTTTCGACAAACCAAATTAAAACCTTTGTTTCAATTTAGACAGTGTCCGTGATACTTTGGACAAGTATCGCGTTTTTTTTTTGAGACCTTAACTTAGGAAGGTCTAACTGGCGCCCGAGCAAATTGGGTAATTAAGTCACCCATCGCGTTAAGGTAAAGAAGGAGGCCCCTAAGTATCCTTACGGAAAAAAGGACGCGTTTGCACGCAAGCCGCTTTACTAGTGAAAAAAAAAAGACTTACCTCAATCACAATTGAAATCATATCAACAAAAAAAAAAAAAAAACAAAAAAAAACTACTAGAGTGAACTCTAAAGATAAAATTTCGATAATACGATACGGAAAAAAAAGAACAACAAAATCTGATCAATATCTAATCATAAAAAAAAAAAAAAAACAAAAAACCACAGTTGAAATCATAGCAAAAACAAAAAATCTACTAGAGTAAACTCTAAAAGATAAAATATCGATTATACGATACGAGAAAGAAAAACAACAAAATCAAGCTAAAGAAAAGATACACACATCAAAAATAACTAAATCTAAAGTGTTGTGAAAGTGACTTCATCATTTACATTGTGAGACCTTATCAACGGTACTCTTGAAACCAAATTGGCATCTCTGTAATCCAACCTATACAACGAGGACACACACATCAGGATACTCCAAGTCAACACCACCATCTCTACATTTACCAAAATGAAGATAACTCTACTTATTTTATCAACCTTTTTAACTCTCTTCACCCCTTCGGCAACCGAGCTACAAATTTTGAACTACACACTGTCACAGCTCGTAACTATTTTTAATGGACCTGCAAAAATACAGGACGGCACATTTAACATTATCCACATTATAGAAATTGACAGATACAAGAACTTCGTTGACGATGTACAGAAGGAAATCGTACAAACCATCCCTAAATCCAATCCCTTTTTCCCACTCCTAACACACGAAATATCCCAAATTCATGATATCCTAGAAGGCATAGAACCAACGGAACCACCCAGGAAAAAGAGATCCATCAATATATTAGGCACTGCCTGGAAGTACATCGCCGGATCACCAGATCACGACGACTTTGTAACAGTAAAAAATGCATTAGATCAAACTATCTTAAATAATAACCAACAAGTAGTTATAAATGACATCTTTACAGAAAGATTACAAAACCTTACCCAAATTACCAATCACATAACCAAAGCAATTAAAAAAGATAACGATTTTGTAAACGAGGCTGCACTCAGCATGCAAATTAAGCTCAGATTCACAAAAGAAGAATTAACAAACATCAAATTCGCAATCCAATGGGCAAAACAAAATATTATAAATTCATTTTTGTTAAATAAAAAAGAAATAAAATTAGCACTAGAGAAAATAACAGATGACAATATTCTATTCACATCAATAGAAGAAGCCCTCAAGTTTGCAAACATTAAGGTCCTTTACAATCAAAGAAAAATTTTGTATATCATTGTAATCCCGCTCACTAGCAAAGAACAATTCGATAACGTTATAATTAAACCTGTAAACAGAAATAATAGAATCATAAGTACCAAGTTTAATGAAATAATGAAAAATAACAATAAAATATTTGGCATCAAAAGTGAATGTGCAATAATAAATAATGTAAAAATCTGTAAAAGTGACAAATTGGTAAACATATCCAACGATACTTGCATCCCACCGCTACTAAACGGAATGAATTCATCTTGCCCAATTGCACACGGCTACCATATACCCCAAATAGAAAATATCTCACCCGGTGTCATTCTTCTTAACGATTTTATTGGAACAATAAACAATGATACGGTTAATGGAACATTTTTAATCAAATTCCACAACGCTACATTGCGAATAAACGACAAATATTACAGAAACTTAGAAGCTCCACTTTTGGAAGTTTCTCCACCAACAATTCAACAAACGCCGGTTGAAGATGAATTCATAAGCCTACTATCCTTGGAAATGTTAAACCACTTGCACATTAATAATACCAAGTCCATCCATGAACTCAAGTCAGACTCTGTTGTTACTAAATATACCACGTTCTCTTTATTTACCCTTTTTGCTATTTGCCTTGTTCTAATAAGGCTCTTTACAAAAAAAAGAGAAAAAGTAATTATTCATACAATAGCCCCTACCCATGAATTAATACAAGCCCCAGTTGCTCGAACAAAATTGCACGAGCCGAGGCCACAAAAGATAGACGATCTACCTTACTTCTAACGATTGGGGACAATCGTTTTTAAAGGGGGAGGAGTTAACACACAATATGTTATAAACTCAAAAGATATTTGGCACATGTAAATACAGTTCACACGAAAATATTTCATCAACTCAAAGTTGCACATCCGGTGGTTAACCTGTTAAACCCAAGAGATAGTTGGCGCGTGCAGACATAATTATCACGAATTTCTTTCATTTCATTTTAAACACATTTTCGTTCTATATTAAAAGTGCAATGTCTGGCTTGAATTGCAAAAACGTTAACATCAACGTTTTCGCTACGTTCAATGGAAATTTGATAAATTAAAATAAATGAAAATGAATTTAGTATCGTAAGCAAATAATGTAAGCATGTATTGGTATTGCAATAAGTCTCTTCCAAATAACAAACAGACAACGAAATCACTCTGTTTGTGAACTTCGTTGAATAAACGTAAAGTCGCGGTTTTCGACAAACCAAATTAAAACCTTTGTTTCAATTTAGACAGTGTCCGTGATACTTTGGACAAGTATCGCGTTTTTTTTTTTGAGACCTTAACTTAGGAAGGTCTAACTGGCGCCCGAGCAAATTGGGTAATTAAGTCACCCATCGCGTTAAGGTAAAGAAGGAGGCCCCTAAGTATCCTTACGGAAAAAAGGACGCGTTTGCACGCAAGCCGCTTTACTAGTGAAAAAAAAAGACTTACCTCAATCACAATTGAAATCATATCAACAAAAAAAAAAAACAAAAAAAAACTACTAGAGTGAACTCTAAAGATAAAATTTCGATAATACGATACGGAAAAAAAAGAACAACAAAATCTGATCAATATCTAATCATAAAAAAAAAAAAAACAAAAAACCACAGTTGAAATCATAGCAAAAACAAAAAATCTACTAGAGTAAACTCTAAAAGATAAAATATCGATTATACGATACGAGAAAGAAAAACAACAAAATCAAGCTAAAGAAAAGATACACACATCAAAAATAACTAAATCTAAAGTGTTGTGAAAGTGACTTCATCATTTACATTGTGAGACCTTATCAACGGTACTCTTGAAACCAAATTGGCATCTCTGTAATCCAACCTATACAACGAGGACACACACATCAGGATACTCCAAGTCAACACCACCATCTCTACATTTACCAAAATGAAGATAACTCTACTTATTTTATCAACCTTTTTAACTCTCTTCACCCCTTCGGCAACCGAGCTACAAATTTTGAACTACACACTGTCACACCTCGTAACTATTTTTAATGGACCTGCAAAAATACAGGACGGCACATTTAACATTATCCACATTATAGAAATTGACAGATACAAGAACTTCGTTGACGATGTACAGAAGGAAATCGTACAAACCATCCCTAAATCCAATCCCTTTTTCCCACTCCTAACACACGAAATATCCCAAATTCATGATATCCTAGAAGGCATAGAACCAACGGAACCACCCAGGAAAAAGAGATCCATCAATATATTAGGCACTGCCTGGAAGTACATCGCCGGATCACCAGATCACGACGACTTTGTAACAGTAAAAAATGCATTAGATCAAACTATCTTAAATAATAACCAACAAGTAGTTATAAATGACATCTTTACAGAAAGATTACAAAACCTTACCCAAATTACCAATCACATAACCAAAGCAATTAAAAAAGATAACGATTTTGTAAACGAGGCTGCACTCAGCATGCAAATTAAGCTCAGATTCACAAAAGAAGAATTAACAAACATCAAATTCGCAATCCAATGGGCAAAACAAAATATTATAAATTCATTTTTGTTAAATAAAAAAGAAATAAAATTAGCACTAGAGAAAATAACAGATGACAATATTCTATTCACATCAATAGAAGAAGCCCTCAAGTTTGCAAACATTAAGGTCCTTTACAATCAAAGAAAAATTTTGTATATCATTGTAATCCCGCTCACTAGCAAAGAACAATTCGATAACGTTATAATTAAACCTGTAAACAGAAATAATAGAATCATAAGTACCAAGTTTAATGAAATAATGAAAAATAACAATAAAATATTTGGCATCAAAAGTGAATGTGCAATAATAAATAATGTAAAAATCTGTAAAAGTGACAAATTGGTAAACATATCCAACGATACTTGCATCCCACCGCTACTAAACGGAATGAATTCATCTTGCCCAATTGCACACGGCTACCATATACCCCAAATAGAAAATATCTCACCCGGTGTCATTCTTCTTAACGATTTTATTGGAACAATAAACAATGATACGGTTAATAGAACATTTTTAATCAAATTCCACAACGCTACATTGCGAATAAACGACAAATATTACAGAAACTTAGAAGCTCCACTTTTGGAAGTTTCTCCACCAACAATTCAACAAACGCCGGTTGAAGATGAATTCATAAGCCTACTATCCTTGGAAATGTTAAACCACTTGCACATTAATAATACCAAGTCCATCCATGAACTCAAGTCAGACTCTGTTGTTACTAAATATACCACGTTCTCTTTATTTACCCTTTTTGCTATTTGCCTTGTTCTAATAAGGCTCTTTACAAAAAAAAAGAGAAAAAGTAATTATTCATACAATAGCCCCTACCCATGAATTAATACCAGCCCCAGTTGCTCGAACAAAATTGCACGAGCCGAGGCCACAAAAGATAGACGATCTACCTTACTTCTAACGATTGGGGACAATCGTTTTTAAAGGGGGAGGAGTTAACACACAATATGTTATAAACTCAAAAGATATTTGGCACATGTAAATACAGTTCACACGAAAATATTTCATCAACTCAAAGTTGCACATCCTGTTAAACCCAAGAGATAGTTGGCGCGTGCAGACATAATTATCACGAATTTCTTTCATTTCATTTTAAACACATTTTCGTTCTATATTAAAAGTGCAATGTCTGGCTTGAATTGCAAAAACGTTAACATCAACGTTTTCGCTACGTTCAATGGAAATTTGATAAATTAAAATAAATGAAAATGAATTTAGTATCGTAAGCAAATAATGTAAGCATGTATTGGTATTGCAATAAGTCTCTTCCAAATAACAAACAGTCAACGAAATCACTCTGTTTGTGAACTTCGTTGAATAAACGTAAAGTCGCGGTTTTCGACAAACCAAATTAAAACCTTTGTTTCAATTTAGACAGTGTCCGTGATACTTTGGACAAGTATCGCGTTTTTTTTTTGAGACCTTAACTTAGGAAGGTCTAACTTACACATTAAACAGGGATTAAACCGGCTCAAGACCTCCTGCTTCTATATTTAAATAGAAGACAAGTTTTTAACAAAATGGCAAAGTGACATTGATTTTCGTGGCTGCACACTACTATTATCATGATTTCGGGTCCGTGACAACCCTCTTCAGAAAGCCTTGCTGCAATTGTTGAAAGTAAAACCGAACTCTGTAAGGCCAGGCTCTCCCCAAACGAATGAGAACTACTGTTGTAAACCTTACTTTTCAAGTTTTCTTCACACAATTGCCCACGAAAATACAACTCACTCTTGCCACCTCTAAAGAGACTCCACATCGAGAGCTATCAATAGATTTGTTTTACAACGTGTGTGTGTGTTGTAAAAAGAGTTTAGTTGACTATGTCAACTTGTGTGCCGTACCGTGCATGTACGTATGTTTAGCTCGTTTGTTTTATTTCGGTCTGTTGCTGGCCTTATAGAGTTCGGTTTTACTTTCAACAATTGCAGCAAGGCTTTCTGAAGAGGGTTGTCACGGACCCGAAATCATGATAAAAGTAGTGTGCAGCCACGAAAATCAATGTCACTTTGCCATTTTGTTAAAAACTTGTCTTCTATTTAAATATAGAAGCAAGAGGTCTTGAGCCGGTTTAATCCCTGTTCAATGTGTATACGCAACAGACCGAAATAAAACAAACGAGCTAAACATACGTACATGCACGGCACGGCACACAAGTTGACATAGTCAACTAAACTCTTTTTACAACACACACACACACGTTGTAAAAGAAATCTATTGATGGCTCTCGATGTAGAGTCTCTTTAGAGGTGGCAAGAGTGAGTTGTATTTTCGTGGGCAATTGTGTGAAGAAAACTTGAAAAGTAAGGTTTACAACAGTAGTTCTCATTCGTTTGTGGAGAGCCTGGCCTTATAGAGTTCGGTTTTACTTTCAACAATTGCAGCAAGGCTTTCTGAAGAGGGTTGTCACGGACCCGAAATCATGATAAAAGTAGTGTGCAGCCACGAAAATCAATGTCACTTTGCCATTTTGTTAAAAACTTGTCTTCTATTTAAATATAGAAAACAAGAGGTCTTGAGCCGGTTTAATCCCTGTTCAATGTGTAAAAGCAACAGACCGAAATAAAACAAACGAGCTAAACATACTTACATGCACGGCACGGCACACAAGTTGACATAGTCAACTAAACTCTTTTTACAACACACACACACGTTGTTGTAAAAGAAATCTATTTATGGCTCTCGATGTGGAGTCTCTTTAGAGCTGGCAAGAGTGAGTTGTATTTTCGTGGGCAATTGTGTGAAGAAAACTTGAAAAGTAAGGTTTACAACAGTAGTTCTCATTCGTTTGTGGAGAGCCTGGCCTTATAGAGTTCGGTTTTACTTTCAACAATTGCAGCAAGGCTTTCTGAAGAGGGTTGTCACGGACCCGAAATCATGATAAAAGTAGTGTGCAGCCACGAAAATCAATGTCACTTTGCCATTTTGTTAAAAACTTGTCTTCTATTTAAATATAGAAAACAAGAGGTCTTGAGCCGGTTTAATCCCTGTTCAATGTGTAAAAGCAGCAGACCGAAATAAAACAAACGAGCTAAACATACTTGCATGCACGGCACGGCACACAAGTTGACATAGTCAACTAAACTCTTTTTACAACACACACACACGTTGTTGTAAAAGAAATCTATTGATGGCTCTCGATGTGGAGTCTCTTTAGAGCTGGCAAGAGTGAGTTGTATTTTCGTGGGCAATTGTGTGAAGAAAACTTGAAAAGTAAGGTTTACAACAGTAGTTCTCATTCGTTTGTGGAGAGCCTGGCCTTATAGAGTTCGGTTTTACTTTCAACAATTGCAGCAAGGCTTTCTGAAGAGGGTTGTCACGGACCCGAAATCATGATAAAAGTAGTGTGCAGCCACGAAAATCAATGTCACTTTGCCATTTTGTTAAAAACTTGTCTTCTATTTAAATATAGAAAACAAGAGGTCTTGAGCCGGTTTAATCCCTGTTCAATGTGTAAAAGCAACAGACCGAAATAAAACAAACGAGCTAAACAAAATAATAAAATTGAATAAAAAAACAAGCAAGTTTAACAGAACTATTACTAAAATTGAACTAAAAAAACATATAAATATTATATTATATTTTTACAAAATTATTCAATGTAAAAAAAATATATACTGCAGAGGGTAATATATAAGTACATACGAGTATGATCATTGCCAGCGAAAAGAACAAATAGCAGAAACATCAGTAATAACGAAAGAAGTGTCAACAGTAGAAGTGCTAAGCAACCATAATAAATTTCCATGTAATGCGGTAAACATCGATAATTAGCAATAGCAACAACATCATCTATTAAAATAATCTATTTTCGTTGATCTCTTTCATTAAAAAAATTATGAAAAGACGCTCAGAGAGTGCATGAGTTTTGTGGAGATGAGTTGTATGCTTTAACATTTTTTTAAAGAGAGAAAGAGACTGTACCTGTAGTTGGTCGAATACAACTTGATGCTCTGGAATATATTTATAACAGTTCTCTTGAACAAGATACAAGAAAGGGCACTTCATTAAACATCATCATTAGTTCAGCGGGACCTGATCCAAAGTGGGAGGATACGAATGAAGCTATGATAAATAATTTTTGGGTGAAGAAGACGTATTACTAATTGTACCAAATATCGATTGCAGCAAAAAATACTGGTTTTATACATTAATATAAACATTAAAGAGACTTTTTATGTAAGATAAATGAGAAGTAGTGATACGATAATGAAAAGCCTGAAGAGTTCAGCTTTACAAATATTGGAAAAATATTTCTAAGACTTTTTTGAACAACATTGACGTCTGTTTTTATTAAAATAGATGTTAATAAGTAAAGAGATGCTTAGAAGCGAAAGTATTAAGTTAACATAATAACGGAAACCATCGTAGTTACAATAATCAGGGCAATAATGCTGTAGATCTATTCGAAATGATAGTGTTCGCAGCTCTTTCCAGGGATATATTTGGAATATAATATAATACTCGTAATAGAGTAATGATAGACTTAGGCAGAATATCGGTGGAAGATCCGGACAAAATAACAGAGGCAGTTTCAGACAAAACCACAGGGAAGCTGGGAGCACGGTTGATGAAAATCTGGTAAGTTTTCTAACAACGAATCATTTTAGATATGCACTTTCAGTAGTATTACTGACAAGTATAAGGATTCGCATGACAAACTGCTGGGCTTTAAGAGACTGACTTTGGATTACCCTATTTCATTTTCATCAATAATTAGAAGGGCTAAGATTACACAGGAGATTATGTTTGGAGTTCGATGAGGTTGCTACTACGTCGTGAAATTTGGCTACTTTTCAAGGTAAATATTTTGATGCAATTTAAGGTCAGATCATCTTGAAGCCTTTAGGAGCTATAATAAATATCGAAAATGAGACGTTAAGTGTTAATAATAATGTAATGGTCACGAGATACATCAACTTGAGCAATTGGTAATGGAAAATCTGTAGAAATAAGTGAATAATAAGGAAAGGTGTGTTCTGGGGAGATAATTGCACTGTTATAATGACTTGATATTTCAAGAAGGGGAGACTTTAGGTAATACAAGGATTATTCAACATGAGATACTGGCCATGAATAATAGACCAGTGTAAACGAGGATATATCGGAATCCGCATGTAGGTGAGCAGGAGATATACGACCAGATTCAGGATATCCTTAGAAATGGTATTATAACTAAGAGTAAATCGCCATATAATAGCCCTTTATTGACAGTGCCCAAAGAGATAATAAGACAATCCTGGGCAGAAAAGTTGGAGGGTCGTTATATACTACAGGAAGCTGAATGAAATAACCATAAACGATAAGTTCCCTATAACAAATATTGACAGCGCTTCTGGATAAATTAGGGCATGCTCCATATTTTTCTACTATCGATTTGGCGAAGGGGTTTCGCCAGATTCTGGTCTTAACCAGTCCTTCCTGGTCGAAGAAGGTTGATTAATAAGATTTGTGTAGTGTATCTTGACGATATATTGATAAAGTATACGAAACTTAAGTCTAATGTTAATCTCTGCATATTGGTAGTAATCTGCATTAATTTGGTCAAAATAGTGTATAACTGGTATGAATCACATGCCTGAGAATTTTAAAACTGTTTTGGCTTAAACCTCGTGATAAAGGGCCAGAGGAACCTTACAGTCATTCAAAGAATGTTCGCGGTATTATGTAGAGTGAAAAACTCTAACTATGCATGTATACGGATAACTCTTGAATAGCAGAGTGGGCGACGAAAGTTAGGAGTTGTAGGTGTTTCGTGTTGACTGTTTTAAGGATCACGTATAAGAGCATTTAAGCCACATGACGTAGAATAAAGAACTCTGCACAGTCTGTTTGGAGAGTTCGTTCGCGATTTGTATTGACTGTTTTAGGAATCACGTATAAGAGCATTTAAGCCAAGTGACGTAGAATACAGAATTATACACAGTCTTTCGGGCGCGTATGTTCTCGATTACTGTTACGTTTCTCTGAAGTCGTTAAGAGTTTGGACTGCACAATAATTGTCTAGCAAGTACGAACGTCATGCGGTTCGAGCTTCGCTTTGTGCTTTATTTTGATGTTGTGAATTGCCTTTTTAACCAGAGGTATTTTTAAGTCTCGGTGGATGTTTTCGTTTCTCATATACCAGGGCGCACCGGTAATCAGCCGCAATGTCTTCGATTGGACTCTTTGGATTTTATCGGGCTTGCTTTGCCCCAAAGCTGAGCATCGTACAGCCGGATAGGTTTTATTGTACTGTTGTATAGCAAGTTTTTAATTCGCATTAAGGAGCCAGTGAAGTTGATGGACCTTAAGTTTCAGTTGAGTTTTCTTGGATTCGATATAACTTCTCCAGGTGAGTCGGCGATCCAGGTGGATTCCAAGGCATGTAACATTATCAGAATGATTCGTTTCAATGTCGGGTGCGAAAGTTACCTTTGTGCATTAAGCCTCATTGACTTTTATTCTCCAGTCAGAGATCCAAGGTTCCACTCGCCTTACATGTACATTCATAGATGCAATATCCTGCTTTTTATGTGAGGACATTAGTATTTCGCGGTCATCGGTGACGCGTTGCCCACATTTGAATCTGAATCTGCGGGTTTCTAAGTAAGAATCAAGAATTCAATGCATATGTATTTGCTGGTAAGTATTTGCAAATTGTGTAGGTCAAACCAAAGGCCAGACTTTTTCAAATGCTTGAGTTACATCCAGAAATACGCCGCAGCAATATTCTCACCGTTCAAATCATTTTTCAATTGCTTGGGTCAGGCGGTTTAATTGTTCGATGGTGCTGTGAGCTTCCCGGAATCCAAACTGATGGTCTGGTATTATGTTATTTGACACGAAGGACGATTTTATTTTCGACAAAGGAACTTTTTCAAATAGTTTGGATAAGCAGGGAAGCAAACTGATCGGTCTGTATGAGGAAGGTATCGATTTGCCTTTTCTTGGCTTTAAAATCATTTGAATCAGAGAAATTTTCCACTCTTTAGGCTCAAAATTGAGTTAAATAATTTTGCCAGGACCTTCACAGCAATATAGGGAAGTTCTAAGATCATTTTAGGAGTGATATAATCGTATCAGGTGCTTTACCTGGATTCATGGTTTCTTTAATGACACGCAGAACTTCATATGCGTTAGTAAACAATGGAATTAAGGCAGACACTTTATCATCTGGTGGAAGAAGGTCGCTAGGATTTGTCATGGATGCTAGTTTGAACTCATAAGATGCAGTTTTGCAGCAGGGTGGACATCCAATTTGCAGGTTGCAATGGTGTTAGATTTTTGAGGTGTTCGCACCAAACCGAAGACATGGTTACGGAAGATGAGACTTATAGGCAGACAAGTTAGTACCTTAAGATGGGACAAACTAAACAATAATAGAAAAAAGGTTGTATAAGTACTACAGAGGTATGTACAACAAAATCGTAACAGATAATGGGTTCAAGGGTATAAATACGATGGCATTTCAATAATTCGCTGAGTTTTCAAATAAAACTCAGTTTTGTTTGCAAAAAAAAAATAACATAATATCCTTTTAGCTCAATATACTTACTCCAACGTTTCTCCAATTTTTTGTATCCCTTCAAAAACATAGGATTTTTCCAGTTCCATAATGGGCATAAAGGACAAAATGAGTAAGGCGATGGAATTTTATAACAACAGCTACTGTTGGAGCAAGGGTTGTTGTGTTTTTTTTTTGTCACTGGATTTTGTTTTCTCTTTTTTTGTTTAATGTTACTTTTTTGTGTTTAGTGTAAAGTGTGCTATTTTTGCGTGTTTTAATTCAGTGTGTTATTTTATTTTTTCGTTCACTTATATGTGTGTATGTACAATATGTGTTTCATTTATGTTCTATATTCAATGTTTAATTAAATGTTTAGTTTTACAGTGTTGTGTTTTTTAACGTGTAAAATAATTGTTTGCAAAAATGTTTACAATATTTGTTTTAATGTTCAAGTAATTTTCGTTGTTTATGTTCACAATAATGTTCAAGGTAAAAAGAGTTTGTAAAGTTTTAATGCTAAATAAAGAAACGAGACAAAAATTCAGGGACAACGAGACAAAAATTCAGGCATACACCGAAAACGGCTTTCAAGCTATTTCTAGTTATTTTGACGATAGAAATAAAAATTGTTACACGTATCGTCTAAAGAGTAGTAGGGTATCGCGGTCATCTTAAAAGTCATTGAATCATTTGCAGGACCAGATGAGGTAAAACGAGCACTGGAAAAAGAGAATTTTAACGTTCACTCCGTGGTAAATGTTCTTAACAATAAAAAGGTTCCCCAACCAATGCTCAAGGTCGAACTTCAACCTGACTCGCGGAAACTAAAGAAAAATGAAGTTCATCCTATATACAAACTTCAATATTTGTTATATAGAAGAATTACGGTCGAAGAACCCCACAAAAGATATGGTCCCGTTCAACGTACGTCGTCCACTCTGCAATTCTAGAGTTATCTGTTATACATACATAACTAGAGTTCTTTACTCTACAAAATATCGCGAACACTCTGTAAATGACTGTAAGGATCCTCTGGCCCTTTATCACGAGGTTTAAGCCAAACCAGGTTTAAAATTCTCAGACATGTGATCCATACCAGTTATATACTATTTTGACCAAATTAATGCAAATTCCTGCCAATTAGCAGAGATCCACATAATTGTGTTTGTTTTTATAAGATTTTATTTCACTTCGTCACGGGGGAAAACCCAAACGCACGATTGAAATTCAATTTAACAATTAAATAAATCTTCGCTTTGTATAAGCCAATGTGCACACACACATAGGCGCGCAACAAAGCGACATTAACAAAACAAAAGGACAATGGAGAATGTGCGAAAATATGAAAAAGAGATGGTGTACACAATGGTGTCAATGTACTTGACTTTATTTTTCATTTCGTTTATGTTCACAGCCAGTGCTGCTATAAAGTGTAGCACTGTATCAACATTCTGCCTCCCCATGACTCAGTGATTACATACAAAACTAAATACACTTAACAGTTAAAGGGGTTTCGGGCTGGACGTTTACTGGTTACATAGCACAGATATGTTTTGTAGGCTTGGACTCTGCCAAGCCCTATGGTGATGGCTCCTTCTTGCAGGATCAATGGATACACGTCTGCTCCGAATTCCAAGTCTATTGGAGAGTTACTTCTAGGGCCGATGTCGGCACTCGTGTCTGGAGAGAAGTTGGATGTGGGGTCCTCAATAAGTGGGTCGCAGTTGTCGTGGCAATTCTTCGGTGATAAGAGCCTTCGGCACCCATGTGCTTCGCGATTGCCGTGCCATCACATTGAAGGAGGCCAACAGCTAATTTTTAAAGCGGAAGGAAGGCTGGTCTCAGAATATCTCTCAATGAAGCCCAAGAGTCGAAATTATCTTCTGCCAAACGAACCGTCACGTTGGCACGAATACAACTGACCTTTGGGCGACTGGCTCAGCGGCAGTGGCATCAAATGGTCGCATCTCCGACAGCTCTCCAGCACAGGGCAGTCAGACACTAAGTGGCTCCAAGCCAGACAATTGCGGCAGTACCCCCGTCGGGCAACCGCTCCGTGTCGCGTCTTTGGCGACATTTATCGGAATAGCCGACAAAACTTCAAATCGTGGTCCTCTCGACAAAGACCACAGGAGTACTGCCAGCCGCCAGGGCGCTCGTGTTGACTTCGATGACGATCTAGGGGGTCATCAGAGCGTTAACGTCTCGATAGTTAGCCAATCATCTCAAGAGGAAGATACAAAAACAAGTTATTGAAGTTCTGGACAAGGGATGGGGTAAAATAGCCTAGTCAGTCAGAAAGCAGATTGATGGCTTTAGTTATAGGACGTCCGATGGTGCCGTCGGTAGATAGTATGTCCACAATCCTAATATTGTCTGTGACGGGGTGTTCCGGAAATACGACCCATCTTTCACTCGTTGGGATACAATTTTTCATCCTTTATGACGACAAGATCGATAATTTTAATGTTATCGTGTTGATACTTCCATTTGTATCTTGATCTCTCTCTCTCTCTCTCTCTCTCTGGAGCAAGAATCGAAGTACCGATGAGAAAATGTGCTGGTGTCAAAGGGAATAATCTGATGGGTCATCGCTGGTAGGGATTAAGGGTCTAAAGACAGGCTGCTATACGAGCTAATATTGTTGAGTTCTTCGAAGGTGAAGTTAATTTGCGGAACCAGCTCGCGCAGATGAGTTTATAATCACTTAACTCCCGCCTCCCTTAGGCCACCCATATGAGGAGCTCCAGGAGGTATAAATTTTCACTGAAAGTTCTGGTAAATATTCTGCTGGATGGTACGATTCTGAAAGAATTTTATGAACGCAATCTGATCCTTACGCATCGTTTCCGCTGCACCTACAAAATTTGTCGCATTGTTAGAATTGTGTCTCGCAGGGCATCCCGACAAATCTGGAAAAAGCGGCCAAAAATTATTGTGTTGATAAATCGCTCGTGGCTTCTAAGTGGACAGCCTTTGTCGCAAAGCACGCTAGTATGCAGACGTAACCTTTGGCGTCCCGTGAAATTTTTGATAGGAGAGGGTCCAGCGAAATCAACTCCTGTGTTGTTAAAGGGTCGTGACAACATTGTGCGCTCAGGGGGAAGTGAGGCCATAATCTGGGTTTGAGTGTGTTTTTCGTATAGTATACATGTTCGGCAATTGTGAATAACTTTTTTGACTAGAGACTTCAACCTGAAGATTCAAAACTCTGACCTTAGCACACGAACCATGAGTTGATTGTCGCCGTGAATCGTAATTTTGTGGACAAATTCCGTTTATAACAGTAATAGGCGAGCGTCATAAGGCAAAATAATTGGATGTATTTCATTATAAGATAAGGCAGGTGATTCTACAAGTCGTCCATTGGCTCTGATAGCAACTTTTTGTCTAAAAACGGTTAAGAGTTAGAAGGCAGCTGCTTGGCGAAATACGATTTTTTTCTCAGCTTGGAATTATGTTTTTGTGTTGGAATTATGTTTTTGTGGAGTCGTATCATAACATCTTGGATATCTACCGCTGTAATTTTCTTGTATGAAATTCTCCGGTATTTCGCCAGAATCTGAGGACATACGCCAATACTTTATAGGCTCGAGATAAGAAGGAAAATCTAGCCAAAGGGTCTTCAAATGTGGTTGTAGCAAGAACCGGTTTTGGCTCCAGATTTGTGTCTTCCAAAACTTCGTATCTAGGCCATCGATCTTGTGGACATTTCAGCCATGGAGTCCCTGCCACCATAGACAATGAGACATTAGATCATCTGGAGAGCAGGCTCGGCTGCTGATGTCAGCAGGGTTATATTCGGAATCTACGTGTCTCCAGTTTTCATTTCTAACATTTTCCAGAATAGTAGACGTTCTGTTGCCGTTATTGTAGAAAGTGCTACATGAACAGGGTGGTTTTGTAAGCCAGGACAGCACGATCGTTGAGTTTGTCCAGTAATGTGTAGATACATTTGCCAGTTAAAGCTTTGGAACAACTGAAGAGAAGTGTGTGTTGTTCGTATGTAGAGTGCAGCAGCGTAAGCGCTTTCTGATGCGTCACAAAAATCATGGATTTCCTCCAGACTTAATGGCAGAAATTGAATTCATCGCGGAATTTTTTATTGTGTCTATTATTGGGAAATTTTTCACCAAATTGTACCAACTCATTTGAGTAATTGGCTTTAAATTATCGTCCCACTTTATTTTGTCTAGCCAGACATGCTGCATAATCAGATTAGCCACTACAATCAATGGGGCCAACCATCCGCAAGGGTCGAAAAACTTGGCTTTCGTCGATAGAACTTCTCTTTTGGTACACGATTGTTTTTCTTCGATAAGTCTTCGTTGACGATCCTTCTGAGATATGCAACCAATTGACGGGTAAGTTTTGTTCTGGAGGCAGGTGCCCAATCTCCAAAAGATTATTCGAGATCCATTTTCTTAGCTCAAACCCTGCTGAGTCCAGGACTGAAATTAACTCCCTTCGGTAATTTACAGCTTCCTTTACGTCCACCGGCTAGGACGTATAAATTTAGTCGTATTATTTGCAAGGCTAAAGGGTATTTGTCATTCACATCTCTGATATTTGGCTTGGCTAGGTTCTAACAATATTTGGCGCTACATTAAAGTTACATCAGCAGGATGGAAAATATCATTTAAGCTTTTTTTGTTTGAGGTGGGGCTGGATACATAAAAAACGACTCTGTTGTCACTCGATCTGGTTTAATCACAGCGTGATGTGGTAAGTAGTAATGAGTGTATTCATTTACTTCCGATGGCGCAATTTTCTTCGTGTGACCTTATTCGAGATAGTCCAGAATGGACTGATCATACTGCTTCTGAATGTCCGGAGTCCTAAGAAGTTTATTTTCCATTCTATGGAATTGTGCCATGGCGATATTTCTCGGTGTCCACAGTTCTTTACAAGTTTTGAACGGCAGAATAATGATGTATCTTCCAAAAATGTGGCGACAGGTCGTAGCGTTAAAATTGTCTTCGCAGTACATGTCTTCTTCTGACCCTAAAATCTTTTTTGAGATCTCCTTCACCCCCCAAAAACGTGGTGAAGTTTTCTCGATGGAGATTTGATTATTGTTTTCTTTATGTTGATTGACGGGTTCGCAAATTACCCAGCCAAAACTACTTTTTTATGCCATAAAAGATCCAACTGACTTCGTCAGAGCTCCAACAGAGAATATTAAAGGGCCAATATCTATTCCAATCAGTAGATCAATTGGTCTATTTACTTAAAAACGAGTTGCGATGGGTCCATTGTTGTGGTAGACTAGACAGGATCTTCAAAACAGGTGCCCATTCTTCTAGCCCAAAACTAGGGTCAGCGCGAAAACAAGGGTTAAAAAGACAGGCTTTTGTAGAAGTTTCCCAAAAGAAACCTGCAGAGATTTTGTTTAGTTGGAAGTTTCAATCTTTAAGTTATTCCGAGATAAACGTAGCTCGAGATCTCTTAGCTAATTATAGCACGGTTATCGTATCTTTGTGCTCTAGATTCGTTTTGGACAAAAGCAGTAAACAACAAGGTTTCTCGATTTTGATTATTTTTACCCTCTTAAAAGGTCAAGGCAGGATACTAGGAGATTCTAATTTCTGTGTGGACTGTATCAAGGTTGTTAGGGCTGCTGCACTTGTACTAGGGCGTACACCAGCCTGTGTTGTTTCGCCACCTGTAGAGTTGACCTCGTTGCCTTTATGCAGAAAACTTTGGTGTTTAAGCTTGCAATCTCTACACTCTATGATCAGAAGAGAGACAATTGTAGCATAAATGTGAAACTTTTACGATATGTATTCGTAGATCAATGATGCTTTTCGCAAGAAATTTTGGACAAACTTTCAAGAAATGCCCTTCTCTACAAAGTTGGAAGTTTGGAGTACAATTTGTATTAGAGTCTTCGCGAATCTTTACATGATGCCTCCTTATAGTGTTTTCTTAACGTCTTCTCAATTGGAATCTCTGCAGCTATTTTCTCTCGATCTCGGCACTCCAGATATGACCGTTTTACTTGATGCCACAGAGAATAGAGCTCCACTTGTATTTGCTCCAATCTATTTTGTGACTGAATAGACGGATTCGAAGTCCATCAAATCATTGACACAGGTGATTTGTCCGTCAATGCCTTCGCCATTATTTCATCCTTAATATACTTTTAGTATCAATCCGGGTCAAAATAAGTTGATTAATCGCAATAATCACCATAAAAACTTTTCCAAAAATTCAAAAAATGTTTACAGAAGATCGCCAAAAAGTTTTTCAGAAAATTGTGTATGAGGTAGCCTAAATTTTTTTCAAAATAAAATTGCAAAAGTTTTCAAAAAGTCGCCAAAATTTTCTCAAAAACTCGCCAAAATATTTAAAAAAATCGCCAGAAAGTTCAAAAAATTTTCCAAAAAAATTGTTTCAAAAGTTTTTATAAAAATCGCCAAAAAAAAAAAAGTTTTCAAATATGTGCCAAAAAAAAAAAAAATTTAAAAAAATTACCAAAATGTCTTGAAATTTTCGCCAAAATGTTCCAAATTTTTTTTGATCAAAGTAAGAATCAAGTGTCTTTGTTGTTGTAGATTTTGATTTGACTCAAAGGTACGTAACTTCAATTATTTTTATTCGCACGTCACTACAAAAATTATGTCGACGTAAAATTATGTCCAGGATCATGCAGCGAACTTTGCTTCAATGTCGGGCACGAGATAGCAGCCGTGCCGAGTCTATAGCTGCACCTTCATCATTTGCTTGTTTTTTTTTGTGCTGAAATCTTGGGTACTAACTACTTCTTCACAGCGAATTTGTCCTTCCGAAGTCTAGGGGTCGTTTTGTTGCGGGATCCCTGGCTTCCTTTATTATGGGGCTTCCAAAATGGCTGTGACTTCTTCAAATATGGCGTAGCGTCCTCAAATACGACGGTGGCGTCTTCCAATATGGTGTTGTCGTTGGCTTGTGGCACAATATATATTTTTATATATTCACTTCTGCACTTCTTTACACTTATGCACTATTCTAAATGAACACACACTTTATTTGTGTTCACTCTTTTTTCACTATTCTGTTCGCATGGAACAAAATGATTGAGCAAGGGGTTTTGCTTTTATTGTCACTGTTTTTTTCTCTTTTTTTGTTTAATGTTACTTTTGTTCTATTGTGTATATTTGTAATAATGTTTACAATATTTGTTTTAATGTTCAAGTCATTTTCGTTTTTTATTTGTTCACAATAATTTTTAAAGTAAAAAGAGTTTTGTAAATTTTCAATGTTCAAGATTTCTCATTTTTTTTTGTTTTAATAAGATTTTATTTCACTTTGTCACGGGGGAAAACTCAAACGCACGATTCAAATTTAATTTAACAATTAAATAAATCTTCGCTTTGTGTGAGCCTGTGTGCCGTTTTAGGACACACGCATAGGCGCGCCACAAAGCGACATTAGAAATAACTAAACAAAAGGACAAGGAAGAAAGTGCGAAAATACGAAAAAAATGGCTTGTGTACACCACGGTGTCAATGCAATCGACTTTATTTTTCATTTCGTTTATGTACACAAGCCAGCTCATATTCTCTATAGAAACAGTGCTGCTACAAATTGTAGCAATGTTTCAACAGCTACCACTCTGTTATTTAAGAGCGACCAATTGAGGTCGAGTATGGGAACTGCAATAATGTCAGGATTTATTACATGATGGTAGAAATAAGCAATCTATATTCAGAGGGAAAATGAGGCCAGAAAACAATATAGTGATCAGAGAAAAGATGGATATATATAGAACTATAAGGCAATGAGACACAAGGAAAAGCCGAAATTTAGAAAAGGTGAATTAAAGAATATCCATGGTTCAAATGTTAAAAGGCAGTACAAGTACGATGGCTTAGTTGATGTTAAACAACATGAGAACTGAAGTAGTACTCGTAATAAAATCATAAATGGGTAATTACATCAACATGTATTTAGTTTTGTATGCTATGTAAATAGTTTAAAGTATTATATGAATTAATGTATGTGTATTTTTTTTAAGATATTATAAAAAAAATACATAAAGTGATATTATATACATTATCGAAAGGGCCGTTCATCTCTAACTCCTTATTTCTTATTGTTTATTTTTATCATTCTCTTCATAATTCATTGTAATTTATCGTTCGTCTTTTTTGTTAGGGTAAAACCGGTTTCATACATTCTTAAGAAATTAGAGCTTAGCGATACGTAAGAAATGTTCAGATAGCCAGTCTCTAAATAGCCTTATACCAATAAAGTCTACATTTTATTCAAATTACATAAGTCGCCCTCCATACACAGGGTGGAGCGCGGTAATTGGCTTATTTTGGAATGAAATAAAAAAATGAACCTTAGAAATATTTATTTTATATTTTTATTATATTGAACAGTATGGGAATTTTTAAATTACATGGTTTTAAACAGGCAAATGTCGACCTTTGCTATCCACACACTGCTGCATTCGTTTTCATAAATTTAACAAGCATGTTGACTGGTATTCTGCCAATTTTAGCCTCAATATAGTGAATTAGGTCTTCCAAGGTGTTGAGACGGTTGACATACACCTTCGACTTCAGGTAACTCCATAGGAAAAAATTGCATGCGGCTAAGTCTGGTGAACGTGCCGGCCACTTCCCATCACCCCTCAAAGAGATAAGTCGTCGAGGATACATTTGCCTCAAACAATTCATGGTAACCCTTGCTGTGTGTGCCAAGGCACCATCCTGTTGGAACCAAGTATCCTCTAATAGCATTGCCTCAAGAGCCGCATGAAAAAAAGTCTGAAAATGCCAAGAGCAAGTGATTTCTTCCTAGCAGAGCGTTTCGGAAATTGCAGTACTGCTGCTCTAACTATCTTGATGTTTTGTGGTGTTGCAATCCTTCTCTCAGGTCCCTTTCGTGCACATGGCACATTCCCTGCTGTTATCAATAAAGGTTCCCAATTTACAATTAATTGCCGTCCAGGATCACGTCCGCGTGGAGGAACAGCGAATCGTAAACGAAAAGCACGCTACGCTGATATGATCGAGTGCGCATTTGCAAAATACGCTTCAACACACGTGTCCAATGAATGGTGGCAACTGACGCACACTCTCGACTTTTTTTGACCAATAGTGCCGCCACAGCCTGCTGTGCAAAAAAGCAAATTCAGCACTCCACCCTGTGAATGAACAAAGAGGCACGAGACAAATGCAGACATAAGAAGAGAGTCAATGTCACGATGACGCGAAGAAGCTAAGACGTATCTCGGTGTTGCTAGATCATTTAATTTTCATGTCTTTTTATTCTTCATTCCTTATTTTTTTTTTTTCTATTCAAATACAAGTGAAATAAACATTTAATTTATAATAATAAACTGCACTAAATTTGGAGACTCAACCAAAACTTTTGTGTTTAAATTACGGATAAACCTGTAAAAAAAAACAATCCCAATAGTGTTGCTGCAAACTCGAAATATGAAAAGACAGCAAAAAACTAACGGGAATAGGCAAGAGAGTAAAGAGAGGGAGAGAGAGAGTAATAATATGTCTAGTTTAGGAGATTTTGATGCCAAACGTAGCAATTTGTTAACGGCCAAACGTGGTTTTGTTGTTGCTTTGCATAAGCTTGTGTTCGAGTATGATAAGAGATGATAAGATGATAGCTTCGCAGAGAACGTTTGCGCAAATTCGAAGGGTTTGAATTAAACGAAGAAGACTATGCATTCACGACGAAATCAAACTATGTTAGGGAGAATTTAAGTACAGCAGATTTTGTGTCAATATGCAATGTGTTGGGGTCGGATTACGACGTCGACGATATGTTTCTCCGCATATTTGAACAAAGGAAAGCTGCTGTGTGCCCAAATTTCGAACAACGATGATGACGACGACCACGATGACATTGGCATTCGAGACGACAATGAAGAGGTCGATGATAGTAAAGATGTTGTGAAGAACAATCAGAATATAATATTCCGAATTGCATCAAACAGCAGTGCATGGCAACCGCAGCTGTTAAGACAAAAATTATCAAAATAAACTTAGCGACAACAAATTGAACAAAAAAACGACAACAAAGTAAAGAGAGAAACATGCCCATTAGACAAGACTTTCAGTCAATTTTCTTGCCATAGAAGATTCTATTAGATCTTTTGATGGAAGTAGCAATTTATTCGTAAAAGCATGGATTGCCGAATTTGACGAAAATGTAGCCATCATGTACTGGGATGAGTTCAAGATATTCTTCTTTGCAAAGAGATCACTAAGAGGTTTGGCTAAGTTGTTTGTTTCAATTGAAAGAGGCATAACTACGTAAGTAAAAATGAAAGAGGCCTAAATATGTGAATTTGAAACGACTACAAACTGTGCACAGCTTCACAAACTTCTCATGGAATGAAAGATATACATTAATGAACGTGTCCAGGCATAATTTTTGAACATGAAATCGTTGGCGTCATGTGGTGAATAAGAAGACTAGGAATTAATGCAGAACGTTTAGTTGATATACAGGATTTGACTATAAACAAAGCCATACTTTACAATGCGATGAATATAAAGAGAAGATTTAATACGAGAAAGATTTAAACAGAAGAATGTATCAAATTGACATACTATAATCACTTTAAGGAATGAGAAGAAGGAATTAACTTGGGGCGAAAAAGGCCATACGTCAAAGGATTGTAGAAACAAGAAAAATGACGTCAAATGCTTTAATTGCAATATGTTTGGATCCATCTCAAAACAATGACCTTTGAGAGGAAAGAAAACCAAAATACGACGATTGGTATCGAAAGACATCATGAGTAGTGTTCAGAACCAAAACCGGTTTTTGCAGCTAAAACCGTCGACCGGTTTTAATGAAAACGTCATTTTCTGTTAACCGGGTAACCCGGTTTTTGCGTCGGTTAACCGGGTAAACCGGTTTTTTGTGTCGGTTAACCGGTTTCCAATAACACGTTTTTCATCGTTCAGACCAATTTACATATACACATGGTCGTGTGCACCCACTTTTAACGCGATGTTCCGTATGCCCAAAGAAGTTGCTATGCAGATGTTCCTCAACTTTGTCACTGTTCGCGTTCAAACGGGCCTGAAGTGGCCCACCCCCGCAAAGAGTGCGTTGCCAAAACCCTTTCATTAAAAGGTCCGTTTGCTCGCAAACGTGTCTCTCTGCCAGCCTCTCCCTCTCTATCAGTTTCGTAAACTTGAACGACAGAGGGATAGGCAATAGATCATTTTGCAATGCTCAAACACTTGTGTGTGCAAGCTCGAACATATAACTTCAGTTTAAGTGTTTTGAAGGAGAATAAAAGTGTGAACTACTTTATAAAACAAACCCGTGTGTTCATACTTATACGAGGGACAGACAGGAACAACGTGAAGAAGACGCTACAACAGATCAACATCCAGTGCGGTATCACCAGCAAAAACAGCGACGTGGAACGGTTCTACAGCCGATCCCATTATACATCAGTGAGCAGTGCAGTCCAGGAGTGCAACAGCAGGAATCCCGAGATTGGCCCTCCTCAACAAGTTGGAGTAGATGACACCCCAACATTTGGTCCTAACGACCGCGGAAGATAACCAGCGACCTAGAAGAAAAGTTTGTTCCAGCACAAAAGGTACGTACGCATGGATTTATAAAGTGTAGCCCTCACGAACATATGCTGTCCCTAAGTGAAAAGTTGGAAAAATAAATTTTAATTGTCCCTTCGAGTGCGTTGTTGTGTGAAAAATAATTGCGTGAAAAAAGTTCAATGGTTCGATAAGTGACATATTTCATTCTGTAGGGTACACACACATTTTGTACCGTTACCAGAAAGCCAGTCAATTCTTTTTTTGCATATTTGTTTCAAAAGCTTCGTTTTCATTATGTCAAATTCAATGGCAAACAGAAATGGCACATTCGTCGACATTTGCATTTGGTGTCAAACGCGTTTTCACTACAACGTCATAACTGACACAAAACCCAAATGGCAACATTTGACATCCACATTTGTTGTCAGTCATTTGCCACACCGTTTTCATTATGCTAGCTAAACACATCTGTCGTCATATGATTTTTGCGAGAAGAAGAAGAAATTAATTGAAATTTTTGTGTCAAAAGCGACGTGGTAGCAAAATTTTCAATTTTTTTTTAAACAACAAAATGTCCATGAATAAGCAAATTGCCGTCGCAGCGGCATTGGTACTAGTGACTACTTTAAAGGAATGGAAAGAAAAGAATGAAGCAAAAAGAAGTGCCAAAAAGTGGTGGATACGGCCAGGCTTGACCATCAGAAGCAGGAGTGGCTTCTATCGCACTCTGCATTGTAAGCTGCGGGACCAAGATCCGCAGTGGTTTCACAATTTTGTGCGAATGAGTGTCGAAGACTTTAATTATTTGGTGGAGCGTCTGGCGCCATATATTAAAAAGCTGGACACTAGATTCCGAAAATCCATCTCGGTTGGTGAGAGAGTGGCCGTAACATTACGCTATCTGGCGTCAGGCGATAGCTTTTCAAGCCTGATGGCTCCTATTAGGTAAAACTACCATATGCCACATCGTACACGAAACATGTGGAGCGATTTACGAGGCATTGAAAAATGACTATTTGAAGGTATGTACACATAGGTATGTCTCATGCTAATATACAAGTATATATCGAAATATTTGATTATTGGTAAAATATCTTCTTTTTAATTAAAGATGCCGAGTTCTTTTGAAGAGTGGTCCGTGATCGCGAAAAAATTTGAGGAGCGTTGGAATTTTCCGAATTGCTGTGGTGCTTTGGACGGAAAACATATAATGATCCAAGCCCCGGCTAATTGTGGATCCGAATACTTCAATTATAAAAAACAAAACAGTATCGTCCTGATGGCTTTGGTGGACGCCGATTATAAATTTTTGTTTATTGAAGTTGGAGCATATGGTCGTGAATTTGATGGAGGAGTATTCGCAAGGTCTATACCCTTTTGTTCGTACCATATGTAGAAATTTCATATTAATATTCCTATTTAAACGTTTATATGCTCGCTTTCAAGTGCACTTGCTGATAACACAATCAACTTTCCACCACCGAAGCCACTGCCACGAGAAGGAGATTCAATGCCATTTGTCATATTCGCTGACGACGCTTTTCCCCTCAAGCCATACTTGCTGAAACCATTTTGTTATCGTGAGCAAGTCATGCCGCACAAAATTTTCAATTACAGACTATCACGAGCAAGAAACGTGGTTGAAAATACTTTCGGCATATGTGCATCTCGATTCAGGATACTGAGAAGAGCAATTAATGTAAAGCCACAGAATGCGAAAGCTATCGTTCCAGGTTCCAGGGCGCAATTCGACTGCCTCAATCAGCCGCTCCGTCTGCTCGCTCGTCCAAATGTGCTGTAATTTGCGCACCCTCTTCTTCGAACTGGCGACGTCTTCCACATTCATGATTAGCACATCGTCCATGTCTATTCTATAATTCCAGAAGTCCGTTCTTGGCGCGATTTCCTCCTTTGCTCGTTTTCTTCCTTCGCTTGTTGAAAATGCCAGCAAAATCAGCTGTTTGCATGCCAACTGTGTTTGCATTTGCCAACATGTTGGCAAATGGATTCTCCTTGTCAAATGATGCCATATCGGTCAATTGTCATAAATTTACCCGTTTTCACTTGACTGCCATTTCGTTTGACAAAGCATAGTCATATATGACGTCAAACGTAAATGTCACCATATGACTACCCGTTTTCACCTAACTGACTACATTTGCCATTGAATTTGACATAATGAAAACGAAGCTAAACTCTTGGGATTTCGTCTTGCTTCATCATTCCCTTCGAGTACCTGCCATAAGCATAAGAATTGTTTTTGCAAAGAACCGGCAGTTTTATTTTCAACGACACATATTCACACACAACATTGGAGTCGCAGCCCTTTTTTTGACTCAGCTGGTGTACCATGTAGCTCTGCTTGTGTTCTACGTCAATTTAGAAGCAGAGAAGCAGCGTATGATCAAAGAGAGTGTTAACGAACATTCCCTTATTTGCCTATGATCTAATTAGAAGATCAAACGGTAGCCCTTTTGTCTCTGCTCCGAACAGATTGATTAGATGTGGTTGTGCCTGACGTCATACACACAAGAGAGACGCGGTTGTATCAAGTACATTTGGTGGTGGTTTTTTTGCTCGCTCAGAATTTTTCAGCTATCAGACACAGTGGTTTGATTTGGTTCAAGTGCCAATTGAACGGCACAGTGGCTTAGAGCGTAAATTTTGCGGAAATTATAAATCATGAAACATTAAAATTTCATAGTAGGTATTACAACTCGAGAATCACGAGGCACTTTGAACAATAATTTGGAGCTAACGTTGCACAGTGGGGCGAAGCAAATTAACTGATTCACCCTGATTATGTAAGGCGTAGTCGTTTTCCGACAGCAGGCGTAGTCGTAGTCGTTTTTTAAATTTTTTGGTATTATGTAAAATTTTCGACAGCAAAGATTTTGTAACAGATTGAAAAAACACAGGGTAAAACAATAATTAAAGTTTTTTTAATATTATGAAACAGTCTGTCGACAGAGCTGTCGGGCACAAAAACTTAAACGCCAATAAATGCCCAATTTGACATTTTATTACGACATACATAATACCAATATTTGTAATAGATTTTATTTCAGAGTCGTATTTTTGTCGTTTTCGCCATACATAATACCATTTTTAAAAAACGTCTAAAATACGACACAACTACGCCTTACATAATCAGGGTGATTATTTTGATTTTTTGGAGAAAATATTAAATATAATTATAAGTTGTCTCTTGGTCAGGTGGACCAACTCCCTGTGAACTTAAGCTAATATCGTTCAAAATACATTGTGCACAGTGTGCCAAAACGTAATTTTTTGGAATCTTCAAATATAAGAATATCAAAAAAAATTATCGCTTATCTCCTCAATATCTTCGCTCTGGATTATATTATCGTTTACGGTATCCCACAGCTATCTGAGCATTTTTTTGGATCTGAAAGAGGAATAAACAATTTAATAAGACATAATTTTTTGCATGGAGTAACGAGAATCGTTTGTCCCTTCAACATCAGTTTACTTTGAAACGCTTTTTTGTGATTTTTTCGGAAATTATTTTTACATTTCAATTTAAAAATTGAATGCATTTTGTCTCGCGACTAAGGGGTCGCAGTCTCATCTAACAAAACTATTATACTAGCAACAATTTGGAAATCGTGGAATAAAAAATACTATATTTTGGTCCCGAATACCAGGCGTACAATAAATATTTGCAATTGCGATTTTTAAGTGGCTCTTCAACTTGTAAGTGTTGTTCCAACATATAGGGTTCATCTTATTTTAAAAATTTACTACAAAATGGGGTTATTGGAAGATTTTCTAGTTCAATGTGAGGAGATCATTACATATGAAAAACAGATGAGAGAGACTGACGCTACGAAATACAACGAGACAACTATAGAGGCTGAGAGGCAAGAAGTTCACGATTTATGGATGGGCTGGAAAGAAAGTTATAAAAACTGCTGTGCTGACCCTGATTGTAGTAAGCAGGATAAGGCTACAATAAAAGGCAAGAAAAGTGAGGTACATGCTAAGTACATGAGTTGTATGACAATAATCGGCGAATGGAAGGAAAAATCGAAATGAACTTTAGTCGTTACAAATCAAAGAGTAGGTTCGTCTATTTCTGTTCCTCCGTGCGACACGGAACTTTTTCACGGGGATTATGTGACTTGGCCCAGCTTCAGGGACTTGTTCACCGCAATTTATATTAATAATAAAAAACTTATCCCTGTCGAGAAATTACACCATCTTTTTCAAAAAACAAGTGGGGAAGCGAGAGAAATAAATAAAAATATCCCTTTAACAGCAGAGGGCTTTTATATTGCGTGGACAAACTTGAAAAATCAATATGAGAATAAGCGAATTCTCATCAATAGTCAGCTGCGTACTCTCTTTAATTTGGCTCAGTGCACACACGAGTCTGCAAGTAGTCTTAAAAAGCTCCAACGAGATATTACGAATTGTATCTCCGTCCTTAAGCTTCATTCCATAGATATCGGATCATGGGATCCAATATTTGTTCTTCAATGTTCCTCAAAGTTACCGAAACTTACTCTATCTCTCTGGGAACAGTCTATTAATAAAAAGAACGAACTTCCAAAATGGGAAGAACTAAACAAATTCTTGACAGAGAGATTCCAAGCTTTAGAAAGCGTGTCCGATATAATTGGCTCTAACGAAGATGTCCCGCGAGCAAAGCACAATAATAGCTTCGACAAATCGAATCGTTTTAAAGTACATCATACAAAGGTAGATGATACGAAATGCAGTTTATGTAAAGCTTCTCACGCTTTGCGGGCATGCCCTTAATTCATAAGTATGAGCCATGAAAGCGGATTATCTGTGGTGAATAGAGAAAAGCGCTGCTTAAACTGTTTGGCTCAAGGCCATAAAAGGGTAGATTGTCCTAGCAAGAAAACTTGCTTAGAATGCAAGAAAGCCTCGGACCAACCCGAATAATAATGCTGTGATAGCAACAACGAGCAAAGTTTTGACCCCCAGTTACAATAATATACAGTCCACTGAAGTGCATTCGACGTCCTCGAATGTGCAGACACATCACACTACAGTGTCAAACAAAACAATGCTAGCTACAGCATGGATTAATATTTTTAAAGATGGCCAGTCACATAAAATTAGAGCACTTATTGATCCTTGTTCTGATGATACCTTTAAATCATCACGAATACAAAAGTTATAAAGGCTACCCACGCGACCTGTCTCGGCTGATATCACTGGACTCGGTGGGGAACATTTGACGAAATGTTCAAAAATAGCTTTATTTACAATTGGCTCTTTGATAAATCCAAGTTTCACTACGGAAACTGACGCAGTAGTAGTGCGAGACGTGACGGGTAATGTGCCCACACATTCGTTTGAGAACGTAGTAGTGGATCGTCTTCGAAAGCTAAAATTAGCGAATCCATGTTTTTATCAAAGTGGCCCAATTGATATACTTCTAGGAGGGAATGTGAATCCCTCAATTCTTCTCAATGGAATAGAACACGGAATTCTTGGCTCGCTTTTGGCCCAGGAGAAAGTCTTTGGATGGATTGTAACTGGCCCAACGAACAGCATGACCTCGCGACAAATGGTTCGAGTATCTCATTGCACAAGAGTTTCAATAAATAAGCAATTATCAAAATTTTGGGAGATAGAAGAGGTGCCGAAGAAATCTGATATCTCAGAGGAAGATAGAACTTGTGAGCAAATCTATCAGTCCACCACGGTGCGCACAGCTGACTGAAGGTATATGGTAGAATTGCCTTTTCGCCCAGTAAGCTTGCCAAATTCGACAAATGGGTCGAATCGATACATTGCACTCAGTAGAAACGAAAAGTCGTTGGCGCGCAAGCCAGAATACAAAATAATGTATGATGATGTTATTAAAGAATATTTAGCCCTGGGTCATATGGAAAAAGTTGATCCCACGGTAAAGAGTTCAGAAAATTGTTTCTACTTGCCTCATCATGGTGTCTTTAAACCAGAGAGCACCACAACCAAGTTAAGGGTAGTATTTAACGCGTCTTGTTCAGGCTCAAACGGGAAAAGTCTCAACGACGCATACATTGGCCCAGTCTTACAAAAGGACATTATTTCGTTGATACTGAAATGGCGTTTTTACAGATTCGCGTTTAACGCTGATATCACGAAAATGTATAGACAAATACTTGTTAACCCCAAACATATTCCTTATCAAAGGATTATTTAGATATTCACCTGACGAAGAGGTGGTAGATTATCAACTGAAAACAGTGGCCTTTGGGGTCAATTGCGCTCCCTTTTTGGCCCTAAGGACTTTGCTGCAGTTGGCAGCAGATGAGAGGAAGCGGTTTCCTATTGGGTCAAAAATATTGAAAGAAAACATGTATGTCGATGACGCCTTGGTAGTCTCGCATTCTATCTCGGAGAGTGTAGACGCACGGGAACAATTAATAGCAATACTAGCTTCCGCTGGTTTCCAGCTCAGAAAATGGACTGCAAATGATAAGGACATTCTAAAAGATTTGCCCCGAGATCATCTGTTCCATGAAGAATTTTTAAACTTCGAAGGTGGAACGCTGCCGCCGACTCGTTTTACTTCGTGGTGGAAAAAATTAAAGACAAAGACTGGTTCACCAAAAGAGAAGTGTTATCAGTAATATCTAGACTGTTTGACCCGCTGGGCTGGCTCTCTCCTGTAATAGTTACTGCTAAAGTCTTAATGCAAAATATGTGGCTTGAAGATACAGGATGGGATAAACCGGTAAAACCGTTAACCCTGCTCAAATGGAAAGAGTTTATTATGAATTATAAAGAAATTGAGCAAATAAAAATTCCCCGGTGAGTGCAGTATTCGCCAAATTGTATGATAGAGTTCCATGGGTTCTGTGACTCTTCAGAAATGGCTTACGCAGCGGTAATTTATGTAAGAGTTGAAGTAGAAGGGAAAATACATGCTTAACTTCTTGTCTCAAAGTCAAGATTAAGAAAATGTCGGTGCCGAGGTTAGAGCTTTGTGGTGGCTGTTAGCAAACTTAGCGCACGCGATTTGACCCCAATTCAATGTTCAAAAGAGCACAATATGTCCCTGGTCTGATTCGATCATAGTTTTAGCTTGGCTCAAAAAACCATCGCATAACTGGACCACGTTTGTAGCGAATAGGGTTTCAATTATACAGGAGAAGTTGTGCGGCCCTTGGCAGCACGTTGGTACCCACGAACGCCCGGCTCATCTAGCAACCCGGGGGCTGACCCCTTTAGACCTAAAGGGGACGGAGCTTTGGTGGAACGGCCCCTCATGGCTCCAAAAAGAACGTCAGTGTTGTCCCTTAAATATTCAAGTTCCCGATACGTCGCTTGAAGCCAAGCCAGTAAAGGTTCATGTAACTAGATCAGCCCCCCTTGAAGACATCTTGGAACGGTTCTCTTGTCTGTCCCGAGCAATACACGTTGTAGCCTATATTTTCCGCTTTTTTAACCGTACTCATATGACTTTTAAGAAAGGCTCTCACCCCAAAGCCCTCCGTTTGTCGGCAGAAGAACTGCTTTTCACTCGCTATCGGCTGATGGCCATGTCGCAGCGAATCAACTTTTCGAGCGAGTATTCTTATCTAGAGACAAAACAGTAATTGCCCTCTAGCAGCGCGCTCTCGCCCTGACTCCATTTATCGACAAAGATAGTTTAATTCGAGCAAATGGTCATCTTGGTTCCACTCTGGCCCTTTCGTACAACGAGAGACACCCGGTTATCATAGCCTACCAGAGCACGTTTGCTCGTTGACTTTATCCATAAAATCACCCTGCACGGAGGTATTCAACACACTCATGTCACTGTCCGACTGGAGTGCTGGATCATAAGAGCAAAAAAGCTGTCCCGAATACTTCGCCAAGTTCAACTTATGGGAGCTCTTCCGGTCGAAAGAACAAGTCTGAGCAGGCCCTTTACGAATACTGGCGTCGATTTCGCTGGCCCGTTTGATTTTAAGACATTCCATGGACGCGGCTGCCGCTTGACAAAAGGATACGTCTGCCTTTTTGTCTGCTTCGAAGCCGTCCACTTAGAACCCGTTAGCGATATGTCAACCGCCGCCTTTTTAGCCGCCCTGTCGAGGTTTGTCTCCCGTCGAGGTTGTCCCAGCAGAATATATTTTGACAATGGTCGGAATTTCGTTGGAGCTGCCCGAGAGTTCAAGTCTAGTCTTGCCAAAATTATCTCCGAGCTTAAAGATGAAGCGATTACCAAATATGGTCTTCAGCGGCTTGAATGGTACTTTATCTCTGCAGCCGCTCCCCATATGGGGGGATTGTGGGAAGCGGGTGTGAAAAACCCCTCCGTCACTTTTAAATCGTTGGAGAAAAGTCAAAATTGTCCATCAGGAATTCAGCAGACGATGAAAGCTAGAGTACCTGACTGAGCTCCATAAGAGAACTAAGTGGAAGATACCACACGAAACGACTTGGTTGTGCTACGCCAGGAAGCCGTTTGTACCAGCGATTGAAGACTAGGGCGTGTGATAAAGCTATACCCAGGTCAAGATAACAGGGTTAGGGTTGTCGATCTTAAAACCCAGTCTGGCGTCATCACTCGGCCCATTCACAAACTAGTTTTGCTTCCCAGATCTCACTAAACCCCATCCTTATCAACTTATGACAACCAGCATATGCCTCGTAGGAAAGCATCTCATTTGCGACCTATTAATATCTTTTATCTTCTCCACAGCCATGGATTTCCTGAAATAATATAAATGCCCCCTGTGTGACTCTCGGCATGGTTTTCGTCAAACGCGACATCATCAAGGAGCACTCGGCATGCAAGAACTGTTTGGGTCTGTCTCACCAGTTGGCCCAATGCAAAAGTAAATCCGAATGCTACCGCTGCTGGGGCAGTCACCACACTCTGATGCACCTGCCAAACTTTGCTTAGACTCCTTGGGAGCAGATGACAGCTTGGGCTGTAATGCGATGCAACGCTGATGCGGTCGCACATCCTTGTGCTATTGGACCCGAATAGCCCTATCAGCTACTACACACCATCAGACACATTTCCTCTCGCCTGGGACAGATGCACTGAACAACTCCGTGTCCAGCTTTCGTCCATGCGAAGCGATGGTCGTACCGTCACCAATCGACTTACCCGTCGCATCTTGCCAGCCCCAATTTGTCCCGGAACGAAAGTGAAACCAGGCGCCATACGAGAGCGGTACGCAAACGAAGTTCTTGCTGACCATGGGTTTCACATTCCGTACCCTTGTTGCGTCGAACTTGGAGCAGACGTTGCGGGAGCAATCTTCTGCGGTCTCCCCCGAAATGCCGAAATGATGCCCTTCGCCCAACAAACCATCTTCGGCTGGGCATTCTTTGGAACGATGCCGGTAGACAAGGATGCTGAGTAGCTGCGTTAGGCCAATTTATTATATATCTGGCCCTACTAATAGTTTTTCAGTATGTAAAAAACATGAATTAATATAAACTTTATTTTTACTGATGTAACATGAATTCAACTTTTGTATCTTTACTTTTAAGTACCCCCTTTTTTATTGCTGCACAGTTGGTGCAAGGCGGGCGGCATGTTCGCGTTCAAACGGGCCTGCAGTGGCCCACCCCCGCAAAGAGTGCGTTGCCAAAACCCTTTCATTAAAAGGTACATTTGCTCGCGAACGTGTCTCTCAGCCAGCCTCTTCCTCTCAATCAGTTTCGTCAACTTGAACGACAGAGGGATAGGCAATAGATCATTTTGCAATGCTCAAACACTTGTGTGTGCGAGCTCGAACAAATAACTTCAGTTTAAGTGTTTTGCTACAACGGATCAACAGCCAGTGCGGTATCACCAGGAACAACAGCGACGTGAAACGGTTCTACAGCCGATCCCATTATACATCAGTGAGCAGTGCAGTCCAGGAGTGCAACAGCAGGAATCCCGAGATTGGCCCTCCTCAACAAGTTGGAGTAGACGACACCCCAACAGTCACTAATACATCATCTACGACATGTTCACAAAACTAATATCGAGATCAAATGGCCCATTAGAAAAATATGCAAGAAAATCTTGCAGTGGCCTGGGTGAAATATTCACCCCTATCATGAATAAAGTTCCCTCCGGAATATTTTCCCTTTTCACATTCACGTTATTGTGAATAGTGTTCGGAAAAAATTTCCCTTGTTCGAAAAAATTCCCCTTATTGGGAATGAATTTTTTTGTGGAATGTTGTTCACTTTTCACTGTGATTTGTTCATTCTATTTTAACTGGCGAACAGAGCAGACGCAAAATGTAAGTTGCAAAGTTTTAATTCAAAAAGAAATAATTAATACATTTTTTCAGGAGTAGATCAGTAATGAAAACTCAAAGTGAAATACTTTTAAATAAAATGGAGGCAAACAGATCGATTGCTAGTGGTTTCTCTAAGCAGTCTAAGGAAGTAGTTGCAGAATTTTGGAATGCATTGGTAATACAACTAAATAGTGCTGGCCCTCCGATAAAAAATGTATTCGAGTGGAAAAAGTGACATATTTGATTTATTAAAACCTCATGTAGGCACTAATGTAGATAAATTTGTATAATTAATTTTAGGTATGGTCCGACCAGAAACGGTACGTGCGCACAAAGGTTTCAGCAAATAAAAGGATGCAAAGCGGAACGGGCGGAGGAGAAAACCTTACCATTAATTTAACAGCTTCCGAAAAAACCATTTATGAGCTGATTGGGATGAAGGAGTCCATAGATGGTGTAGACAGCAGCAATATTTTTGGACTCACAGGAGCAACAGTGGTTCATGATAAGGAAAACGATCCACCTGTCGATACCGTTGATATCAATGAACTTATTGCAGAAGTTCTCAATGAGGAGCCCAGTTGTTCAAACAGACCAACTACTCAAGTTTGTCAAGAATCAATTGGGCCTGCTACATCCAATATTCCGGCGACGCCGTCAATTAGACAAACTCATACAAAGGCAAAACAAAACGCTTCCACGACAGAGTTGATGACAAAAGAAATAACCATCCATATGTAACCAACCATAACCCCCAAATGGAATCCAGCATGAAAAGGGTGTACAGATCGTTGGAAAAAATAGTCGAAATAAAATCAAAAAAATTGAAGGAGCTAGAACGCCACAATGCTGCAATGGAAGAGCTAAGGAGGCAGGAAGTGGAAACTAAAATAGACCAGAAGAACAAACTATTAGAGATAGAAGCGATAAAGTTGGAAATTATGCAGAAAAAAAACCTTTAACTTCATTTTTTTTTTGTTTTGAGTTTTTTTAACTTGCTAAGCAAGAGTTATTAATTTGATCTCGTTTTCTTATATATAAGTAATTTGAATTGTTAAATTTAAGTATGTTTTAGTTTTGAATTGAATTTTGATACTGGTTTTAAAAACCCATAGAAGAATAAAAAATATTTGCGCACTACAATTTCACAAAGAGTTTGCTATATTTGCACGAATGCGTTGAGCTGCAGCTAAATACCGAATCCCTTCAGGCGGTCGCTCGCTTTCAACTACACTGATCTCATTACTTTCCGTTACTATTTCACTAACATGATCGCACTTATACGCAATGCAAATATTATGCAGTGCGACACAAACATTTATTATTTTAATGGCCTTCTTTGGTTCGTAATGAAGCTCCCTTGCACCTAGTAAACACCTCCATCTATTTTTAAGAACTCCATTAGTTCGTTCGATTATATTTCGGCACTTGCTGTGTGTCTCATTGAATTTCTGTTCAGTAGACCCAGCATTTGGATTCCTATATGGTGTCAGCAGCCAGGGTTCTAAAGGATAGCCTCCATCACCTAACAAAGCATTTACGTTTGAGTGTATTCATTATAATGGAATATATGCTTCAGACTCACCTAAAAGACGTAATCTGCTGTCTCTTTGTAAATAATCCCTTTCCATTGCCTTCCTCACGTCACTTATATTCCAAATGAAAGAATCATGAGAGGCACCGGGATGAGTTGCATCAACGTATCGGATCTTCATGTTGCTATCACATACCTTGCAGAAAATTATTTATATTGAAAGTTTTCTATGTTTACACTTTTAACTTACAAGTGTCACATTTAAGCTGAAGTTTCCCTTTCGATTGTAGAACAGGTGATTATTTTCTTTGGGAGATACTATATTAATATGAGTGCCATCAATACATCCCATAACACCGGGTATTCCAAATTTTCTACAAAATTCCTGTGCTATAACTCTCCCTTCGGTTTGCCTTGGAAATTTTATCCAACGGGGGCAAATTATATGTTCAAAAATATCCAAAACTTCAGAGAGTACTTGACTAAATGTGGACTGCGCCATGCCAACTTTATGGTCTCGGGCAACACCTTTTTGGTACCCTCCTTCGGCAAAGAATCTCAAGCATGCACTTAGTTTTATTCCACATGGAATCCCAAACGATTTCTTCATTGGTGGTAGCGAAGTGTTCAGGATTTGCAAAAGGTATGCGAAAGCTGACTTATTTACCCTATAATGTTGCATAAATCTAAAACAAATCATTAACTAACCCAATGTGGCGCAATGTTACTTACAATGTTTTGGGTAAGTCCAATGGATTTGACGAATCTCTTAAACTTCGCCGAATTGCTCGCAGTTGGTTACTATCTTCTTCTTCTGCTTCCTCCAACATGACAATTCTTACAATTCCAAACATGACAAAATAAATTTCTTAAATTATTTCGGTCCTTAAATAAAAAGATCTTTTTCTTTTTCCTATTGCCATTCACTGATCGAAGCTAATTTATTTCACCGTCAACAGCTGATTTATTTCCAAATTTTCGAAGTGAAACATATTCCGGAGGAGATTCATGATACCAAATTTCACTTTTAGGGGACGGAACATTCCGTGAAAAATGATATTTCACTTTTTATTCATGATAGGGGTGATTAGCTAGATGTGTAGATGAAGTTGGTATGTTAGAGCAATTACTTCTCTACTGAATTTGAAGGGGATGAAAATTCCTGCCAGTATATCTACAGTTTGGAGTTTAATAGAAGAGAAACATAAGCTCAGAAAATCTGAAGTTATTCAAAAATTGAAATCTGTTAAAGCAACGTTTCTTTGAGAATGTACGATCCAAATAATAAGATGTTTAAAATATTTAATCTTGGCCTTGAACAGATAAATATTGCTGGTACTGCAGTCAATATTCAACATTTAGTAAAAAAAAAGACTTGAACAATTCGAGATTGACTTTGAAAAAGATGTGGTAGCTTCTACACATGACGGCGCTTCAGTTATGAATAAATATGGCATGGATATTTTCCCAGAATCTTAGCTTTGTCAAAATCATGCGATTCACTTGTGTGTTGTGGATACCATATATGCAAAGAAAGATTCAACAGTGATGATGATGATAAAGGGGAAGGTCAGAATTTTTCTAAAGGCACTGAAAGTGAAGCGGATTTTATGGCAATAGATTCTAGTTTGGAATTAAATGTTAATATACATAATGTTATGAACAAACTTAAAAGATGCATAAAAAAGTTAAATAAGTCGTCCATTAAGAAAATAAACTACAATCGTATGTTCAAAATCAAAATGGTAAAAAGCTCCAACTTGTCTCTGTATTAAAAGGAATTCACTGTCAGACATGATAGACAAGTTCCTTCGCATACAAAAATGCGTTAATCTGCATTTTTTGACTTTCAAATGAGTCCATTTACGCCCAACGAAATAGAACAATTAACGTTATTAAGTCTGACCTTAAAGCCACTTGTAGTCACTACAAAAGAATTGTCCAAAGAATTGTCTAGAAGTTGAGCCAACACAGAAATTTTTATTCAACAATTTGAAAAAAATTGATCACACATATGCACAGGATTTGTGTTAATGGCTGATGCAAAGATTTAAGGACAGAAGAGTAAAAAATATGAATACTTAACTTCCTGGAAGTTTCCATTAAATGATAACGTTCTAAAATATTCATCTAGAACTGAAACAAAGCACTACGCTAAAGATTTATACAATCGACTCTTTCCGCAGTGTTCTATTGAACACCAATCAGATAGCAGCTCTTGCTCTGATTTGGATATGAGCTAAGATATTGGAAGCTCCAGTAGTTTATTATTGGATTTGAATCGAACTATAAATAGCATACAAAATCCAAAGAAAAATCTTTCAAAAGAAAGAAATACGTTATATGATGATTTTGCATTTTTCGACAAAACAGGTTTTATTTCGGTCTGTTGCTTTTACACATTGAACAGGGATTAACCGGCTCAAACCCTCTTGGAGTCTCTTTAGAGGTGGCCAGAGTGAGTTGTATTTTCGTGAGCAATTGTGTGAAGACAACTTGAAAAGTAAGGTTTACAACAGTAGTTCTCATTTGTTTGGAGAGAGCCTGGTCTTATAGAGATCGGTTTTACTTTCAACAATTGCCGCAAAGCTTTCTGGAGAGAGTTGTCAGGGACCCGAAATCATGATAAAAGCAGTATGCAGCCACGAAAATCAATGCCACTTTGCCATTTTTTTAAAAACTTGTCTTCAATTTAAATATAGAAGCGAGAGGTCTTGAGCCGGTTAATACCTGTTCAATGTGTAAAAGCAACAGACCGAAATAAAACAAACGATCTAAACATACGTACATGCACGGCACGGAACACAAGTTGACATAGTCAACTAAACTCTTTTTAGAACACACACACGTTGTAAAAGAAATCTATTGATGGCTCTCGATGTGGAGTCTCATTAGAGGTGGTAAAAGTGAGTTGTATTTTCGTAGGCAATTGTATGAAGAAAACTTGAAAAGTAAGGGGAGAGTCTGGACTTATACAGAGTCTGGACTTATACAGTTCGGTTTTACTTTTAACAATTGCAGCAAAGCTTTCTGAAAAGGGTTGTAACGGACCCGAATTCATGATAAAAGCATTGTGCAGTTACGAAAATCAATGTCACTTTGCCATTTTGTTAAAAACTTGTATTTAAATATAGAAGCAAGAGGTCTTGAGCCGGTCAATCCCTGTTCAATGTTAAATAATTCAAGGTTTATGTATAGAAGGTTACGCCATCCCAGCCCCCTTCCCTTTTCTGTTTTTGACGTTTGTCACCAATGACGTCACGCAAACTTTGTTCCTATTGGCTAAAAATTTCGAGCTAACAGCTGATAATATTTGTGTATTCATAACAGTGGGACAATTGACTATTTTTGCCATCAATTTATTTATTAGCGAAAAACGAACAATTTTTTGTATATTAAGTTAAAGTTTTATTTAATTTTCTTTTTTTGGTATAAATATTTTTGGTAATGTCGGCATTTAATATTCTTAACCTAAAGTACATTCTGCACCGGAAAAACATTCTTTTTACATTTTCTTCAAGTTCAACACCTTCAGCTTCTTCTATGTGTTTTTTTAAATATTGATTCGTTAGCCACAATGTTTTTTAACTAAATGTTTCTAATCAAACACATAAACATATATACTCACATATATTTTACTGTTGGTTTTCATACATTTGCCCACTGCACACTTAATGTTTACGTTTGGATTTGTTGTTTTATTTCTTCACAAATCTGACAAAGTGATTTCAGCTGTAGGGTTGCCAACTCACTGCAATATGTACATTTTTCACATGAAATCTTAGCTTTGTTAACTAAAAGTAGGCAGACATAGAGCTGGCAACCCACTTCTTTTTGATGTTTGTCACCAACTACGTCACCTAACGGCAATTTTTGCTGATGGCGTAACCTTGTATTTATAAACCTTGAAATAATTCATATAATGCTTTGATGACTGTAAAGCGCCTTGGAGACGATCAAATAATTCCATCAATCGGTTGTGTGTGTGCCTCTAATCGGGTTTCGTCGGCTACACGTACACGACGTCGGCAATGATTGACATAAAAAACAAAATTTTTTGATATTTTCGTTGATGGCGTTTTCGTTGATGGTCTCCAGTTACGCTTGTCAAACATGACTCATTTAGTAGTAAAAAATTGTGCGAGATGGACAAGTGCGCGGGTGAAAAAAAAATAATTTTAAAATTTATAGAATGCTATGAGAGCTTACCGGCTCTGTGGAACACCAAAGTGAATGCCTACAGCAACAGGGAGGAAAAAAGGAAGCAGTGTGAGCTACTGCTGGATGTTTTTAATGAGGGGTATCCCAATGGGACAGTTAATGATGTTAAAAAAAAATAATTCTCTACGGACAAATTTCCGACGGGAGAAACATCGACTGGCGGAAGTGCAGCAAAAGTAGTATGAAAGTTTCAACCGAACACAACGAAGTCAAACACAAAGTGATGATTGCCGTATTTTGTGGTGCGTTTGCGGGCAAAACACGAAGGCACACACTAATACGTATGCACGCGATTGATGGAATTATTTGATCGTCTCCAAGGCGCTTAAGACCAACATCAAACTTTAGTGAACGGGTAAGACCCACTACTTGTATAAAGTTGAAATTGAAGTAGAGCATTATGTTTTCCAACTTGCTTGTATGGGCGTCAAAACAATATTAGGTAACGAATTCTGTTTATTTGCTAAAATACAAATAACTTCAGCGGATTGAAATCAGAAAAGTACAATACTGTATAGCTAAGGAAGTCCACAGCGTCATGGATGTGTGTGCGGATGCCTCTGAACATGTTATAGACATTGAAAGTAACGCCAGTGCAAGCGCAAAACTAAATTTAATTGACATGATGACAACTATAACCCGAATAAGTGCAAGTCGATAAACGTAAAAATGCGAATTGCAAGTAAAGACGAAAACCCGATGTTTAGTAATTCTCGAAGACTTCCGTTAAAAGAGCGATATATTGTTGCTAATCAAGTCGATCAATGGCTAGATAAAGGCGTTATAAAACCTTCTAAGTCAGAGTATTGTAGCACGATTGTTTTGGCAAAGAAACGAGATTTATCATCGAGACTATGTATTGATTATAGGAGAATAAATAAAGTAATCATGAAAGACCGTTTTCTTTGCTACCTACTAGATCGATTACAAGATGCTGTAATATTTAGTACTATTGATTTGCGTTATGGTATCTTTCACGTTCCTGTTTATACGTCGTTCGCCACCCATAATGGACTATAGCAGTTCCTTAAAGTCCCTTTTGGTTTTTCCAACTCCTCATCTGTCGAAATTTTAACCGAGAGGACATTGCATTACCATATGTAGATGATATTATCATCCCAGCAGAGAACGAAGAAGAGCCTGTCACGAATCTAAAACGAGTTTTGAAGATAAGCAGCGAGTACGGCTTAGACATATATATCAAAAAAGTCATTTCCTCAAAAATTATACAATTTCTTGGCCATACAATTGAAAACCTACAGATATAACCATCACCCGAAAAGACAACTGCCATGGTCAATTATCCGATACCACAAAAAATCAAACATCGAGAGCTACTTCAGGAAATTTATACCGGTCTTTTCAACGGAAGAAGCAGAATGCAACTTTTAGATTTGGCAACGAACAGATGGATTCATTTAATGCACTTAAGTCGCTGTTAATCAATGGTCCGGTCTTTAATTTATATAATCATAATTATGAAACGAAAGTTCACACCGATGCATCTATCGATGGAAATGGTGCAGTGTCTTTCGAATAATCTATATTTTATGAGCAAGAAAACAACAGATGCCGAAAGAAGATATGCAAGTTACGAGCTGAAATTATTGGCGGTTATTAATGCATTAAAGAAGTTTCGGGTATATCTTATTGGTTTGCATTTAAAATTGGTAACTGAGTGCAATGCATTTACAAAGTTCTTAGATAAAAAACTACATGTGTATTTTGTTCGTCCATTTTTTCGTCGTGAGTGCAGTACTTCCCGGAATGCCTGTTCCGAATATTACTGGTCCGAGCCGCGATCGAACAAAACTCCGGACCTTGGGTCTGCTCGTTTTGTAAAACCGCATTCACTAACGTGCTACGTCTGTAAGGTGTAATCGTTGCATGGAGTGGGTGCACTTCAGGAGCTGATCTGGTCTGATCGACCTCAGGGAGTATAACGGTGCGGACTTTTCTGCCTCGTGTTGTATCAACGAAGTTAGCAGTGGGTCTCTGCATTTGGTGTCACTATCGCCGTCTAAATTTTTTAGTCTTCTTCGTCATCATCATCCAACTACGAGACTCCCCCGCAGTCTCCCTCGCAACAGCATCAACATACGAGGGCGACCCCAAAAGTAACTGGCCTAACATAAAAAGAACCGTTTTTTTAGAATTATTATTATTTCTTTTTCAACATATTCTCCTTCCAACTCAATACACTTCATCAAACGTTTTTCAAGTTTTTTAATTCCATCCGAAAAATAAGATTTTTCAAGTCCTTCAAAATATGTCAATAAATATTATACCCCTTGCATTCCAAAATACTGTGGCCATTACTTTTCCTGCTGACTTAACAGTTTTCGCCTTCTTGGGACCACTTTTACCAGCTTCTATCCATTGTTTTGACTGTTCTTTGCATTCTGGGATGTAGTGATGGATCCATGTTTCATCAACAGTTATGAATCGGCGCAAGAACTCTATTGGATTACGCTGATAAATCGCTAAAAGCTCCTCGGAATTGGTCCAACGGACGATTTTTTGGGGCAAAGTCAACAAACGCGGCACACATCTTGCGGATAGCTTTTTCATGTGGAGTTCATCATGTAAAATACTCCAAACTTGTTTTTCGTGTATTTTAACAATATCAGCAAGTTCTCTGAGCTTTATTCGTCTATCTTTAGTCACTTCATTAAATATTTTTCTAATGTTTTCAATAGTAGTAGCAGTTTTCGGTCTTCCAGAGCGTTGTTCATCTTCCATACTTGAACGACCCATTTTAAATTGTTGAACCCAGGATTTCACGGTGGAGTATGGTGGTGCATTATCACCATGAACCGAATCCAATTCATCTTTGATTAATTGTGGCGTATAACCTTTCATATAAAAGTGTTTAATTAACGCACTAAACTCTTTATTTTCCATTTTTCAAAAATTATAAAGCTTGTTTACTTCAATCACCTGTAACAAAGAAAATAATCATTAAATATTTCGGAAATTTTGACAGATGGCTTATAAAAGATTGCTTTTAAAAACAAAAAAAAAGTAGCTAGTAAAACAGAAAATGTGTCAGACCAGTTAGTTTTGCGGTCGCCCTCGTATACAACATCTTACACCACAGATTACTGTTGCCACCCCTGACAGTGCATCAATTTTGCAATTTAATTGTAATGGCCCAAGCAACAAAATCAGTGAGGTAATAGAATTTATGAGTCAGAGAAAGCGACCATGATGGTCGCTGCGATCAAAAAACTAAGCTGCAGCCTGCACAGTTGTGTCGATTAAATGTGCTACGTAAGGATCGCACCAGAAGTGGAGGTGGGGAACTTGCTTTCCTGTTGCACCATTCTTTACATAAAAGTCCTTCGCCTGAACTTGACTCTAGAGAACCATAATAGAATGTAATGTAATAGTCAAGTCTGGAACTGCCGAGATAGAGCTGTACAACGTATACATCCCGCCGGTTGGTAGCTGTACCCCTCGTTATTTGCCTGACATTAGCAATAGGCTGCAAGGCAATAACCGCCTGGTCCTAGGAGACTTACACAACGACCTGAGGGGCATAGCTTTGGCAGAGCAAATATAGGGAGTCCGTCGGGAAGGTATACTACTTTGTTATTAATTTTTGAATAAATGAAAAAGAATGGATCTTATATTGATAAATGTTTTACTTAATGCCGGCAATTAGGTATGAAACACAATATCAGATAAACGTCCCCCTCTGTTAGCCTCACAAATGCGAGCCCTTTGAGCACATTTTTCATTACACTCTCACATTTCACGCGGTATTTCATTAATATTTTGTTTGTGTTGCTCAAGCGTTCCTGGTTTGTTTGTATAAACCTTGATTTTCAGATATCCCCACAAAAATAAGTCCGGGGCAGTCAAATCAGGCGACCGTGGAGGCAAATCAACATCACCATTTCTTAAAATAACTTGTGGTGGCAAGAGGTCTCGCAGTAATTCCATTGTAATTCTGGCTGTTTGCGATGTGGCACCGCCTTGTTGATACCACACGTAATCAAGCCCAATTCTCGCGTTTAAAAGTTTTCAATCATATCTCGATATCGCTTACCGTTACGCCGTTTTCATTTTCATAAAAGTAAGGTCCAATTACTGCTCCTGACCAAATTGCACACCAGACTCACTTTTAATGAATGCAAAGGTGACTGATGTATAATTTGAGGGTTTTCCATTGCCCAGAACCGACTATTCTGTTTATTAACATATCCATTCAAATAAAAATGTGCCTCGTCACTCATTATGGTTTTTTCATGAAAATCGGGCAAGCTGTAACTTCCTATTGGCATATGGGCGACGTCGTAAATGGCCTTGTGTCAACTGAATCTTACATAGAAATAATTGCAAATCCTTGTGCAAGATTGTGGCCAAACTTGATCTTTGAAGACCAAGCTCCTCGAATTGAGGTTGATAGATTATTTTGAACACTTTCTTGAGCAGCAGTAATGTTTTCAGCCGATCTTGCAGTACGTTGTTGTCCATGCTTGGGCCTATCAGCTACAGACCCTCTTTTTCGAAATCAATCACTATCAACAAATATGAACAGCCAAGACTAATTTTTACCAAAATGGCGGTAAAACATAGTCCGCCTTCCCGGCGGACACCCTGTAGATAGCTCTACGTTCTGCACAGTGAATTAGGACGCCCCCACGCAGATTATGGTCAACTACCATAGCTCACCAAAAATAACTATGGCATCGCACAGTGTTCCAAATGCTCAACCTTGTCGGATGAAAGTCATAACTCGCTTTTGAAAAGCCGCATTGGCATAAAACATTGCACGTTCCTAGACTTATCAATACATGTAATACATTATTTTTTTTAATATTTTTTGTTTTGTTTACATTTATTCGGTAGTTTATCATTATTATGACTTTAATAGTTTCGATTCAGGTTCGAGGCCTTTTTGTTTTTTCTTTTTTAGAATCAACTAAAAAATTGGTACAATGTATTGAAACGGTTGCCAGGCAGACTGTACAGCTGTCTCTAAACCCGCCAAGGTTTTTCTTCAGCAGTCTTTGGCAACGATTACTTCGGCTACAAATCAAATGACTTATTATACGGGAGTCTCATTATGATTAATGAGAAATGCCCTTTGCGTATAGTCTTCGAACTGTGCAAATAGCAATCTTCATAGCGCAATATCAGTTTCCGGTTTGCATGGGCATTCGTTGAAAACCACAAATGCAAAAGCACAGAGAGTGTGTTGTACATTTATTCATACATGCGTTGCACATACTTAAATGTAAACAAAACAAAAACATATTTAATAAGAATTGATACGCTCTAATGTGCAACGCATGTATGAATACATGTAAAAAACACACAATCTGTGCTTTTGCATCTGTGGTTTTTAACGAAAGAGGGCTTAAAAACAGCTGTACAGTCTGTCGGGCAACCGTAGTCAACACATTTCACCAATTTTTTAATTGATTCTGAAAACGAAACAACAAAAAGGTCTCGAACCAGAAAAAAAACTGGTCAAGTCACATTATTTATTTATTTATCTAAAATTTCGAATTTTTATCACAAATTTAAATCTACATTAACAGGAGCTATGGAAGAAATAATGATTTCAATTTAATGAAATATTAATACATATATATTTAATTAAATATTTAAAATGTAAAGGCAAATCAAAGACAACTGAAAATTATTCAAAAAACAACGGCCTGTGGCAAACAAATCGAAAAAGACAATATGACTCTGGCATAGAAGCATCTGAAAGAAACGCAATAACTTCTTCGCCCAAAGGCTTTGTTGAAAAAGGAGAAATAAGAGGATCTGAAGACAAGAGGAGATAGTTAAAATGATCATGCATGGTTTTTTCGAGGGACATTTTTCGGTTTTGACTTTCTCGTATATTTCGAAAGTCTTTGTTTCGAGATTCCAATGCTTCTTCCGACAACATTCCTATAGGAAGTGCTGCGTATTGGATAATATCTGCACCATGAATAAGGACTTGGCATGTAATACCATGAATACAATTTTATACATAGTTTTGCTGTATCCATGCCATACGTACAAAACTCATTCAAGTTAATAGCATAGCCACATACCACTGTCTTTAAAATTACACCAAATCTCTAATTAAATCCTCATCAACATTAGTTATTGATAAAGCAAAAGCTGTTGTTCCACATCCTGGTTTGGGAATATCAACTAACAAACCCGCCTCTTTTCTTAGGCGATCAGTAATTTTTTTCCTTGGTTCCTTCTGCACAGCTTTATTGCCATTTTTTATATCAAGTTTCTAAGCTATATGAAAGATGCAAGAACCGTATCCATTAGGGGTATTCTATTTTTTAACCTATGTTTTACATGCCCATTCACGATGAGAAACATTAAAAAAATGTTAACTGCGTTTTTAGTTTTTTATTTCATTCAAAAAAGTTCACGCACCAAACGATTTTAAAATTTACATGCGCATATACACTAGGGGTATTCTATTATTTTTTTTTTTTTTTAAATTTACATGGCTGTACACGATGAGAAACATTAAAAAAATCATAACTGCGTTTTTAGTTTTTTATTTCATTCAAAAAAGTTCACGCACCAAACGATTTTAAAATTTACATGCGCATTACAGTGTATATGCGCATGTAAATTTTAAAATCGTTTGGTGCGTGAACTTTTTTGAATGAAATAAAAGACTAAAAACGTAGTTATGATTTTTTTAATGTTTCTCATCGTGTACAGCCATGTAAATTTAAAAAAAAAGTCATAATAGAATACCCCTAGTATCCATACATGCAACGTCTATAGGCCATACTCAAAAAGGCTTTCATTAGGTTGTAATTTTTCAACTGCCTTTAAGTCATTCATTACAGTAGGCGATGCTCTACAAATACCACAACGTTGACGAGAGGAACCCGCGAGCATTGAGATGATTTGTCCATTTATCATTATCAAATAAAAATTAAGAATGATATAAATTATGATGCAAATCTCCACAGATTTGCGTTGGGACTATTGCAGCTATTTGATTTTTTTTAGCATCAATTTCTTTTGTAGCTGGAAAATTGCATTCTTTTTAAAATTTAATTGGTCTGCAAAATGTTGTGGAAGATGGGCGTGGATTCTGCCAAAATAGTTTGTTACCTTCTTTAAGCTGCAGAGGTACCAAACAAACTGCAAACAAATGTTCATCCGTTCCATCGGCGTCGTTCTCATTAAAACCTTGTTTTTACCGCGAATGTCCATTTATAGGACAAAATAAGCTCTGTAGATTTACACTGTTGCAAAACTTCTTTTTGCTGCTTTAAAAGTATTTTTGCACTGTACGATAATCTACTAAGCATTGCAAATATTCATACTTCCGCCGATATTTCAGAAATATTGATACCATCATTTGAATAATATTCCCTTTTCCAGCCAAAATTTTATGGTATTAAGGGTAGATATCGGCGTTATGATTTTTAGCACCTGCACTCAAAAGCCTATGTCTTGTGTATCTATACAAAAGTAATGCCTATGGTATTGGTGCTTTTGGAGAAAAGCTCAATTTTTTCATTTTTGCAGCTCTTGACGAAGAAGAGTCTACGGTTTAGAAAATGACAGCAGCATTTGTTATTTTAGACTTATAGAGACTTGATCCAGCAGCAAATGTCAGTTCTTCTGGGTACCAAGTCTCCAAAAAAAGGTGCAACTTTCTTTCGCTTCTCTCTCTCTCACTTTTATCTTAGAAATCTTTAGAAGGTCTGCCATAGTTTGATGTCGACGGCCGATCCAGTAATCCGTCATCCTGAGATGCTGAAGAAGGCTTATTAAGAATTGCAAAATTCCCATCTAGTCAATATTTTTTTGTAGCCTCAAAAACTAGCTTTGTTTGATTGGCTTGAACCCACTTTTTAGCCAGAAACCATATAAACATTCTAGCAGATTGTTTCACTTGTTCGCAATAGCTACCCTTTTCATTATTCTGAATCCCAATCTTAGCAAAATCGTATGATACAACAGCATTAAACTTCTTATTTTGTTGTTTTTTACTATAACAAGCATCAAAAAGATTCCTCTTAGTAATGGACATTTGAAACTGTAAACCAAATAAAAGGCATTTAGCAAAAACTGGCAAATAATTTTGAAAACATTAACGAGCTACAATCATACAGATTACAAAAACGCAATTAATAGAATTAAAGTTTTATAAATTCCCATTTAAAACTCTAATTGCACTTTGACATTGAGCAAAATGTTTACAAGAGACACCATTTTTTTCTAAACATAAAATTTTATATGAAACATAATAATAGTAAAATTTATTCCTACCTTTGTTAAATAAATTTCAACAAAAAAAATATTTTACTTCTCAACTTATTATCAAAGAAAATATTTAGTTTAGAAAAAAATAAAAAAAATACTTTCTCGGCTAGGTGGAGAATTTTGACCACAGTGCATCGCTTGGCCTGATCAACGACGTCACCAGGCAACCTGTCATCTCACTAGGATCGGACCACCTTCCCATAATTCTCTCCATAAATAGACCATCCGATTTTATAACCTCTGAAAAATTCTGTATTTCTGTGAAATTTATTAACGACCAATTTGTTTTTTTGTTTTTATTGGGCTGAAGATGGTCAATATTATAAATAAAACTAATTCATTTTTTCAATTTTTTTTCGACTTTTGTCGGCTTTTAGAGAAGCCACCAACCACAGCTATAATAATCGAGCCATTCCGTCGGATGTTCGGGTAGTCGAGAAAAAGTTCCGGGTCATCATCAACGCAGCAGCCGCTCGTCATATTCCTGCTGGTCGAATACCCGAAGCACGACCTAATTTCCCAGCAGAGGCAGCGAGACTAGCCGACGAGAGTGATGATATTCGTCGCCCTACTGACCCTAGAGCTAGGGATCTCAACTCTAAGATCAGTAGGTTGGTCAACGAATATAAGCGGAACAAATGACTAGATCACTTTAAGCAAGGCAACTTAAGTTCCGGAATTGGTATGTTGTGGACAACGGCCAAAACGCTCTCTAACCCTGGAAGAAAGGATTATCAAATTATTACAATATATTTTATTTTGAAGTCTTGTTCGTATATAGGGGATCTGCTTTAATATCGACGAATAAGATGTTCAATCATATACGAGGGCGACCGCAAAACTAACTGGCCTGGCACATTTTCTGTTTTACTAGCAACTTTTTTTTGTTTTTTAAAAGCAATCTTTTATAAGCCATCTGTCAAAATTTCCGAAATATTTAATGATTATTTTCTTTCTTACAGGTGATTGAAGCAAACAAGTTTTATAATTTTTAAAAAATGGAAAATAAAGAGTTTCGTGCGCTAATTAAACACTTTTATATGAAAGTTTATACGCCACAAATAATCTAAGATGAATTGGATTCAGTTCATGGTGATGATGCACCATCATACTCCACCGTGAAATCCTGGGTTCAACAATTTAAAATCGGTCGTTCAAGTACGGAAGATGAACAACGCTCTGGAAGACCGAAAACTGCTACTACTATTGAAAACATTAGAAAAATATTTAATGAAGTGACTAAAGATAGACGAATAAAGCTCAGAGAACTTGCTGATATTGTTAAAATACACGAAAAACAAGTTTGGAGTATTTTACATGATGAACTCCACATCAAAAAGCTATCCGCAAGATGTTTGCCGCGTTTGTTGACTTTGCCCCAAAAGATTGTCCGTTGGACCAATTCCGAGGAGCTTTTAGCGATTTATCAGCGTAATCCAATAGAGTTCTTGCGCCGATTCATAACTGTTGATGAAACGTGGATCCATCACTACATCCCAGAATGCAAAGGACAGTCAAAACAATGGATAGAAGCTGGTAAAAGTGGTCCCAAGAAGGCGAAAACTGTTAAGTCAGCAGGAAAAGTAATGGCCACAGTATTTTGGGATGCAAGGGGTATTATTTATTGATTATCTTGAGAAAGAAAAAAACTATAAATAGTGAATATTATTGTGCATTATTGGATCGGTTGAGTGAAGAAATTAAGATAAAACGACCGCATTTAGAAAAAAACGTTCTTTTTTTATCGAGATAATGCTCCTTCACACACTGCATTTTTAACTCAACAAAAACTGGCCGAATTACGATTTGAAATTGCTCCGCATCCACCATATAGTCCAGATTTAGCTCCTTCTGATTACTTCTTGTTTCCAAATTTAAAAAAAATTCTCGGTGGCAAAAAATTTTCGTCCAATAGCGAGGTTATTGCTGAAACTGAGGCATATTTTGAAGGTCTTGAAAAATCTTATTTTTCGGATAGAATTAAAAAACTTGAAAAACGTTTGATGAAGTGTATTGAGTTGGAAGGAGATTATGTTGAAAAATGCGGCAATCGATGCATTTACCAAATTGGTTATACCCAACAAAAACAACGTCAGCTAAGGATGCTGTATCCAGATTGCAAGCGCAGAGCATTATTTTTGGAAATCCATTACAAATCATTTCGGATCGTGGTTCAGCGTTTACCACAGATGACTTCAGAAATTATTTCGACTCCGAGAGGATAAACCACATACGAATTACAACTGAACTACCTTGTGCTAACGGCCAGATCGAGCGACTCAACGGTGTTTAAATCTCAGTATGTTCAGGAGTATGGGAACTACGCCGTTTGAGATGCTTGTAGGTACGAAAATGAAAACTGAGGACAAAATCAACGGGCATAAAGAAAGAGGCATGAAATAAATGCACACATGAGAAGAGAGTCAGTAGTAACGACGACGCGAAGAAGTTAAGACATATCCCGGACGACGCTAGATCATTACTTATTTTTTTATTCTATTCAAATACAACTGAAAAAATAATAAACTGTCATATAATATCTGTAAGAGATTTTTTCGGGCATATGTCAACGTAACATATTCAACTTACCGCCACAACTATAATTCAACTTACCGCCATATTGAATCTGTTGGCCAGTTGCGATGTTTACCATAATGTTGGAAACCACTTTCCGCTGGCATTAGCGCGAAGTACATTATGCAATGTCGTAAAAAAAATGTCATATATGTATATTCATTCGGAACTTTTTTGTTATAATATATATCAAACATATTGTAATTTATAGAAACATGATTACTTTATTTTTCATTTCTTTGAAACTTAAATATTTTTACAATTGTTACTCGAAATGCTAAAAGTAACATCTGGAAATTTTTCATATACCAAGAGAAGTTGTATAATATGTGTAATTTTCTATTTTTGTCTAGAAATGACTTGTAAAATACACTCGTTTTGTCTGCAGATATATCTTGAATTCCGGCCAGATTGTGTATCCGAATAAAATCCTGTTTTTCCTATAAAAAAAAACAGAAAATTAATATCAAAAATAATCAATAAATGCTGGTAAAAATTGACTAGAATGCGATGCAGTTATTCAAATCTTTGCAAATTTTCGTGATAAGAGGTCTTAAGTAAAATCGTATGAGATTATTTCCGTAGAACGTTTTACCATCCTATCTCTAAGTTTGGCGTGTCCCTTTCGACAAAAGTAAAAATAATGTTAACGGAATTTATACACCTACAACACATACTACCCAGTACCAGTGCAGATTAGAACCCATATTACTTGTCTCATGCATACAGTTCTCATAAATTGTAAGAAACTGTTTAATTTACAAAAAAAATCTTATTGGTCTGGTATTATTTTCTTCGCTTTAGCATACTGCGATATATACGAAAATGAATATACCAAATAAGTCGGGGTTTTCAGAATCTGCAGAAGTTTAAAGGGCTCTGTTAATAAATTTAAAAGATTTTTTTTCTAACACATGTACTTATATACAATCTTATTAAAGACATGTATATTTTCAGAAAAATTGGAGACATGTTAATTTTTTTGTACGTTTTGACATGGAAATACTATGGTCCGAGAAGGAGCATTCAGATGATAATCGTACCCTCCAGTTCTTGATCATCAAGGCATCTATGATGGTCAGTGATAGATTTATAACTACTTCTACTTCAAAGTTGCGAAATGTTGATTCAGAAAACTAAGCTAAATGCCACCTACAGGCTGTTGTGACAGTTGTGACGGATACATCGTGCTACGTAAAGGTCTCACGAGAAATGGGGGTGGAGGACATGATCTCCTGTTACACCATTCTGTGCAGTACAGACCTATCTTGTCTGAGTTTGTCTCTAGAAGCCCGTACATGTACTTGGTATGGACGTAGCAGTCACGTCTGGGACTGTCGAGATAGAGCAGGATCTTAACACATTTTCATAATCCTCTCCATCAAAAGACCATCCGACTTCATAGTCTCTGAACGCCGTACGTATCTTTATCAAAACAGGGCTGGTTGGGATGCCTTCGCCTCGGCAGTTCCGGTTCCGGGCCGTCATCAACGCAGCAGCCGCTTGCCATATTCCTGATGGCCCCTTAGGCCAATATACAATGGGTTTTAAAAATTTAATAACTTTTTCGTTTATATACGAGTATTTTTTTTCAGACTATATAAATAACACGCGATCAATTATTTTAACGCATGCGTGATGGAGCTCATTTTCATTAGAATGGCTTTGTTAATAAGCATAACTGTAGGTTCTGGAGTTCTGAAAATCCCAGAGCCATTCATCAACTCCAATTATTATCTTTGGGGCTATTTAAAGGAGCGAGTATATGTGAAAAAGCCTGAGATTATTTTTCATACTTAGAGTAAAAAAATTCCATTTTGTATACGAGTATTATATAGGGTGATCCATCTAGAGGTATTTTTTCAGAATAAAAATTCCAATCAAGTGTGGAATCTTTATTGGTAATTTGAAAGGACATTTTATGGCATTAATTTTTTGAATATAATTTCCTTTAAATCTTGACCGCAACTACGCCTCAGGCTTTCCATTCTGAGGGGCCAATTTTGGATGACTCGTTCGAGCATTTCGACCGGTTGGCTTTAATGACACGCGTAATGTTGGCTTCCAAAACCTTAATCGTAGCTGGCTTGTCAGCATTGACTTTGCACTTTACGTAACCCCAAAGAAAATTATCTAAAGGTGTGATATCGCTCGATCTAGACGGCCAACTCACCTTTCCAAAACGTGAAATTAGCTGTTTTTCGGAATGACCTCTCAAAAGATCCATTGCGGCAATTTTGTTTATTGACTTTGACAAATTTTTGGTCCAACACTCAACAAAATTTTGGTCGAAAAATTCTGATCTTCCCGTTTCTCACCGAACGCTCCTTTCCATAATACAGCATTTGAAGGTAATTATTTTCAAAAAATAAATGCCATAAAATGCCATTTTAAATTACCAATAAAGATTCCACGCTTGATTTGAACTTTTATATTTTTTTTTGTTCTGAAACAATACCTCTAGATGGATCACCCATTAGTTATTTTTCTATAAAAACTTAACGAAATTAAAATAGATCGACTGTTGTATTGTAGTTAACAAGATATATAGATGTCAAAGTATTTTTTATTATATGCCTTTAACAATAGTATAAACAGTTATTTCTGAAAAAATTAAAATTTTGAGTTAATACTCTTTTGTTGAACAGGTGCAATTAGGGTACTCCATAAAAAAATACGAATCCAAATATCGAATCGCATGGGCCGAAAGGGCCAAAACCTCGATCTTTTTTGCGCTTTAGAAGCGTACTTGGTTTTTTATGTTGCAGTGATCGTTTATAAGGAGCAACATGGAGGGCTGCTATATATATTTCTGGCCTAATAATGTAAATGCGAATATTAATCATCAAAAATGGTTTTATTGTTTTTCAAAGTATTCTCCAGCATGACTAATACACTTTTGCGTGCGCTAAAAGCAATTGTCGAAGCACTTTTTCCACTCCGATTGAGACACCTCCAAAACATGTTTTTTGAACGCTTCAACAGCATCTTTTGGCGAGGGAAATCGTTGACGTATACACATTTTTTTCTTGATGTGTGGGTATAAAAAGATGTCATTGGGTGCCAAGTCAGGGCTGTACGAGTACAGCGGATGACCCATCAATTGGACGTTTTTGCCCAGCTGTTTTTCTGTTTTGTTTCGGGCTCATACGCATAGATCCATGATTCGTCACCTGTGACGATCTTAAAACGTCTTTTGAAGCACCGCGATCGTATTTTTTTCTTCAAAATTTCTTTGCACCAATCGAGCGATTGCCAAATTGTGCGGGATCCAACTAGAACAAACCTTTTTAAGTATTTAAGTATTCAAAAAGAACCAGTCGGTATTGAGTACCCAAATATTGTATACTTTCTAATCTATAATCTTTTATTCGTTGTGTGTTAAGGTTGGTATTAAGTTCGATGTTTCCTATAAAAATGCGTCAAGCTCGCAGCTACTAAAGTAGTTTTATTTGAGAAAAGTCGTTCCAGATCAATTCATGTATCCTCTGGTGTCCCACAGGGTAGCCACCTTAGACACATTCTATTTGTACTATTCTTTAACGACTTTTCCCATTCTATTATTAACTCTTATTTACTTATGTTTGCAGACGACTCTTATTTACTTATGTTTGCAGACGACGCGAAATTATTTTCTTCTTATGTGAATTTAATTGTATGGAATTGAACATAAAAAAGTGTAAGCATATGTGCTTCTCTAGAAGTAGATTGTTGGTTGGCTACTACATTTAAATTATGTGCCTCTGAATGGACATCGGTTGATTCATTTATCGATCTTGGTTTTATGATGGACAGAAAGTTAAATTTTAATAACCATATCATTACTTTGGTAAATAAAGCGATGGTGTCTTTTATTTTATGAAACGCTGGGCAAAAGAGTTTACTTATCCATATACTACGAAAAAGCTTTATATATCTCTAGTCAAGCCAATTTTGGAATATGGATCAGTGGTTTGGGATCCCCTATAATATTATTATTCTGGAATAAAATTGAATCCGTGCAGAAACAATTTTTACTGCTTTGCTTAAGAGGTCTACAGTGGAATACTGACTAAAAACTCCCTTCTTACAACAGGTTAAATCTTATTAAATTGCCATCATTGAAGAGTAGGCGAACTATGATGAATGCGATTATGGTGTATTAAATGATGCGTGGGGTTGTCATCTGACTATTTAATATTAAAAATCTATGTTAACGTCCCATTTAGACCTTCAAGATACGATCAGTTTTTACACTTGGATTTCCAAAGGTACAATTATGCATGTTGTGATCCATTTCGTACAACGTGTGCTGACTTTAACTCGTTATATCATTTAATTGACTTCTTAAGTTTTGATGCATTAAAAACTATAATTATTTTTTATTTAAACTCATTGCCTTCATAACAATTTAGACTACTTGCAAAATACAAATTTCCTAATTGTTTACTTATATTGTTACTTATAATTTTTAATTGTTTCTAATATTGGTAGTGGTTATACTTTATGTTTGTTTCGTATGCGTATAGTTTTTAATTTTTTAACAGGTTTCGGTTTCTTATATTTTACTAAGTTTAGGTGGCGGGTATATTAAAGTTTGTGTACATTTTCTAGTGATTATTATAATTTTTTGTACCGATTGGCTGTGGATAAATATCTGTAGCTAATTTACTTATATGACTTTTCTAGTCATCTTTCCATTATGCATCGGTCCATAATGTGTACGTTGTCTCTACGTCATGGGAACGTAGCCCCCTCGGTCGGCCGGGGCGGCGTGAGTGGTGTAGGAACGTTAGTTCGTAAAAAAAACACAATTATGACCGTTTTAGAAAGTACAACAATTTCAATGATAAATTAAATAATAAGAATAAGGGTAAGACAAGAGGTTCAGAGCACCTAGAGGGTTAAAGACAACGCAATTTAATTCAATAAGTGAAAAATCTAAAATATGAGGAACAATCTGATTTACTGAAGAAATTCTGTAAGGGTACGGAATTGTAGGGTTACACGAACGTTAAGAATATGAGTTAGCAAAACAGTTGCAATTGACTGATCACTTGATAACTCAATACCATTAAATCTTATTCTTGATAGCTTAGAAGTTGTTCGACGTTTTAAATTAACAAATCTGTAAAATGATTAAGGGTCCTTAATAAAACTGTCCCTTACTTTTGACAAGTACGACCTATAGCATAGACAACAATGGATTCCATAGGCACTATTTTAGACACAAATTCATTTAATACGCCATAAAATTTCTTAACAGCAAAATCAAATTCTGCAATAGTACTACTAAAACTGCAAATTGCATTCCAATCGGCAGATAATAAAAGACAATTAAATCTACGAAAGTCACAACGTTTGAAGCAAATTTTATAAGAATCACCAGGAGGATGTGGAGACGGAGATACGTGAGGTAATGTTACTGAAAATGAAATACATATAGTAGGATGGAGGTTGTCCTCTAGAGTAGGAATAGGATGCATTCTTATAACTTGAAATGAACGTGTAACATTGTTCAAAATCAAATCAAGAATGCTCCCATTCAGGTTGAGAATATTATTAATCTGAGAAAAACTAATTTTATTAATAGTCTAGTAACATCAGTGGACCAATCGCTGTTAGTTAGAGAAGTAAGCGCTTCAGAATAAGGCCACATGTGCCATGATACAGAAGATAAGTTAAAGTTGCCCAATGTTAAAATAATATCAGACATATTTATGAATAGGAAAAATAAAATTGTCCAGACTCTAAAATAGCATCGTTTGGCTTTGATAGATTTTAATAGTGATTGCGAAAGCCAAAGGAATTTGCAGTTGTTTAAATTATTTGGGATTATCTGTCGTTTCCACTGAAATACGTGAAAGTAGAACGTGTTCTACTTCACCTTTAATTTTCCCAGTTATAATTGTTTCCTCGATGACATTAAGCATTATTTTTTATAACCAATCAGGCACCTACCGTTGCTTACGCGATGAACGTTATGATTTCCTTATAATATAATTGGCGAACCTATTTTCACACAATATCAATTTAAAAACTCTGTTATATAAGTATACTTTAGTGGTAGTTTTTGGTTTCGTGCATAACATTACCAAATAATTTAAAGTAAGATATGCCAGCCAACTAAATTTTTGGCGGCCAATATTGCTTTTGCGCCAGTAATGTTTATTGTTATTATTATTTAGCGAAATCTTCTGGTGCTTAGTGCATTTATGGCCGAACAATCAGGAATTTCCTTTTGATCCTTTAGTGTACGATTTAGATATCTAATGAATAATAATGCGCCATGATGCATTTATTCCAAATAGTTATTTGACAGTTCTTATCTCTTTTGCCACTCCCGAATGAGGTTTAATGTTGCAAACAAATAGTTCGGTACTTTGGTCTTTCTTATATAACTTGAGGGATTACAATGCTATTTTACTACCATCCAGTACAGTTGCTAATATTTGCAATGTTTTCATCCGATCGAATTTTTTAAATTTAATAGTTTGTTTCCTTGTTGTCGGCCCCTTCGATTATTTCTTCTGTTTTTCCTCCTCTAACCTACTCGTCATTAATCTTTAACAAATGTTAAGTTTTCTTTTGTCACAAAAACTGATTGAAAATATAATTTTTTTTATAAAATTATTTTTCGGCTTGAGGTCATTTATTTAAACTCGTTGTTCTGTGTTGTTTAAGTTTTATTTATCCCAATATTTCGATTGCCTTCGTCAATCATCTTCAGGGGTTGTCACTGACAAAATACAAAACATGATTACATTTAATAAACAAAACATTAACACAATATTTGAAAAATAATTACATTAACAAAACAATGTCGTCCGTCTGATTATCGCTGTCAACTGATTTTTGTGTTACTCTTCAGCTTGCGTCTGTGCTTATGCACCACATTTCTATATATGTGTGCGATCCCATCTGTGTCCGTTTTGTAATTAATTCTCCTCTCATTAGGTACGTCAATAATGTTAAGCATTTCGAGAGTGTATCTTCTTCTATAATTTCTCTCTTGCGCTACAATTTTTACGTCGGTAAAGTCAGTCTTATGTCCAGTCAATGTACAGCGGGCCGCAAGTGCGGTCTTTTGTTCTATGGGCCTATTTACGGCTTAAACATCTAGAGGGATTTTTTTAGGACAAAAAAATATAATGTAAAAATTCAAATCAAGTGTGGAATCTTTATTGGTGATTTGAAAGGACATTTTATGGCATTTGTTTTTTGAATATATTTTCCTTCAAATGTTGGCCGCAACTACGCCTCAGGGTTTTCATTCTGAGGGTCCAATTTTGGATGACTCGTTCGAGCATTTCGACCGGTATGGCTTTAATGACACGCGTAATTTTGGCTTCCAAAACCTGAATCGTAGCTGGTTTGTCAGTATAGACTTTGGACTTTACGCAACCCCAAAGAAAGGTGTGATATCACTCGATCTAGGCGTCCAACTCGCCTGTCCAAAACCTGAAATTAGCTGTTTTTCGAAATGACCTCTCAATATATCCATTTCTTGAGCAGCTGTATGGCAAGTTGCACCGTTCTATTGAAACCAAGTGTCGTCAAGTTTACGGGCTTCAATTTCAGGTAGCATAAAGATCGATATAATGGCGCGATAGTGAGCACCATTCACGGTTACGTTCCGGCCATCATCATTTTTGAAAAAATATGCACCGATGATTCCACCAGCTTATAAACCGCACCAAACCGAGGTTTTCTCTCGGTATAATAGCACCTTTTGAACCTCTTCTTGTTGCTCTTCAGCCCAAATTCGGCAATTTTGTTTATTGAATTTGCCGTTGTGCCAGAAATGGGCCTCATCACTGAACAAAATTTTTGTCGAAAACAACGGATCTTCCCGTTTCTCACCAAGCGCTCATTTCCATAATACAGTTGCCAACATTTTCAAAAAATAAATGCCATAAAATGTCCTTTCAAATTAGCAATAAAGATTCCACACTTGATTTGAATTTTAATATTTTTTTGTTCTGAAAAAATACCTCTTGAAGGATCACCCTATATTTACCTTTCAGAATACCATAAATTTATAAAACAATAAATCCATGTAGTCATTCTTAAGTAATAAGCATAATTAAATGAAGTTTTTTATAAATACACATTGAACAGGGATTAAACCGGCTCAAGACCTCTTGCTTCTATATTTAAATAGAAGACAAGTTTTTAACAAAAATGGCAAAGTGGCATTGATTTTCGTGGCTGCACACTACTTTTATCATGATTTCGGGTCCGTGACAACCCTCTTCAGAAAGCCTTGCTGCAATCGGCCAGGCTCTCCCCAAACGAATAAGAACTACTGTTGTAAACCTTACTTCTCAAGTTTTCTTCACAAAATTGCCCACGAAAATACAACTCACTCTAGCCATCTCTAAAGAGACTCCACATCGAGAGCCATCAATAGATTTCTTTTACAACGTGTATGTGTTGTAAAAAGAGTTTAGTTGACTATGTCAACTTGTGTGCGTGTCGTGCATGTACGTATGTTTAGCTCGTTTGTTTTATTTCGGTCTGTTGCTTTTACACATTGAACAGGGATTAAACCGGCTCAAGACCTCTTGCTTCTATATTTAAATAGAAGACAAGTTTATAACAAAAATGGCAAAGTGACATTGATTTTCGTGGCTGCACACTACTTTTATCATGATTTCGGGTCCGTGACAACCCTCTTCAGAAAGCCTTGCTGCAATTGTTGAAAATAAAACCGAACTCTATAAGGCCAGGCTCTCCAAAAACGAATGAGAACTACTGTTGTAAACATTATTTTTTAAGTTTTCTTCACACAATTGCCCACGAAAATACAACTCACTCTAGCCATTTCTAAAGAGACTCCACATCAAGAGCCATCAATAGATTTCTTTTTGTTTTAAGACCGAAATAAAACAAACGTTTTTTTTATAAATATCTACATTCAAAAGCCACTTAGCGGGTAAATATTTTATCCACAACGCTATTTTTATTCTAAAGTGGTATTTTGAGAATTATGTTTAAATTATGCCATATAGACAAGAAGTGTAAAAATATATCACGAATATGTTGCGCTATCGGGATAAAACCTTTTACAAAGCACTTTTGCCACGTCAAGAGTTCTGGTACACATGTACCATACAGTGGTTCAGCCAATGCAACCCAAAAATGTTGGCAATGTATTGTATTCCCCTTTGCAACAATGTTGTAGTTAATATGCAAGGAAAAGTAACAAAGGCATCCAAATAAAAGTAGATGCAAAGCGATTGCAACACATAACACAATGGCGACGCAATTAATACAATGCATATTTACGTTCGTAAACGATTACAGTGTTGCAAAGTATAATTATGCAATTATACTCTGTTTTAATACTGTATTAATCTATTGTAAATATACGTTTTGGTCGTGTATCAAGTCAGCTGTCTCTAAGTGGTTTCGCTTTTAATCAGCAGACTTATCTTTATTCAAAAAATGTATTTTATGTATTTGATAAAAGTCGTACCATCAAAAAAAGGCTAAAAACTCGACGATGTTTTTTTAACACGATGTACTGTAACCCTTCTTTGGATGCATCCAGTTCAAATGGTGCGTTTACATCACCTGGATATCAAAGCAGACGAACAGGACTAAAAATATTGTTACATTTTTGACAGTGTTGTCAATATGGTAGGAATTGTTTCAGTGAGTCGCATGTGTCTCACTCTTCGAATAATACTTCGCATATGCAAAATCAATGCAATGCTTTGTGTATATAGATTGTTAAATTAGTAAAGACCATGTTGGCAGCTGACATATATGTTACCGATGAGCCGTCCCAACCAACGGCGAAACGCCACGTCTACCAGAGGGTGATGTGTTTGCTTTACTTCGCAGACTTTCTTTTCATTTCCTCTATGAAAAACAACAACAAACCTGATCTTATTAGCTTGTGGGTAATTCCTCTTTCAAAAAGAATAACAACAAATGATCACAACAAAACCAAAAACTCAAAGGATGCTACTTTCCATTTGGTCGTTTCTTCTGTATCTCGATCAACCTCAATATTTGTCCAACCTTAAGAACTTAAGGAGGGATCTATACTAACCCTCGCCAGATTTCGCAAAAACCGGATCTTTTGTGGACAGGAAATCAATAAATTTCTTGTTGGTGCAGTTGATTTTGATTTTGACTTCTCATGAGTTAACACAAATTGAAGGTTCACAGGTGCTTTAAACCGCCATCCTTTTGGCTTTCTTCTTTTTTTTATTCGAACGTTCTTAACGCCTCTCACACCAGCCCCTAACGATCAAGGTGGCCACGTCCCCATGATGTAGCGACAACGTGCACATTACGACTTTGCACTCCGTGGTGTAGGGTAATACATTAAAGACTAAAAGTCTTCCGACTATTACAAAATAAAATGTCTACTTTAAGACTTTTCAGAATAAAAAATTTTTAATTAAGTTGATTAAAGCCAACTCATTTCTTTAGAGAAATGAAAATGCAATAATTTGGAATAAAAAACAAGTTTTCTTTATATAAAAAACTTTTATTTGAAAATGTAGGTGATTATAAACTAATAACCATCAGGAATTGCAAGTAGTTTGAAAATTAATAACTAATAACCATCAGTAATTTCAAGTAGTTTGTAAATTAGTATTCAAGTTTTAAAAACATGCCAACACATTTATAATCAATTGATATCAAAAAAAATCATATTTAAAGTTTTAGGAGAAATTTGGCTATGAATTTGAGTCGCAAAAAGAACTTCATGCGAAAATAATCTCTCACACGGAACAGAAGTGGCAACGATTGGCATGATTTCCATTGTTCTCTATAAAGTATTTGAATATTTTTGTTTTACGTGCCTTCAGATAGTGTTTCAATTGTATTGGAACACCATGTCATCATTATAGCCTTTTTCGAACAAAGTGCTTACACTCTTGTCAACTTCATATCTTATCCTCTTCGTTGGCTTTGGAACCTACAATCTCTTCGGCCACATCAACATTTCTGATTTCGTTGTTTATCAGTTTGCCTTAAAAAATAAACTTTTTATACTGAAAATAATTTCAGTGTTAGTATACTTGCCGACTTGATTAACTGCTCTCAATCAAACTTGAACATTTTTGAAGGCATATAATTGTAACCTCGTGGAGGAACAGAATTTTCTGAAAAACACCCCGGTCTGTTAGAGTCGTTGGCTCTCAGACTTAAGTCTTCGCCATCCTTCTTCGGAGATGGTGTCGGCGTGACGTGAATAAGTCTGCAAGTAGTGACATTTTCTCAAGATTGTATGTTGTAACATTTACATTGCCAAGAGAGTCAAAAGAAGAGGCCTATCCCTTCATAAGCTGCCTTAATTGGCGATGCGATTCTTCGTGCTGTTTCATTATGGCTAAATTAACTCTTTCGCTCTGTTCCGTAAGTTGTGGCCGCTGTCTGCTTTTGTCAATTCGGGTCAGCCGCCTGGTTTCATTATGGCTAAATTAACTCTTTCGCTCTCTTCCATAAGTTGTGGCCGCTATCTGGTTTTGTCAATTCGGGTCTGCCGCCTGGTTATCATAGACTGTTCAGATTCCGATGTCGAGGCTGTTTCGTTAAGAATTTTGTTTGAATCATGTCCTCCGGTGTTCGCCGCAATTTCCTCCATCGACGTATGAGTGTATATAACCAGTCATTTAACTATAGGGTGATCCAAGTAGAGATAATTTTTTCAATAGCCTTTTTTCAATAGTCGTGTCATGTTATTTTTGTTTAGTATTGTTTGGCGTTTAATCATGGAAAGACTTGCGCCTGAACAACGTTTACAAATCGTTTAACTTTAATACGAAAATTCACGTTCTGTGAGGAATGTGTTTCGTGCACCTCGTTCAACTTATGGTCATCATAACCGGCCAACATTTCTGGCTCAATGGGTATGTAAACAAGCAAAATTGCCGCATTTGGGACGAAGAGCAACCATTAGAGGTTCAAGAGCTGCCACTCTATCCAGAAAAAAACAACGGTTTGGTGTGGTTTTTGGGCCGGTGGAATCATCGGTCCATATTTCTTCAAAAATGATGCCGGTGAGAACGTAACCGTCAATGGCGACCGTTATCGTGCCATGATAACCGACTATTTGAAATTGAAGCTCGTGATCTCGGCGACATTTGGTTCCAACAAGACGGCGCCACTTCGCACACATCGCATCAATCAATGGATTTATTGAGAGAACACTTCGGTGAGCAGATAATTTCACGTTTCGGCCGGTCGATTGGCCGGACTGTTTTACTTTTTTCTTTGGGGCTACGTAATGTCCAAAGTCTATGCTCACAGGTAGATTCAGCTTTTGGAAGCCAACGTTGCACGTATTATTAACGCCATACCTGTCGAAATGCTCGAACGAGTCATCGAAAATAGGAATCAACGGATGGACCATCTGAGACGTAGCCGCTACCAACATTTGATAGACATAATCTTCAAAAAATAAATGCCAAAGAATGTTCTTTCAAATGATAATGAACATTCACCATTCAATTTGAATTTTCTGTGTTTTTTTCTTTAAAAAGTAGGGAACCTCAAAATTAATCACCCATTATATTTATTTCACACAAAATTAAGCTTGAGATCTATATTATACTTTATTAATTTCAAGAAAAAAAAATAACAAAAACACGCCAATTTCACTAAGCAAAAAAAAACGTGTACAGTTGTATTTTCTTTGCGTAGAGTCCCGTTACAAAATTTTAAACGGGAATATTGAAAATTTCACATGAAAGGTTAGTGGAGTTTTGTTTTCAAGCTAATCACATCTTTACCTTTTCGTAGTGATTTAAAAGTAATCATCAAATTATGGAATGAGAAAAATTCAGTGCGAGATATTGGAAAAATAGCGCAAAAACCTCACAATACTATACATACATTACGTAATAAAATCGTATAAGATACGTCTTTCTTTCGAAAGACCTAGCGGATGTGGCCGCCCAAAGAAGATAAATAATACGCCCCATCTAGAACGCAAAATTTTAAAATTTGTTTAAAAGGATTCAAAATTTTCTGCAGTTCAGATCGCTAATGATCTTAAAAGCAGTAATGTTAATAACACAGTGGAACATTTTTGAGGTTATTGTCTGGGGGGTGAGAAATTCCAAGTCAGGGTGATGGTACTAGGTCAGTATATTAAAACCCTCAAAGGGTTTTGCGTTCGTATGTGCCAGTTTTTTTTATGACCTTTTACATTTTTTCCTTATCTTGATGTTTTTTCGCTTAGTTGTAAAATGTTGGCAAAAACGTAGTTTGACATAACTCGAGAACGACTAGTTCGATTTTGCTGAAATAAATTGAGAAAAATTAATAATTACATTTTCTTTAATCCATTAATATACTGTTTCTCTACCAAATCAACATTTTTGCAATTAGAAATAAATTTATAAATTTTCCCCAATAACTCCAGACTTCTGGCCATAAACTACTAAAAAAATAAAGTAAAATTTTTTATAATTTTTTATTTTTATTTTATTTATTTATTTTTATTTATTTTAATAAATATTGCCTAGACTTTTTCGATGGTGGTTGTTCGGGACTAATGGCATCGCATTCATCGCTGTCATCAGTTTCTGAACCACACATAATGTCAATGTGTGACTCCACTGCTGGCCCTTCTGCACCTCCTGAAAATTCTTTATCATCAGGATCATCCTTGTCTTGGCACACAAGCTTACTCCACCAGCAAATTTCCGCAAGTATTGCACTCGGCGACTTTTTTCCCTCTATATCTCATTTCAAATGACATAGCAACTTGATGATAGCGTTCGCCTTGTTCATCAGATTCGGTAGCCAATTGCTTGCTGAAGTAGTCCAGATGATGATGTAAATAATGGATTTTCAAGGACATGTGGACACCAATTTCCGAGAACGATCTTAACATCCTTGCGACAGAAACATCGTAGTTGGTAGAACGATGCTTTCCCAACAATCCTTCTATTACTTCTTTGATTGCCTGCCATGCGTTCAATTCAGCGTCAATCAAAATATTGTTGAATGCGCCACTTTTAATCAGCTTTCGTATATCTGGACCATTTAGTACGCCTGATTGGGAAAAATTAAGTTGTTAAGATGGAAAATCATGGGAAATGAATGTGATATTATAATTTACCTTCTTTAATTTTACTTTCGTTGAGTCTCGGGTAAATTAGTTTCAAACACAAGAAAACTTCATCTCTTTTGGCGACAGTTTTGATGAAATTCTTAACAATTCCATTTTTAATATGCAGTGGAGGCAGCAATATCTTCTCCTTCGGCACTAGAGGCTCACAAATAATATTGGCCGTTTGTAACCTGCTGTGCTCTCTGAGTTTCCATCCGTGGCATGCATATTGGTCACCGGAAAATCGTGTGTACCAATCGCACAAAAAGCACATATGTTTTATATAGCCGCTTTGAAGGCCGCAAAGCATTGCTACAACTTTTAAATCGCAGCATATGCGCCACATATGCTTGGCGTAGTTAACCATTTTTAAAATATTTTCCAGTGCATCATATGTTTCTTTCGTTTCTGTACTATAGGCGATTGGAACTGAAGGTTTTTTATTGGTCTTATGCAGTAAAACCGCCTTCAAGCTGAGTTTTGAACTGTCAATAAATAGCCTCCAGTCATCTGCTTCATATTTTATTTCCATTGCGTCCATCAATTTTCCTACATCCGGGCAATATGCAGAAGTTTTTTCATCATTCACAAGGAATAAAGTTTGGAGTGTTGCCTGACGACTTCGATAAGCTGTGACTTTCACACCAGGTGCCAAAAGATTGTTTGATTTCATAAAAGAAGCCAGTTCTTCTGATTTATGCTGTGTTAGTTCCAATTTTTTGATTTACTAAAATAGGCTCATTGGACACAGATGGTTCGGGATTATATGAGGTATCATCACTTTAACCGTATGCTGCTGCAAAACTCGGAGCGGTCATAGAAGATACAATATCTGGGCTAGAAGCTTTTGGCACAGGAATGTGGTCCGAATGAGGCAATGGTGTTGCGGCACTTGCAACACCAACGTAATTATACGATTTTCTTATCCTTTTTGCGGCTCCTTTATTCGCACGTGCATAGCAATTCAATGGATTGTGACCATCGCCAGGATTAGTCCAAGTCATTGGGTCACGACTTCTATTTTTCCAATCCATTAGACGGTTGTAGCAGCTTTTACACACCACATTTGGTACCCAATTTTTGTTCAGTATAACATTTTGGTTAAAGTACATATCGTATATTTGAACAAAAGCAGTACTGAAATTTCCCATTTTTTTATGTGTTGAGACATATTGACCACAGCAGTAGCAGAAGCTATTTATATCTGGCTTGCACAGTTCCATATTCTATTCACTTTCGTTCACTTTTAAAAAACTGGAGAGAAAATACTTGTTCTCTTCTCTTGTTACCTTTTGTTTATTACTCTTTTTTTAATTCTGAGAATCCTAAAAAAAGTCATCAACCTTTTTTTCCAAGGAATTTTGAGCATATCTCGAGCAAATTTTTGAAATTAATACCTTTACTTAATTTTCAGTATATTAAAACCCCTTTGAGGGGTTGAGGTAAGTTTCTAGACAAGGACAATGCGTTCTGTGAAACAGAACTGATGAGTCTAAATTTAATTTATTTACCTCTGATGGCCGATGTAATGTTTGGAGAAAGACAGGAGAAGCTTTAAATCCACGAAATGTTACACCTACTGTTAAACACCTAGATGGCTATGTGATGATGGAAACCTCGTATTTGTGGAAGGAAACATAAATTAAACAGATTATTTGAACATTTCAAAAAATAATTTGTTACAATCTGCCCAAAAAAATGAGTCTGTAAGATGGATTCGTGTCTGTCCAGGATAACGATCTCAAACACTCGGCCACGTTATTAGAGAATGGTTGCTACATAACACAAAAAAGTATTGCCTCACCCTCCCCAGAGTCCGGAATTAAATCCCATTGAGCATCTGTGGGCATTTATGAAAACAAAGTTAAATGACCACCACATTTCTAATAAGAAACCCCTCTTGGAATTTTACAATGATCAATAGTATGTTTGGAACTCTTCAATAATTCCAAATTATTTGCATGTGAACGTTCCTCTTATGGCATTATGATTATTTGGTCTTGAGGGCCCTCTAGTCCAACGACTATTTTTTTGGAATACTTAAGCAACCTTAAAATCCGCCTCACAATACTGCGCTTTTTTAGCAAAATCTTCTTTGCCATGAACGTATATGTGACGCGTTAAATAGAAAGGGACCTAAGGGGAAAAAAACAGTTTTGTTCAGGAGAGCCATTTTAATACGTGTATCTTTGGTGTACCATGACTTTCATAAAACGCGCATATCTCTGGGAGGGAACACTTTTAGGGCATGGGATCGGTCTCATTCGATGCTCAGATGTTGTCCACATCAAAAAAAAGTGAAATTGATTGTTTTACCCTTAGGTCCTTTTCTCTATGCGCTGTCACATATACTTATGTGGATATTGGATATGTACACACAAATGTTCAGTGCAACTTACGTCATAAAACCGTTTATTGTGGCGCGTCCAAAATTCTTGGTTCCATTCTTCAACCTCAATCTGCTTCAGGCGAAGTTCCTTCTCAACTTTGAGTTCATTTAATGGAATACATCGAACAAAAGGACGTATGTTAGAATTCTTGTCTGGAGGTCCTATGTAGTCGTATTTTATCAAATTTGGGTCGGGCTTGTCAGATAGAGATTTTGATAATTTAAGGGTTGAAGTACAAAATCTTTTCGTAATCTAAAAAGAAAAGTAATCTACATAAAAACTACGTACTTAACGTAAAGAATATTACTTACAAACGCAACATTACAAGTGGAGAAATGTTGAAGCATTTTGCAATGCATATGCAGTCTTTCACTCCCTTGTTTTTGTTATTGCTCACACTAGTGATTGGAATATTTTACATATATCGAAAATATAGAGATTTTTAAATCGCCTTATTCTTAAGAGATCAAAAAATAGGATGATTTTTCGATAATATTGTTTTGAACAAAGGCGATATACTTTAGGTGATGGACGAAATGCTTCTTCTTTACAAAATCGGAGAAAAACAGCACTACTGCGGTACTGTTTTTCTAAATTATAGCAAAGAAAAAGCACATCGCCCATCTCCTACAATTTATTCTCTTTCGTTTTGCTCTCCATATTTATTATTATTATTATATAAAAACTACGGAGACTTTATGCTAAATTTCCTTGTACAATTCTGGTACGAAGTCTTGAAGTTAATTTGGCACCAGAAGAAATACCCGTGCCTGTGTATATACAAAACCTAAATGCAGTAAAACCAAGCGTGTTAAATTTTGAAATATTTTAAATAAAAATGTAACAGAAAACTCTGCACCGGCCTTTGGAAACAAACGTGTTTGTACACATAGACACATTTGATTTCAATTTTGGTAGCTGACAAGAAATTGAGCCATATCTGTGAAACTTTTTCTTTATTATTTCTTTTTCTTTATTATGAGTATCGTCGGAAAGCTTATTACACCACAATTTCAGTGATACATAATTATATTTGATTTGTTAACCCATTAAGAAGCGGTAGCAACATTTTAATTTTCACGACCTTTTACTAAAAATGCCTCATTACTGGAAAAAAAATTATTTTTAAGTATGTATGTATTTGTCGATCTAGTTATGTAGCCAATAGAATTTTTGGGCGTTTTAACCTTTCTAGAACGTGATAAAAAAAAAGAAAAATTGAAAAAAATTCAAAATTGAAAAATTTAAGGTCCCGTACTATCTTTTAAACTTATTTTTTTTTTAATTATTGGTATTAAAAATACTTTGAATATTCAAAAATATTACATAAAGTATTATTATATCTCTATATAACTTCATGGCATCTTACAAAGTTTGTACATTTTTTTCTAAATACATTGTAGTTTCTTTCAAGTTTCATATTATTTGGTAATTCATTGAATAGTTTAAAACCCCTTTTAGAAGAGGGATTTCTGCCTGACTCTTTAGATTCGAAAATCTTCAGTATTCCTTAATCCATACGGTTGTACTTCTCCAGCATATTTTATTTGATCACATAAATATTCTGGAGCACCCCCCTGTTTAATCCATTCATCCATTTTAGTTTTCAAAGCATTTCGTTGATGTGTGTATATCTATTGCATTTAAGTAATAGCAATGAGGGTTGCTTTGTGTTGGAGTTTTTCATTCTTTTTTTTTTGACATTCATTGCAGCATTTATATATTATCGTCGATCCATACTTAAAATGCGGTTTAATTATCGTGTTATATATGTTTATTGCAGTTGTTTTTGATATTTTATTTCTTTTTCTCTTAAAAAATCCGATTCTAAGCGCAAATAGAACGGGTCCTAATCTTTAAAATGGCTCTCCTGAACAAAACTTTTCATCAACTTTTCACTTTTTTTTTTTGATGTGGACAACATCTAAGCATCGAAAGAGACCGATCCCATGCCCCAAAAATGTTCCCTCCCAGAGATATGCGCGTTTTATGAAAGTGAATTCGACGATTCTAAGCGCAAATAGAAAGGGACCCAATCTTTAATATGGCTCTCCTGAACAAAACTGGGGTTTAACTTTAGGGTTGCAGGGTTAATAAATATAACATTATTCATTATGTATTGTTATTTTTTTTGTAAATAATCAACACTCAGGGGATGCCCCCTATACATGCGGTGCATTGCGTTGGCGAGTGGAAAGTGAAGGATCGGAACTGGGAAAGAGGGAATGATTATTGACGCTTGCCTTGAAGTTCTGGATGTCGCAATCAGTATGAAATACATTTGCCGGAAGTCGATTCCACATACGGACTGTACGAGAGAAAAACGAATTTGATCCGAAGTGTATACTGCGGTCAACTGGTCAATCAATGTGAATTCTCAGAAAGTCGTGTATTCCTGCCGAACATCCTCACGTCAGGATTAAGGCGACGGACGTCTGATGAACACACACCATGAAAGTAACGATAGAACAGCGTCACGCAACCCACAATCCGACGATGTTCAAGGGAAACAATAGAGTTGGATACCCTACTGTCACCTATCAGCACCATCGCTCTCCTTTGAACACGGTCAAGTAGGTCCAAGGATGATTTTGGAGCACCTGCCCATATATGGGAGTTGTATTCCATCTTTGGCCTGATGTAAGTTGTATAGATATTGAAAATATTAGAAGGAGTGAAATATTTCTTGCACCGCTTTAAGAAGCCTATGCACTTGAGTGCTTCTTTCGACACTTCGAATACATGTCTCTCCCAACGAGCGTCACATTGTATTTTCATGCCCAAATTGACGATATTGTTGGGTCAGCGAATCGCTTGTGAGACAACAAGCAGCACTGTGTCTTACGTGCATTAAAATCTACTCTATTCTCTCGACCCCATTCGGAAATGGCCAGTAGATCCCGGCCAAGTGTCTCATCCATAGTTGCCTTTTGTCTTAAATATCTTGAAGACTCGGCATAAGATCGAATGAATATGAATGACAGAGGTTACTATCATCTTCGAAAGAGTAGATTGGATTCACGGTCTGGCCCAAAAGATCGTCAATAAAAATAAGAAATAAAGGTGGAGAAAGGGCAGAGCCCTGTGGCACACCTGCGGTCAGCCTATGTGTGTTGGATGAGAACCCATCTACAACAACTCTAATAGAGCGATCTCTAAGAAAGCTCGATATAAATCGAGCAAACGTATTACCGACACCAAAAACGATCAACTTTGATATGAGTGCACCGTGCCAGACTCTATCAACCAAGGACTTGGAGATATCTAGAGCCACGACCTTACTCTCACCAAACTGGTGGATAGACCGACTCCAACGCTCCGACAAGAACGTCAACAGGTCTCCGGTAGAGCGATTTCTACGGAAGCCATACTGTCGATCACTTAGCAGGTCGTTGGTCTCTAAATACCTCACAATATGGTGGTTTACCATGCTCTCTGTTACCTTGGAGAGCGCAGAGCAAATCGCAATTGGCCGATCCTTCGCAACCTTCCAACACGCTGGGAAAACTCCCGCACGGTAAGCAAGGTTGAAAAGGTTGCGTAATGGACGGGCTAGCGTCGACGAGCACTTACATAGGACAAGTGCCGAAATACCATCCGGGCCCGGGGAATTATTTACATCGATGTTCGCAAGAACTCTTTTAACTCCACGCGTTCGAAAAAATATGTGAGGCATGGAACTTGATACGTTTTCGATCGCGGGAAGTGGTTGATTGCTTTCCGGCAAGGAAGAATTTCCTGCAAATATTTTAGCCAAAAGGTTAGGTTTATCAACCGGGTCAGTGAATGCCTGGTCGTCTTTAACAAGAGTTGGGATAGATGAAGAACTATCCTTTACTTTTCTTACAAACGACCAAAAGCTCTTACTTCCCCTCTCTAGCACACGAAGCTCTTGCCTGTGTTCGCAGCAGTTCAGTAATGGAGTTTTTGTTTAAACGCCAATTTCTGAACGCTTCCTCCTTTGATCTGACAGCATCCCTGCATACCTGGTTAAACCAACTGTTTTTGGCTGGTTTAGCCGACATAATTTTATTTGGAACAAAAGTCTTTATTCCAAATAAAATTATATTTTGAATCATTTCAGCCGCAGCATTTACGTCGTTATTAAGAAAGCAAAGTTTCCAATTAAAATTCTGGTTGAGCTAATCCCAACGTGCCTTTTCGTAGAAAAAAACTGTCCACTTTGGGACTGGTATCGAAGCGACACGAAGAGCGTAATACGGAAAGGATGCTGAAACAATGCAGTGATCGGAGTTACCAAGAGGTGCAAGTACATTAACTTCGTACTTTTCAGGGTGCGAAGTTAAGTAAAGGTCAAGAATGTTATGTTGCTGCCCTTCTACACACGGAATATGTGTCTGTTCATTCAATAGTTGCGTCAAGTCATTTTGCGCGGCGAAGAGCTCGGCTTATTGGCCCTCCGGAGTTGTATGGCTTGAATGTGAAAGCCAGGCGGAATTATGGACATTGAAATCTCCAGCAACGACAATATCGCTGTCTGGATAACTCTCCAAAACTTTCGATATTGAATCGGAAAGGGCGTCAAAGCCGTTGAGGGAAGCCTCCATTTCCGAGTTTGGACTTCTTTAAATAACCCCAAAATGTAGTACGTGTGTTCCAATCCTGTACTTAACCCAAAGGGAGTTAAATTCTGGATCTTGTGAGTTCAAGTGTTGCTGGCTCTGAAACACAATGTCATTACGTACATATACCACAAGACCTCTGTGGGAAATAAAAAGAGATAGGGTGTGGTACCCAGGAACGTGAAAATCCTGTGGATCGGAACCCTCACGGACCTGAGTCTCACTTAGAGCTAGAACATTAGGCCCATGAAAATGAAAAACACACACCGAAAAAATTCGCACGCAACCCTCGTATGTTGGCATATTTTAAATTTCTTCAACATTACGCCAACCAGAGAACAAAAAACAAGTGTCGGTGTGCAAAAGCAGTTGTCGATCTTACCCCCTTTTCCGCTGTTGATCCCATCCAATGGACGGACAGCGACAAAGAAAGAAGAGTGCCAACTGCACTACACGAAATGGATGGGAAAAGGGAGGGGGAGAGGGAAAACGAATACATGACGATTAATGAACATTAATATATGTAATATTTGTTGTGTTTGTTGAGAAATTGTCTGTTTCTATTGTTGTTGATTTTATCTGTTTTCGTTATTTTTCTGTTATTTGAAGTAATTGTTGTTTTGGGTTATGGTTTGATATTGTTGGTTTGCGCGCTGTGGTTTAGTTGTTTTATTTTCGCGGGTTTCTGTTTTTTTCTGTTTGTTTAGTGTGTGCGGGAGTAAATTATTTTTTTAATATTTTTTTTTTGGTTTTATAGACGGACGAGAAAACTGTCACACGGACAACATTTAACGCGGAAGACATAGAAAACGCGTGCGGACTGGACGACAGACTGAACATTACATTATGTATTTGTCGATCTAGTTATGTAGCCAATATATTAACCTTTCATTAAACGCATCTTTGGGCGTTTTAACCTTTCTAGAATATGATAAAAAAAAGAAAAATTTAAAAATCTAAAAATTTAGGGTCCCGTACTTTCTTTTAAACTTATTTTTTTTTATTTATTAGTATTAAAAATACTTTGAATATTCCAAAAATTTTACATAAATTATTATTATATCTCTAGATAACTTCATGGTACCTTACAGAGTTTGTACATTTTTTTCAAAATACATTGTAGTTTCTTTCAAGTTTCATATTGTTTGGTAATTCATTGAATTATTTTAAAAACCCTTTTAGAAGAGGGATTTCCGCATGTGTGTTTTCCTGACTCTTTGAATTCGAAAATCTTCAGTATTCCTGAATCCATACGGTTGTACTTCTTTAACATATTTTATTTGATCGCATAAATATTCTGGAGCACCCCCTTGTTTAATTTTTTAATAAAAATTAAGTGTTGAATTTCAGTCTTTAATTAATATTTATCCATTTTAGTTTTCTAAGCATTTCGTTGATGTGAGTATATCTATTGCATTTAAGTATAACCCTCATTGCTTTGTTTTGGAGTTTTTGCATTATTTTTTTTTGACATTCATTGCAGCATGTATATATTATCTTCGATCCATACTCAAAATGCGGTTTAACTATCGTGTTATATATGTTTATTGCAGTTGTTTTTGATATTTTATTTCTTATTCTCTTAAAAAATCCGATTCTAAGCGCAAATAGAAAGGGACCTAATCTTTAAAATGGCTCTCCTGAACAAAACTTTTCATCAACTTTTCACTTTTTTTTCTGATGTGGACAACATCTGAGCATCGAATGAGACCGATCCCATGCCCCAAAAGTGTTCCCTCAGGGGAACAGTGGGAGGGAATTTAATGCCCTACAGGGCCAATTGTTAATATACTAGATTTGTTCTTTTGTTTGTGTTGGCAAATCATTCATTTTATTTATAAATCAAAGAAATAAAAATTTCAATTTTATTACTTCCCTAATATTTATTGACCCTAGAGTTATTATTGCAGGGTTAATAAATATAACATTTTTCATAATGTATTGTTATACATTTATAATAAAAAAACGTGTCCAAAGCATATTACTTTTTTTCTTTAAAGCTCATATATAACTAGGCAATAAATTCACGAATGTTCAAATAGCCTAACTTAACAATATAATATAACTTATTTCTTTTAACATTATGTCTTAGAAAAAGGGTGGTGGAGCACCCATCTAGAATAAGGTACAAGCGCTTGTCGGGTGGAAAGCACGACTGTCAAAGCTGTAGCGTTATGTCCAGTCGCGCAGGTCTGAACTCTACTTTAACAAAGAACTCCAAATCACTGCTTATTAATAGTGATTTCTTTTTTTATGACTTGAACAGTTTTTATTCTGGTTCGAGACCTTTTTGTTGTTTCTTTTTCAGAATCTTTTTTTTCGGACGAACGTTCCCACGACAATCACACCCACCCCTGTCGACAGAGGGGACTACGTCCCCTTACGTAGAGACAACACATTATGGACCGATCCATAATGGAGAGATGGCATATATGTAAATTACCTACAGATATTTATCAACAGCCAATCGGTACAAAAAACTATAATAATCACTAGAAAATGTACACAAACATTACTATAACCGCCACCTCAGCTTAGTATAATATAAGAAAACAAAACCTGTTAAAAAAATAGAAAAACTATAAGTATACGAAACAAACTTTAAGTAATATTAAAATTTATAAGAAACACTATAAGTAAACAATTATGATATTGGTACCTTGCGAGTAGTCTTAATTGTTATGAAGACAATGAGTTTAAATAAAAAATAATTATAGTTTTTAATGCATCAAAACTTAAGAAGTCAATTAAATGATATAACGAGTTAAAGTCAGCTCACATTCTACGAAATGGATCACCACATGCATAATTGTACCTTTGGAAATCCAAGAGTTAAAACTGATCGTATCTAGAAGGTATTAATGGGACCTTACTATAGATTTTTAATATCAAATATTCTGATGCCACAACCCCACGCATAATTTAATACACCATAATCGCATTCATCATAGTTCGCCTACTCTTCAATGATGGCAATTTAATAAGATTTAACCTGTGAGAACAGATTTTTTAGTCAGTATTCCAATGTAGACTTATTAAGCAGAGCAGTAAATTGTTTCTGCACGCATTCAATTTTTTTCACATAATAATCGTATTGGGGATCCCAAACCACTGATCCATATTCTAAAATTGGCTTGACTAAAGATATATAAAGCTGTTTCGTAGTATATGGATCAGTCAACTCTTTTTCCCAGCGTTTCATAAAATAAAAGACACCATACGCTTTATTTACCATAGTAATGGTTATTAAAATTTAACATTCTGTCCATCATAAAACCAAGATTGATAAATGAATCAACCGATGTCAATTCAGAGGCACATAATTTAAATGTAGTAGCCAACAATCTACTTCTAGAAAGGCACATATGCTTAAACTTTTTTATGTCCAATTCCATAAAATTAAATTCACAGCAGGAACTACCCAGTGTACCAATTCTTCCGAATTCGGTCAGAATTCGGACAGAAAGTCGGCAAAAGTTTCCGAGTCTGATGCCGACTTTCGTCAGAATTCTTACCGACATTTGTATGAGTGGTTGACAAGAACTCGGACCGACTTGTCTGGAAAAATTCGAAAGTTTTTGGCGACTATTCTGACAAAAGTCTGTCCGAATTCTGATGGGAAATTCCGATTGAAATCTGACATTTTGTCAGACGAACATCAGACAATTCTGACCTTTGTCGGACAAAATATCAGACAATTCTAAGCTTTGTCGGATGATTTATCCGAGAATGTGCAGACAATTCTGAATTTTGTCGGACATTTTGTTCGAGAATGCCCAGACAATTCTGACCTTTGTCGGACATTTTGTCGAGAATGTCCAGACAATTCTGACCTTTGTCGGACATTTTGTCCGAGAATGTCCAGACAATTCTGACCTTTGTCGGACATTTTGTCCGAGAATGTCCAGACAATTCTGACAATTTGTCCAATATGATACCTTGTAAACAAAGCAATAAGTCATTTGATGGTTTTTGTATGAATATATTTTTCTTATTTATAAAATAAAATTGAGATCATATTACAAAAATTGATTTTGTTTTGTCCTATGAACCCAATATACCTTTCCGGAAAGGGGAGAAAAAATAAAAATACACGTGTAACATCGATTTTAATGTACACGTACGATTTTTTATGTTTAAAGTTCTGGCGCCAGAGAAGTGTACATTAAAATCGATGTTACACGTGTATTTTTATTTTTCTCCCCTTTCCGAAAAGGTATATTGGGTTCATAGGACATAATGTGTGTAACTTAGTGTTAAAGCAAATTCATTCAAAATTAAATTAATATGTGCAAAATTCAGTTTTGTAATTATAAAGTTAAAAATTAAATTAACATGTGGAAAATTCAGTTGTGTAATTAAAAAGTTAATAATTAAATAAACATGTGGAAAATTCAGTTTTGTAATTAAAAAATTAAAAATAGTGAAGAAATTCTTCAATCTTCGTGTTGCCTTTTAAGTTTTTTGTTGAGTCTGTCTTTAGACGAATTAAAATATGTCTTAATGTGCCCTTCTATTGTTGAGTTGGTTGTTTGTGGATTTTTTTTCGCCGCAACTTCTATTGAATAAATAAAAAAAATATATACAAATGTATTATAGTTTCAAGCAATATAGAAAAAATGTAAGAGGGTACCTTTAAGTAATTTTTTCTTCACTAAAATTTGACCCTAGCAACGAGATGAGCAATTGCTGAGCCTCTTTCTTTACTTTTTTTCTAATGCCCTGGCGCGACATCGTCTCTGCTTTTGAAACACTTTTAGTAATACGCACTTACCTGACCTTTTTGTTTGTTCAGCTTTTATTTTTTCGCTACTGTACAACTTCACTTTAACTTTTATTATTGGTTGTTTTTTTGCGTGCACAATATTATTACAATAATAACCTGTTGACACTTGAAGACAATGAACACTAATAAGCATGTAGCACAAAACAGAAACAGCTGTTTCTGTTTTGGTTCTGTTTCTGTTTTTGCACATTATCTGATAATGTGCAAAAACAAACGTTAAATTTTCGGCAGAGGCAGAACAACGCTCTGCAGCACAAACTATTTACCATCAAATGACAAAAACAAAAAAATAATAAGGGAATCAAACACATAAAATTTCCTACCGAGAATGTGCAGACTATGTCGGCTAGTTTTCGGAAGGAAATTCAGAGATTGTGCAGACTATGTTAATAAAAAGATCAGATCAGTCGATAGACATTTAAGAGTTATTCGGCTAAATGTCTTATATTATAACAGACATTTAAAGACGATTTCGGAAATCAGACATGTCGGAAACAATTGCTCACTGGGTAAATCCGTCCAAATCATCCCGCAGCTTGTGACCGTCCGCAAGGCTATCATAAGAAGTAAATAATTTCATGTCGTCTGCAAACATAAGTAAATTAGAGTTGATAATAGAATGGGGCAAGTCGTTAATGAAAAGTAAAAATAGAATTGGTTCAAGGTGGCTACCCTGTGAAACACCAGAGGATACATGAGTTGATCTGGAGAGACTTTTCTCAAATAAAACGACTTGTTTCCCTCCAATGAGATAAGAGGAAAGCCAGTTTATGTATTGTCATTAAATCCAATTATGTTAAGCTTGAATAGTAAGACTAAAAGTAAGACTGATTTACTTTATCAAACGCCTTACTAAAATCAGTATATGTGACAGCGCATAGAGAAAGGGACCTATGGGTAAAAAATCAATTTTCACTTTTTTTTGATGTGGGCAACATCTGAGAATCGAATGAGACCGATTCCATGCCCCAAAAGTGTTCCCTCCCAGAGATATGCGCGTTTTATGAAAGTGATGGTACACTAAAGATACACGTATTTAAATTTTTAAAATGGCTCTCCTGAACAAAACTGATTTTTACCCTTGGGTCCCTTTCTATTTTGCGCGTCACATATATAACGTCTGTTTGCTTTCGACAAACAAAAGCATTCATAACTTCAGAGGAAAAGTGAAGTTCGTTTCCCAAAATAACATATTCGTGGAAGACCAAGAGGACAGGATACCATTTTAGATTCTCCTATCTCTCGTTAAAAAGTACTTTATTCAATTTTCTTCAAAAAAGGACGGATAGAAAAAGAAAACAAAAATCTTGAAACGTTTACTAGTCCGTTTACATTTTATAATGTCAGAACGTTTAATTTTTTCATATCAATAAATAGTGTTGTCGCTTAAGACCAGTACGGAGTTTTCTGTTAAATTGTTATATTCATATGTGTTCTTGTGTTTGCGAGTGGTACGCAGAAAACGATACAAAAATGTACGTTCACATTCGAAAAATACTTTTTTGTGTGTAGGACGAGCGGACGAATGAAATTTGAAATAAAAATATATAGTTTTAAATAAAATTTAACAGAGAACTTTATACTGGCCTTGAGGATCGGATGCACTGCAGCTTTTTTTCTTAAGCTGCGTATTTTTCAACTTCAGCAGTCTAGAACACATTAAAATAAACGTCAAAACCCCACAAAAAATGCAAAGTTGGGATTTTCTTCGTCGACAATGCAATATTATTAACTTTTTTAAACTTTAATAAAAACGCAGCGTAACAAAAAAAAGCTTTTATGTGCAAAGGTCACTAAAGAGTTTTGCTCCCAATGTGATTTCTAAAAATCAAAATCATATAAAGTACACATTGTCTCGAAAATCAACCCCAACATAAGTCTAAGCTTCCCAGATTAAATTGTAGAGCTAATAGTGTGGTAGAATATGACATAATTCAAGAATTATTCGGGTTTCCAACATTTAATTTGGTGAATGATAATCGTTTTTAAATATTTTGTGCTGAATGCAGTGTTTTCTTCGAGCAACTGGCTCTTTTTCATGACCTGTCTAACAGTCTCGTAAGAAACAACAACGTCCCACTCTTCTTTAAGTCTTTTTGTGAGCAAAACATGCTCCGGTCCCTCAGATATTTTTCAAATTTTAAACGCAGTTATATAGCGATTTTGGCTCGACTTTTTTTGTTTTATATTGAATAGTTTGTCTGGGTACGAAAATTATAAATAGTTTGTCTGGTTACGAAAGCAGCACAGGCGATTTTGGCCTTGACGATGAAGATTTTTTGATTTCATATGTTGAGAATTTTTGTTCTTTATTACAAGAGATTCAACTTTGCCAAATAGTTTGCAAGATATGAACCTACAAAAAGATCACTTTTTTTCAAAAATGACACCGAGGCCCCAAATCGTTTGGAGTCCATTTAACAAAGTGCATGAGTTTGAGCAAAACTGGGAGACACGGGTCTTTTTTGTATTTTGTTAAAGTATTGGTGTCAGTATATGGGTATCATTCTATGACTTAAAATTACACAATGTGTAATCTACTCATTCTGTTCGGGTAGCCGAGAAAAAGGGCCATCATTAACGTAACAGCCGCTCGTCATATCCATACTGGTGGAATACTCGAAGTATGACCGAATTTCCCAGCAGAGACGGGAATCGCAGACGAGCGTGATGACATTCGTCGCTCCAACCCTGCTGACCCAAAATTAGGGACCTCAAGTCGAAGATCAGTAAATAAATAGCTAGATCCCTTATAGCAATGATAGATCGGAAGCGGTGCGCTAGTTATTTTAACGGGACTATTATTGAACATCCAGAGAGCGATGAGGCGAAAAGGAGAGTATGGTGTTGTATGCGCGCTCTCCAATTAGAAGATGCGCCACCACAATTTACCGTTGGCGAAGTAGCCAATGTTATCCAAAGCGCAAAGTCAATAAAGGCACTGGTTCCGGACGGAATCTCAATGCTGATGTTAAAGCACTTTCATACCCAGGGAGTAGAGAACACGACCAAAGTGTTCAATCTGGTAGACACTCACTTAGTTCCCGAAGCGTGGCAAATGGGCATAGTGGTGCCGATACTGAAGCCAGGCGAAGGAGAATCGTACAAGCCGATTTCCTCGCTTTCGCCAGAAGCAAAGACGCTTGAGGCACTGCTCCTCCCAGCCTGATCAAATTAAACAAGGAGTTGTTCAGGGTGGAGTGATATTTCCTGCTCTGTTGAAATTGTGTCGTACGCTGATGATTGCGCCTCCAAATCTTCAGCCATACGGTTTACTGCATGGACCGCAGAGGTGTGGTTTTAGCTCAGTGTGAAAGTCGATGACGTCAACATCCCGACTACCAACTAAGCTATTAGGGTCACATTAGACAACCTTCTTCGATCCTCTGCACATGGTACAGCTATCTGCGACAAGCTTAATGTTAGGAACAAGGTTCTCAAGTCTCTAGCCGTCAGTACTATGAGATGTGCTTCCATATCCAGGTAGAGGAAACGCGCCATTTGAAATGGATGTGTCCACAAAGACCTGGAAGTCAGCTGAGTGGGCTTGGCCTCATTGCAGGCTGGATAAACGTCCAGAACGTTAGCATCAATTCGTGTCCAGTACGAATTGAGGCGTCTGCACCATCCAGATCTCAAACTCTCTCTAGATTATGAAGATCGAACCGTTCGCTACAGACCGACCTATTACTTTGTAAGAGGTCAACAGGGTTTCTTTGTCGGCTCCCCAAGTACTGCCGGCAAGTTACTTGTGGACCTTGTTTTTAATTTTGAGCTTATTGCAGATAGCGGTAGCATTATCGAAAAAGTGACGAGATGTTGGCCAGAGAATGGCAGCAAGCCACCGCAACTACAAGTGCACCGGATAGACACCGGGTGTTTTTGACACCCGGGTGTTTTTAAACACACTAAATAAGGTGCGAACACTCACTCAGCAAACATTTGTGAGTGTTTAGACACACACGCATAAATCTGGCGCAGTTTATTTTTTGCATGTGTCCATGTGTTACGGTACACAAAAAGTCTCTTGTAAAATGAAGAGTGGAAAAGAGAACATGGGTGACATGGGTGTTGTCGTTTTTTTTTTGTTGTTTAGGTTTTTTTAATATTACGCAACATTTATGGAGTGACAAATTTGATGTTTGATTAGCAATAAATTTGAGCACTTTTCGGCATGTGCTACAGAAAATCCACCCATCTACAACAGTTCCATCTTCTCTTAAAATTTCACACAATATGTTCCAAATAAGACTTTTTCCCTTATGTCTTTGGGCAACAGTGTAGTTTCCAGCATCAATTTCACTTTTGATTGCGTTACTTGTTTCTGCCATTATTCCGTTCACTCCTACTTCACCAAATAACAACTGATCAATAACAATATGTTCATAAACACCCTGGTGTTTTTAAAACACCGGAGTAATACATGTGTGCTTTGCCCTAGAATCGTTGTGTCAGCGAAAAACACCAGGGTGTCTGCCCAAACATAAAAAACTCAATTTTTTGAATTGTGTGCGATCTACAGGCCTCTTGCAATACACACATAATTTTGTGTGTACGATGTTCTTACTTTACTTTTGGGTGATGAGTAGCACCGGCACTTTTATTTTAATGGGTGTGAATAGAGTGCCAAAAATTGACACTCTTGCAGTTCTCTGATGTTGGCATCATCGCCTTTCACATTACGTGACATCCGAACCACTGCGGTCTATGCAGTAAACAGTACTGATGCTGATATCATACTCCTCGCAGTGAAAAGGCGTGCTAGTCCAGTAGGTAACAGTTCATTTTCTCGTATATGTCATCTACTTTAGGTCCTGACGCCGGAACTGTGCAATCATCAGCGTACCGTAGGAATTTAAGAGAGGTAGAGGTTAAACAGAGCCGGAATATCACTTCACCATCCTTGTTTAACTCTACGGGGCTTAGACTTCCTGTCTCTAAATTCTGTAAGTACATATGACTGATTACACATATAGCGGAAAGAAAGGTTTAAAAACTTGTCTTCTATTTAAATATAGATGCAGGGGGTCTTGAGCCCTGTTCAATGTGTAAAAGCAACAGATCGAAATGAAACAAACGAGCTAAGCATATGTCATACACGGCACGGCACACAAGTTGACATAGTAAACTAAACTCTTTTTACAACACACACACGCTGTAAAAGAAATTATTGATGGTAGCAAGACTGAGTTGTATTTTCGTAGGCAATTGCGTGATGAAAACTTGAAAGGTAAAGATTACAGTAGTAGTTCTCATTCCTTTGGGGAGAGCCTGGCCTTATAGAGTTCGGTTTTACTTTCAACAATTACTGCGAAGCTTTCTGAAAAGGGTTGTCAAAGACTCGAAGTCATGATAAAAGCAGTGTGCGGCCATGAAAATCAATGTCACCTTGCCATTTTGTTAAAAACTTGTCTTCTATTTAAATATAGATGCAAGAGGTCTTGAGCCGATTAATCCATGTTCAATGTGTAAAAGCAACACACCGAAATTAAACAAAGAGCTAAAAAAGCGGACGGGACGTTTCTGCAATGTCCACGAACAAAGTGGCATGATTGACCGTGTCGAAGGCTTTTGTAAGGTCAAGAGCCACGAGAACCGTCCTGCCGTGGTGCGTGTTCTGGTTAAGGCCGCGACTTCGATCAGGCTGGTAGGAGCAGTGCAGCAAACGTCTTTGCTGGCGGTGAAACGATTCTCCTTTGCTTACGTCTTTGTCTGGCTTCGGTAGCGGTACCAGCGGTAGTGCTACTTTAACGACGAAAAAATTGACGAACCGACAGTCGCGTGATTGCTTTATAATTCTTGTGATTGATGGATTACAGTAAATTTGGTTGTAAATTTAATTTTCGGGAATCGCAGAATTTAGTTTTTGTAAAATGTCAATTTTGTTCAGAATGGTAAGAACGATAATTTTACTCACCATTGAACAATGAATATAATATTACAAAGTATTTTAAAAAAATTAATGTAAAAAGTACCTTCTTTTGTCATTTCTCAAATTTAAGTAGACATCAGACCAAGGCCTACAAAAGGCTACCGATGCGACTGTCGTGACTTCTCGGGTCAACCGCTAGTTCATTCACACTAAAAATATTTTGTAGATGTTACTTTTCTATGCAAATAAACACACTTATTATTTTGCAAATTTGTGCAAATTTTTACTGGATCGTGTTCGTTTACACAAAAAGTCCAGTAAATGAGAGAGAAAATTTTGACTGTTCGATGTTAGAGAGTTTGCAAATTTAGAGAAATTTTAGCCAACCAAAATTTTCAAGATAGAACAGATGTTTGAAATCAGCTGTTTTATGTAAACAAATAAAACTAAAATAAATTTACAACAGAATAGGTAAGTAAACATTGGAATATTATTTTATTTAATATATATGTTACTCACTGAAATTAGAAAGAAAAAAGTTTTCTTTTGCTCATTTTTTATTACAAATCTTAACACTTTTAAATTCAAAATAAACAAAATCAGCTGTTTCATTGCAAATCATTACTGGAAGCTGATCGTTTTCTTTTCATGCAAATTTTAATAAAGAGAGTAAAATTCGCCTTACGCTCTCAAAAGTAGAAATTTGCAAATTTTTACTGGGAAAGTAAACGAAGACACTTAATGTAAAACATTTGAATAAATAATCAATTTCCCAATTTATTTTTGACTTGTTTGCACAAATTATGAGAAAAAGAAGAATTTTATAAACCTTTCATTTCTTTACAATTTATTTCACAATACAAAAAACGGTTCGAAAAAAAGCTTCGTTTGAAAGAGGAATTACCCCACAAGCTAATAAGATCAGATTTGTTGTTGTTTGTCATAGAGGGAAGGAAAAGTAAGCTCCTTTTTTATTATTCGCCGTTCAGCCTATTTTTTTTTTTTGGTGTTGCTTTGGTATAAATGTTTCTATTAGGACGTGTGAAACTAAAATTTGGCATTAAGTTGCGAGTTACCGGGTCGCGTCGGACTAAACAGTACATTCATTCTATTTATAAACTGACAAGCACTAATTTTTGTCAACACGTACATTATGGTTAATGTGTATGTACTTCAACTGGTAGCATCAAGCAGTGTTGAAATGAGACGGCACCTATTTTTACATTTATTTTTTGCTCTTAAGCTGTGTTCGTCTCATAAAAGTTTGTAAGTGTGTGCCTTTGCATTAAAAATGTATTCTAAAATGCAACCCTGAAAATTTTAACAATGTATTTTGTTCCCTTTTGCAAAACTGTGTAGGTAATATGCAAGGAAAAGCAACAAATGCATCTAAATAAAAGTACATAGATGCAAAGCAAATGCAATACATAACATAATGATGACGCAGGAAATACATAACATAATACGTAATCATTTTTTCTTGTTTATTGATACAATTATGCAACGTATTTAAAAAAGTAATTTCATTTCTATATACGCAAACAGTGCACAAGAGATACATACGAATACAATCTTTAGAATGATCTCTTATGAATGATAAAATTATTCGAAGAGAATTAGAATGAATGAGTTTTGAAGCCGGTAGCAATAATACAGATATTATTGCTGCATATTACTGCACTCAGTATGTCCCTACCAAAATTTTCTATTGCGGAAGTTAAAACTCATCGTCTGCGATACTGTTTTCTCATCGCAGAAGTGTCTTCCGTATAGATAAGTTGTACCCCCCGGAGTTAACCTCCAGAAGTCACTTCTGCGTAACTACATAGTCACTTCTTAGAAGTTACTTTTGATTCTTATTTTATTTCGCGGTCACTGCGACATTGGCAGAAGTATATAATGTGTAATATATCCATAACGGCACATGTGATTTTCGATTGGTTTGTAAACGACAATCTTCCAATTGCCGGATGAGTTAAAGACGACTGTTATGTAAATTGTTCTTGTAAAATGCACCGTCTTGAAGTGACTACAGCGTAACACATTTGAAGATGAAAGCAACTTCCAAATGTTGGGATGGGTGACTTGCGTGTGTATGTTTGTGGTGAGCAAATGTGATTTGCAAAGAAACAAATTCTTCGAAAGGAAACAACAACAAAACACAGACAAACTCCTCAGAAATTTCTGCTTACTATACTAGAATTAGTGCTATATTGTATTGTCCAAATGAATACATTCAATTAAATATCTTTCCATTTGAATTGTATGAATGTTTCACTCATAACAAAATGCACATTCACTGAATTTATTTGAGAGAGTGGCGCGTTCTCTCATTTGTTTTTGGCATGAAACTCAAACGCCCTTATAGTTCAAAGCTTTCATGCAGAGCTCTAATGGAAAATCACCCATAGCAATCATTACAGTTATTTAATTAAAAGCATGCGCTTTTCCAAATTCGACTGTATAAAATATTTTCATTTCCGACTTGAACAGTTTTTTATTCTGGTTCGAGACCTTTTTCTTGTTTCTTTTTCAGAATCAACTAAAAAAATTGGTGAAATGTATTGGCTATGTTTGCCAGGTAGGCTGTTTCTGAGCCCGCCAAGGTTTTTCTTCAACAGTCTTTGGCAACGATTACTTCGGCTACATATCAAATGACTTATACGGGAGCCTCACTATTATTAATGAGAATTACCCTTTGCGTATAGTCTTCGAACTGTGCGAAGATTAATCTTCCTAGCTCAATATCATTTCCCCCAATTCCGTTTCGCATGGCTTTTCGTTGAAAACCACAAATGCAAAAGCACAGAGTTGTGTTGTACATGTACTCATACATGCGTTATACATTAGGGCGTACCAATCCTTCTTAAATATGTTTTTGTTTTGTTGACATTATTCGGCCTTTTATCATTATTATGACTTGAACAGTTTTTATTCTGGTTCGAGATATTTTTGTTGTTCCTATTTCAGAAACAACTAAAAAAACATCATTTTCGGGATATGTATACAATATATTGGATTAATAAATGCATTCCATTCCATACTTTTATACTCTGATGCACAAAAAATATCGTATGATCCATTTAAACACTCAAAAAAGGTTTTTTTTTATTAAAAATCGTTTTTATTAGCGAACTTACAAGTATTTAAATAGATCAGACACTTATTTTATTAAAAATGAAGTACATAAGGTCATCACGATACAAAACATGCTGATCAACTTTTTCACTTTGCTCTTCAACTTGAAACGTATTCGTCCATTTCCAAAGTAATCGTCTTGCAAAGCTGTTTCGAAACGATGCGTACAATATATTATGTACGTCGGCTGGCATACAGTCTTTATAATAGGACATCTTCTTCTTTTTGTCGAAGTAATACAACATATTCTGTGACTTCGACATTAATGATATGAAATTATGACATATCTCGCACAATAATAGCATACCGCCAGGAACAAAGAATTTGCTTTCATTACTATTTAAAGATATACCACGACGTGAAGAGTTGTCTTTAAGAGTGTAATGTCTCATTTCTTCAAAAAACATCCTTACATCTCTTAACTTATATAATTTCTTACTTCGAATGGTAAGTACATTGCCCTCTTTGAAAGGCTTGTTTACACTCTTCGCAAATTTAGCGCACATGTGCATACGATCAGTTAAGGGCGCCCTACGTAAGTCCTTTCCACCTAAAACAATTGCATCAATTATATGTAGACTGCAAACTCTTGTCTGCGTACGGCCTTCACCGTTGTACTCAAACACAAGTTCGCCATAAAATAGGGACTTCGGGGATATTTCAAACAAATACTCTAAGGGTTCCCACTTTTTCAAGTCAGTATATCATAATAGTTTACCTTTGGTAGTACATATGAAAAAACTACTAGCATTTGCATTTGTTTCTCCTCGACCGATTGGAACAAAGTACCAATCGTACACGCTTTCTATTTGCTTACACAAGTCTTCCGATGATAGCAGTTCAGACGGTGTTGAGTTGAAAAATGTTTTATCTTCGAACCAGTTACTCAAAAGTTCTTCCACAAACTTTTCAGTTGATTTATTTTCTGGAGCTTGTCGAAGTTTGTCAGGTAAATTCCACAAGTCTAGACATTTTTTTCGATATTCCGACTGTCTAGTTTCCTTTAGTTGTGGATTGTTGCAAAATGCTGCAATTTTTCTTAATCCAACAATTTGATTTCTGCCAATGGCATTGTTTGACTGTGTAATGTAATCTAGGAATTCATTATCTTGTAATATAAGGTCCATATCAACAATTTCAAGTACGTCCTCTTCACTGTGCTCGTTCAGAAAGTTGTTGATTACGTTCAAAAATGTGCACACATTGTTCGTATTCTCTTTTTTCCATTTACACACTAAGTATCTTTCAGAGTTTGCCGGTCGGCTGCTGTTTGGTTTGATTATCGAAATTGTCTCGAAGCATTTATACATGAGATATATCAGTCCTATACTAAAAGGTGTGAATATATCAAAAAGCTTGCAAACGAAACTCCCATTATAACGAAGAATTTTCAGGGCTGTAAGACATTGACATAAGTATAGCTGTTTAGATAGAATTTCTTGTATGTTTTCTTCGCCTTCAACTGAGAAACCACCATCAGCCATTACGAAATGGACGCCGTCCGCACTATGCTTACGTATATAAATGTTAAAAGAGTCTTGATTTGCTTCAACATATATATCACCATCGTTATTAACTCCATAGTGGGCATCAAATGATTCAGGTGAACCAGCAACAAACTTATCAAGTTTAAAGTCATTCGCACCCTTCAAGGTGAATCCGAATCCTTTAGCTTCCCAAGATTTTCTATACAAAACATATTCAGAAAATCCTCCAGGGCCTTATGAACAAACATGAAATACATCAAGATATTAATATAAAATTAATATTTTCGTATTAATTACCTGCACATATGTCTGCAAAGTACAAAAGTTCATTTTCCTGTATTAATGATTTATCAAATTTATCTTTAGGATTTGTAAACATAAAATCCAGCATGGAGTCGATGTTTGCCATTTTTACAGCCGCTCGGTTTTGAAATATTGACCTACGTATTGTCTCAAATGGATTACTCCGAGATCTTGCTTTTCTCAATTCATTTTCATTAAGTTTATCAAACACGGTTTTTGCGTTTAAAATACCTTCTAGTATACCAGACTCTACGAAAAGCGTTTCATCATTTAACGTCTTTTTCTGTCTGCCAAATTTTAAGAAACTCTTCAAATCTTGCAAACTGTACGCAAATTCCTTCCGATTTGATATCCACAATACTCTTTCAGGAATAATAATTTCTTCATTACTAATATCCCAATCGTCTCCCGTTTGGAACGTTCCATGTTTCAAGCCTAGTCCTCGTCTACCATCCTGCTGAAATGCAACAATGGGTTCTAGCCGACCTTGGTTTTGTTTTCCAAGCCCAAGACCTTGGTAGCCCATCTTTTTCATCATCTCCATAGCCTTGTTGGAATAGCTCTTTGACCATTCTGTCTTCATCTTCTTCGGTGTATTTTCGCTACTGTCCTCATCCATTTAATATCCAATAGCAATAGAGAATATGTGAGCAGCAAAACTTAAATTTTATACGTAAACAATCAAAGCAAACAAATTCTGAGTAATTCTTGTTCTTCAATAATTCAATATAGTGATTGGTAAATTGGTTTAGATAACTAAAGTTATCGTTTTAATCGATTAAGTACAAGTTGATCAAAACAATTCTTTCGTTTTGTTTACGTTGTGTCTAATGCCATGTCCACACTTCATCGCGAATTACCTAATTCGCTCTCTGAATTACTTACGCGAATTACCTGTTTACACTACACGTACTTTATTCAATTTGTCAGTTGATTTTCTTCGTTATTCCAAAGAAAATAATTGTGTTTATTTACATTACAATATCTTTTTTTTATTAAACCTATAGAATTGTATTTTTTTTAATTTGGCTATGAGCTCAAGGATAAGTAAAAAACTTATATCTTTTTCTCTTTGTTGTATATGTTTACATTTACATTTTGACAGATTAGAAAATTAGAAATGGTAGCGGTTTGTTCGTAATTCAGAAGATAATTCAAAATGAATTATCATCAAACAACGTAATTTGCTCTCAGAATATTGTATAGTGAATTACGTAATTCGCAATTTAATTCGGGATTGAATTTCGAATGAGATCGCAGATTACGAAAAAGGACTGTAGTTTAAACGTCATAAAACGTACCGGTAAATTGTACAAGATGGGTGATGTGCTTCTTCTTTGCAATAACTTAGAAAACATCACTCAGTAACGCACAAATTTTTGGGGTTGATTTTTCCATATTAGTTTGTAAATAATGGTTGATTTTTCCACATTAACTTATAATCACCAGAAAGTCAAAACTGAAACACATAAAACATTAATTTTCCCAAAATGATATTTAAACAACTCTATTTATCTATAAAGCTGAAATCGCCTATTTTGTTTAATTTATCGTTCTGATTAAACCTAAATTTGCACACTTTATATTTAAAGTGTGCGAATTTAGTGTTTGTTGTGTTTCAATTTTCCATTTTTGAGTTCTTGTGATCAAATTAATCTTGTAGAATTTATCGTCTCTGCTTTAAACTTCCGTTAGGGCTCGGGCACACTAAAGCTTTTTTCTTTCCCTGTGTATTTTTCAACTTTCGGTAGTCAAGAAACCATTCAAATATGTGTAAAAAACTTACAATCAATATATAAGAGGGTTTTCTCATCGGCACTGCAATAACATTTACTTACTGTAAGTGTTAACAACATTTCAATAGTTTTTATACAACCGGAAATGAAAAAATGCAGCGCAAAGAAAAAAATCTTCAGTGTGCATGGACTTTAAGTCATAAGAACATAGAAATATGTATCCAAAACAATCAATGTATGGCAGAGATTTTCTATTCTGGCACTGCAGTATCTTTAACTTATTAAAACTTTCAACTTTTATTTCATTAGATTTTAGCCCTTCCCTCTAAGAAAACCGGCACGAAAACGAAACGTTGGCGAAGTCATTTTTTCATACAAGACTACGAAAACGAACCGATTTTGCGATACGTAAATGCACCGTAAACGTTAATTTCGGAATAAGAGAATTAGAAAAAAAAAGTAGTAGTTTGAATGTATTGGTAGTACGCCAAGGCTAAGCTAAAGTAGTACTTTTACGTAACACTAAAGCGGTCCGTTTTCTTAATACCAGAGTGTTGCGTTTACGTAACACTGAAGCGGTACGTTTTTGTATCTGCAAAACGTTCTGTTTCCGTACTGAATTTCTTTCTCTATCGAAATAATATAAGCTTTTTTATACTGAAGAATTAATGTTGCATATATTGTGAATGATTATGAATTCTTTGGCTATTACAAAATATAGATATGTAGATATAAATATACTACAAACGTTTTATAAATACCTATTATATTAACACTTACAAAAGCTGATTTTGTTTAACAACAATCAGATCATCACACTTCAAACATCAACTAAAACAATTAAAGTGTTCTGTCAACATGGCTGCCCGAATAAGAAAAAACAGTTAATGCCGTTACCATTAAGAAAAAACAGTTCGTTTTCGTATCGCAAAAACGGCACGTAAACGGATTGTTTTAGGTACTTTTTGGTTTAAATACGTTCGTTTCCATTACGCAAAATCACTTCCATTTCGTACCGTAAAAAACGGCACGTTTACGAAGAGTTTTACGCAGAATTAATTTCGTCGTATTTTTATATGAAAAACTATGCAAGTGTTAGTGATATGGCGGTCCGTATGCAGTTCGTTTTCGCTCCGCAAAATGCGTTACGTTTTTTTTTCTTGGAGGGTGCCGCTGACTGCAAATGTAGACGCGTGTCAGCTACTGAATTATTTTCAAGGCGGCAACTGCAAAGTAAACAGCTGATCTGTAATTTTGACGTTTGTGTTATTTGTGTTAAAAGAAAAGAAAATGTCTGGAGAGTATTTAATAAATATTATCACAAATATAACAAAAATTGTAAAAACAGTGTATGAAGTGCGGAATAAATTGCAGACGAGGAATAATCGAAGATGGTGGGTTCGTCCGGTGAATCTAACTCGGGATCAGGAGGGATTCTACCGAACGTGCGTCCAGCAGCTAAAAAAGAAGGACGAGGAACACTTTTTTAAAGCATTTCGTATGTCCGTAGCAAATTTCAATTTATTGCCGACTCTGCTAAAAAACAAAATGGAACGATTTTCCAACAGACAAGCCATAGATGCCGAAATGCGGTTGGCAGTAACAATAACGTAAGTAAACTTGCTAATTATTTATATTTTTGTGTTTTAATAAGTTTGTAAATTCAGTTACTTGGCGCAAGGATGCAATATAAATGTTCTTGCTTGGACTTACAAGCTAGAAATTTCCACTGTAAGGAAAATAATTTATGAATCATGCGAAGCAATTTGGAATCAGCTACATGATGTTTATTTGCCACCTCCAAACGTTACCGAGTTCTATAAAATAGCTGAAAAGTTCTATGTGAAGACTGGAATGCCAAATTGTTTAGGACCCATTGATGGCAAACATATTCGCATAGTTTGCCCCAGAAATAGCGGCTCTTTATACTACAACTATAAAAAAACCTTTAGCATAGTATTAATGGGAGCTTGTGATGCTAACTACGCCTTTACATACGTAGACGTTGGGGCTTTAGGCAGCCAGAGTGATGGTGGTGTACTTTTTCGTAGTGCTTTTGGAAAACAATTGTTAAATAAAACTTTAGAAGTTCCTGGCTGTGCTGATTTACCAGGTACTTGCATCTATTTCCCACATTATTTTGTAGGAGATAGCGCATTCCCATTAAAGGATAATTTGATGCGACCGTATCCCGGACATCATTTAACGCGAGATAAGGATAAATTTAATACTTTACTTTCCAAAGCTAGAGTGCATATAGAAAATGCTTTTGGAATTTTAGCTAGTATGATGCCAAAAAATGCAGACAAAATTGTCTTAGCCACTGTAGTTCTACATAACTTTTTGATGTTACAAAAAGACAGGAACTATTTCAGTCTTGAGCTTGTTGACCATACAGTTGGCAACCAAGAAATTCAAGGTCAGTGGAGGGAACAAATAAATCCTCTGGAGTCAAATCGCATGAGAGCAGCAAATCTGTGCTCTGGAACTGCCTTCCAACTGCGGGATATATTAAAAGATTTTATTCAAAATAATTCTATCTAATCCACGTGTATAAATAAGATTTTCTTGATTTGGAAATCTCCTACAAAATAAAATGGGAAATTGATGCAAGTTCCCGGTAAATCAGCATAGCGAGTTAAATTTATTTCATTAAATAATTCTTTTTTATTGTTTGTAACAACTATGTATATAAAAAAGAATAAACGAAAAATATTGTCCTACAATAATGAATTATAATATTAATCAAAAATTTTATGTATGTTGATCTTTGGAAATTAAAAGATGAGATCACAATCACATTACTGCTGCTGCGAGAAATGATGGTCTATTTCCGCAAAAACAGAAGCAGCCAACTTTGCTTCCAGTCTGTTCAACACACTTGGTGGCATGTTGGCTGCCTTCACTTTGGCTGCCAAACCCGCATAAAAAAGATCGGTGGCGTCTTCTTTTTTTTTTGGTGTGTTTGCAACAGCCCCACACGTGTCGGCAATGCTTGACGCTGCAAAATCCAGAAACTGTTGAAAGTTTTGACTATCAGATTTCTAAAAACATACATTTTGAAATAATTATAATAGTTTTCAGCAAATCCCATATTTGTATACTACATACTTTTGTTTCGCGTATGCTGCTTGAGCAAAGCAAAGATGGAGGCACGTCCTTGCTTGAATCATCAAGCACGTCCACAATGTATTCACCGACGAGGAGCAGCTGATATTTCCAATAGTGCTGAAAAGTAAAACACAAAATTAATTACACACTTCTATTTCACTGGCAAGACACTACTTACTGCCTGGAACTTGTCACATTGTCCAAAAATGACATGGCCTCAAAATATTTCCAACACTTTCTGGGTTTTTTGGCGGCACTGCCAGAAGCAATTTGCTCCGCCCTCTTACACCGCTTATAAGTCACGAAGACCCTTCCATCGCTTCTTGCATTCTTCTTCTGTAAATGTAATTGGGGAAAAATTATATTATACTCTTACTTACCGCCCATTTTCATAGCAGCAGCTACTTCTCTCCACTCGTACTCCTTTTTCTTTATGTTTTTATAACCTGCTTGGGCCAGGTCATAAAGAATTTCGCGGCTTCGCACTTCCTCAATAAGCTGCTCGTCAATGTCCATTTTAAACTATTAAATTTGAAATGCAAAACAATAACAAACAAAGTTTATTAAAAAAATTTAACAAATACTTACCTACTTCAATAAACAAACAAAAAGAAAAAAATTACCAAAACCAAACAACGAATTGTGAAAAAATTTTCAGCAATAAACAGCTGATTATAATCTCAGTGGCGCCACTTCAGACATTGACAGCTCTAACCTGTTGATTGTCGCCCACAAAAATAGAAAATATGTAGTTTAATTCAACTACAGCAACATAAGTAGCATAGACAACAACCAGCAGTCGTGTCGCCTTGCCGTTGTTAAAATATTCACTTCCATATTAACACATGTATTTTATTTTTGACAGGTTGTGGTCGGTAGCCTGTCGTCGTCTATGTGTTTCATGCTTTAGCCTGCCACTCATTGTATTGAAAATATACTATCGCAGTGTCAACATAAGATAGCTCTGCCACACATTAATTAGCTGTGTTCTTTTTAGAATTACTAGCATACTAGCAACTAGGATTTAGTTATGCAAGTTATGACAAACCACAGCAATGCACTTCATTGGCATGCTTCGTATTAGGTGGTATACGAATTGTTATTGTATTGATTATTTAATCGCAATTATTATTTGCTCATTGTCTGCAACGAATTTGGCTATGAACCTTAGTAAGTAAGTAAGTATCTTTATTGAGTCTTTCTTTTTTCCCAACATAACATGTAAAAAAAACTTATAGATATTGGCAGTAGTATTTAATAAACATACAACTGTATTGTCTTATTCTAATACACAGTGAGATGTACGAAAGCTACATGCTTGATATGTGCGAGTTTATGAGTTGTATGTATCAAAAGGTTAAAATGAATTAACATGGCTTGCTCACGGCCATTATCAGTGACTAACAGAGAGATTTCTGTTAAAAAGAGTTAAGAAAAGTAGAACTTATATACTAGATAACACTTACAAATATATAATCAAAACAAATTGAACTGTTTACAAACAGATGACTAAACAGTGCAGAGTTAAAAACGATATGTTTATACAATTACTGAACAAGTGAATAGTTAAATTAAGCGAATTTACTTAAATAATATTTTTTTATCACAGAGGGCATCGAACTGAGTAAGACTCCTAATTTTAGTATTAACTCGTGGTGTGTAAATCAAGTAAATCAGTACAAAAAAAATTATATCACGTCTCTTAAAAACTAATATCAAGGAACGAGGCAAGCAGAGTTTTACTCATTGTTCAAATATGTACGAATGTACATACATACATACATGCACTTATAATTTACATCACATGCAATTAAACATTTGTATGGTTTTAATGTAAAAAAAAATATTTCAATCAATTTAAAGTTTTAATTCTAGCCTCTGTGAATCCCTGCGACCACTTTTTGATAAAAGTTTGGAAGACCGAATTAGACGTCGTCAATATTTTCATCAAAATTTACTATACCAATAGGTGACAGGTAAGGATAATCAGTGCAGTTTACATTCTCCTCCGATCTCAGTATTCCACTCATAAGGCTATTGTCGTGTGATTCAGGCTTTTGGACGATTTTTTTTAGCAAGAGATAAGGCGTAGCAGCACAGTGACTTTACAGTAGATACACGATAAATATGCTCATTAGAAAATCTCCTAGTTGAGGTTTCAAAATTCTGTCTTATGCATTTACGTAGAATTTTCCTTTCAAATATTTCCAGCTCTTTGGCGACAACTGGGGAGACCGTAAACCATATTGGGAAGCCATATATTAATATTGGTCGTATGGCAACCTTGTACAAGAGGAGCTTTGTACATTGTGGCAGATGTTTGCTTTTCAAAAGGGAGAACGCACCAGATATTTTTTGTCTTAATAAGAACTGTTTTTGCGTGGTTATTAAATTTTAACAGTTTTTCAAATTTTATTCCCAAGTATCTTATATCCGATTTAAAGGGTATGGGTGTATTATCGAGCGATAGATGCAATGTTTTTGATTCTGGAGCTACGAATCTGGCGCATTTCCCTGAGGCATTTCTTATGCATATTGCTTCCGGTTTGGCCGGGTTTATCCTGATGCCCCACTCTTTGTAGAAATCGGTAATTAGGTTGAGGTGGGTAGCTGCAATGTTTAGGGACTTTAAAGGTGAGATGTTATGTGCATAAATAAGACAATCATCTGCATACAGAATTGCTTTCGAATCTTCAGAAACGTGCGGAAAATCATACAGGAAAAGGTTGAAGAGTAGCGGAGCCAGAACACTACTCTGTGGAACACCACTCTCTATTTGACACATAGCAGAGTATAAGCTACCTATTTGAACTCTGAATTTCCTATCTGCTAAATAACTGCTGAGCAGTTTTAATTAAAATGGATTCAGGCCAAGTTCCACCAGTTTGAAGAGGATACCCTTATTCTCCGATTCTCCAAATTTTAAACTGGGGACTCAGGAATTGTTTCCACAAAAACATTAGAGTAGTAATTATGAAAGATATCACATATCTCCGCGAAATCTACAAAATTTGTTTAAATGCGGTGGGACCTGGTTTTATTTTCTCCAGCCTACTACTAAATCTACTCCCAAGTTCAATGGCAACAAGTTCCTTTATAATCGTTTTCAATATTTGTATCTGCTTTGACAATATATTATAATCACGGCTTAGCCGATTTCCTGAGCGATATTTAATGAGCCACTGATATTTAATTTTGTAAAGGTTCTTAATATTATCAGGTAGTTGATGTTTTCCATTTTTTTACTTCAAATTGTTTAGTGTGATTGCGATGAATTACTGAAAAAGATTCATGGAAATTATTGATTAGTTCATCTATATCAGCATTTTGCAAGTTTCTGTTCCCAGGAGGCATGGTTCGATTTGTGGCCTGCTCCAAATCGCGACTAAAGATCTCCCAATTAGTGTCTTTATAGGAAGTGAACTTATGCGGCATTTGAAGGACAATGTTGGTGGAATCCATAAACAGCTCTAGTTTGACTGGGAAATGGTCCGAGAAAGATGGGAGGCTGGAAATTTTTGACCGGTTGCTATTAATTAAATTGGGGCTGATTAGGAAATGATCCAAGAAAGATGCACCATTAGGGTAAGAAGGCGACGAGTCACATAAACGGCAAACATCTAATATATTATCCTGCAGCCAGTTAAATAGAGTTCTTCCATTAAGATTTTCATGCTGATCACCCCAAGCTGCATTAAGATCTCCTCCCAATATGAAACCGTCATAATTTGCAGCCGCGTGCAGTATTTTATCTAAACCATGGGTTAGATTTAATGATGAAAAATTGGATGGAAAGTATAATAAACCAACAAGATATTTTTTATTAATGTCATTGAGGTTGGAATTTATTTGTATAAATGTCGCATTAAATCCGATGTCATTTATGAATATGCGTTTTTGTTGTATGTTATTCCTTATGAATACCGCAATACCAACACGAGAATCATCGTATACAAAATTAAATCCATCCAGATAAATTTTCTTTTGTCGCCTTAGATGACATTCTTGTATAAAAGCAATGTTATTGAAATGTAAAATTTTGCTGAGTTCAATTTGACGACTTTTATCGATCAAAGAACGGACTTTAAATGTCAAAAAATTTACAGATCTACGGACCATGGGAGTTCTTTACTTTATTAAAAAGGCGCAAAAATTTTGCTTTGGCCTTTACCTTTGTCATGTTTTTGAAGTTTGACAGAAAGATGTTGATTTCTTGCTCAATGCTAAGTTCTTCTGGTTCAAGAAAATAATTAGCAAGTTTTATTAAAAACTCCTGTATAATTGAGGATTACGGATTTGTGTTGGTCCGTTGAGGTCTAAGTTGGTCTGCAAATGATTTACCAGAGGTCACAATTGACGAGGCTGAAGCCTTCTTTACATTATTGGCAGCAGTGGCTTTCGTTGATCCAGCCAGGACTGCGTTCTTCTGACGATTTTTCACATATTTTTGGTAGGTTTCACACCCCCGCCAGTTAGCTGGATGTCCACATTTGCCACTGACCCGGCACGTGTTGCTGGTCACATTTAACACATTTATAATTAGAGTTGCAGTTTCGGGCAATGTGACCCCAGCGCTGACATCTACGACACTGTATATATTGATCCTTGCTTTTAGGCTTTTCCCAGAAAATTGTCTGGCTATGTAAATACCGGATATGCGAGACATCACTAAGGCCTTTGCCGGGGTAAAACGTTACCAAAAATAGACCAGTGTTAAAATTCTTTTTGACCGAGAATTTTGTGGTATATTAAGTCACTTTAGATATGGTTTCTGGACCTGTCGCTTCATCCAAGGCCTTCTTAACATCGTTAAAATCCGTGCCATGGTACAACCCCCTCAATACAAGCGACACCTGCTTAAACTCCTTCGGGGTATACGAGTACGAATTGAAATTCTTTTGTCTCAGTAATGCCATCATCTCGGCATGTACTGCAGGGTCTAACAGATAGAGTTTGCTCTTATGCTTGTAAACTTTTTTATTTTAAAGGATTTCCTGGATATTTTTGCCTCTAATTGCTCTACCATACGACTGATATTCACATTAAACAAGAAAATGGGAGGGCAGTACGATCAGCGTTATCTGTCTCTTGTTGCATTGGAGTAGCGCTGGCCTCACAATTCTCTAAATCCAATTCACCCAAAATTGCATAATAGTTTTGGCTGTTTACGTTAGCACTGAAATTGGAAATGTCCAACTCCTCTGGTGTGTCATCCAACCTTAATCGCTTCGATTTGTTTACATTATATGATGTAGCTGCAATCACATCGGATGAATCTACAGGTTTGGTAACTATTACTGGTTCATCCCCCACATCCCTACAATCCATATTCATTGGGAATGGCAGGCACCTCCGCTCAGCACGTTAATGCAAAAGAGATACCCCCGAAATTTATTAAAATATTTATTAATTATTTGCGCCAAGAAAAAAACACGTCCAAACAGAGTGAAGTTAGTTGCAGTTTTTTCTGGCTATGGACCTTCTTGCTATTCAATCAATTCCAGTGATGCCTACGCACATATTATCATATATGCGCTTGTGTGTAAGATAATAAAACGAGTTTTAACTTGCTGTTTTTAAACAATTGCGCAGTGAGACCCTGATCTGAATAATGCTGGACAGCAACTGACTGACTTTCATTTAAAAATTTAAACAAAGCAAGAGCCAAACGACCGCGATAAAAACACACGAAGATGCTTAAACTATATGCATGTCGCCTGCTTCCACTTGTTGGGTATCACTGGTGGTGGTAGTAGTAAACTTAACCCTTTGTGTCCAGCCAATTTGTGTTTGACAAAAAATAGATGCATCATTACACCTGTAATCAACACAAATCAAATTTCGTTGTGAAGTACTGAGTTTTACCCGTCACCCTCTAGATTTAAAGATTATCTAGAGACGATTTCGGGAACACAACATTTTTTTTCTGTGCATACCGCCCTTTCAGTTTTTTTACTTTGCGTTGTCATTAGAACTCCGATCGTAACGAAATACAAACATACATATCTATATATACTTCGAAATACTTCAAAGGCAACGTTTCAAGTTTTTGCTTATACTGCTTAATTTAATATAACTTATTTGCCTTTTTATATGCATCGGGACCGACCCTTACTAGTGTGTTCTGTTTAAAAGGAATAGGTTGTTTTGAAATTGGTAAAATAAATTAAAAAAGTTAAAAAATTATTTTCATGAAAACGTAAGTTGGAATATTTTGCAAATTTATTTACTTTTTGTAAATGTTTCGTTTTGTTATGTTGAAAAGAAGTTATATTTTATCTCCGTGTAGTGAAATCCGAACTTTTATATCAGTAACATACTTATACATATGTAATTTCTGATATTTACATTAAAGGGGTTTTTTACACTTTTTTCAGAGTTGGTCTTTTTGACAGCTGCCACTTGAGGTTCAATTAGTCTTGACGGTTGACGGTAGGCAATCAGCTGTTTGAGTTGGGGTTGCATTTTTTCCTTTGGCAACCCTGTCGTGTTACTTGCAGTTTTTCAGTGCTCCGCGCTACTAAATTTTAAATAATTAATTTAAAAACTTATAGTATTATTTATCCGTGTTCAAATTAATAAAAATCACTAGAAGTGTTTTTTACTTAGTTTGGTGATATAGCGCTGTCCAGTGTTTTATCAAATATCATAATATTTGTGCTTTTTATTTTTGATTGAGTGCTGTTTTATTTTTACAACAACATTCTGATAATTTAAGCTGCAATTGTTAGTAGCTTATTTTGTGCATTTTGCTTTACCTTCAATATTTGTTTTGTGTGTCTTGAGTTTTAGAGTGTTGCCACTGTTTTCTTTTTGTTTTTCCCTTTTTGTGTAGTTCACAAATCCAATTTCAATCACTATATACATACATATTTTTTTTGTTTGTTATTTTATAATTTAATAAAAAAAGAACATGACTTGCACTCTCATAGGTTGCAACTTTACATCCAACGAGAGAATGATTGGTTGCTGGGTATGTGGTATGTTTGGTCATACAAAAGGTGCCGGCATTTCTGCTCGTGCCGCTGATGCCATAGGCCAGGAAAAATTCTCCCAAGCTGACGGAAAAAACATCCGCGGTACCTGTAACGGAACAGGTTAACGTTATGCCGATGGATGTGGGACCGTCTTCTGCGGGGAAGAAATTGCTTGTGCAGTTGGACTTGTGGATACTGCTGTTAAAAAACCGTAAGGGACACCGAACTCAATTTCAGCTTTGCAGACACCGGTTTTAAAATGTCCTACTACTGTCAGTGAGGTGTTCATTGACGTTGTGGCTGGAGAGAGGCTGTTTATTCAAACGGTTGATTTGGCCTGTTCGTCAAGTAATAGCAGACCTAGAAAATTGACTGTCATTCCAGCGAGAAGGACTGTCTTTATTTCTCGGTTTGACCCTGACACCGAAATAGATGACATTAGTTATTATATGAAGTCGAAGTTGGAAGGTGACTTTGATTTTAATATTTTTAAATTTAACTCATCTTCTAATCATTTATCCTCATTCAAGATAAATGTGTCAGAAGATATCTTCGATAAGATTGTTGACCCTAAATTTTGGCCGGACAGGGCGCTTGTCAAGGAGTTTGTTCAAAGAAGTAGTAGAGGAGGGAGATCTAGTTTAGCGAAATTGCCAGCTAAGTCTACAAACTCTTCAAAAAACTAGAAAAGGTATACACTATAGCTTACCAAAACGTAAATTATGTCGCTTATTTGTTGACAGCTATAAATTTGATTTTGATATTGTTGTTTTTTCTGAGACATGGTTTAAAACTGATATTTTGAACTCTGAGGTTCTGTGTAATAATTATACAGTTTATAGAATAGATAGAACAGAGAAAATCGGTGGTGGTGTCTTAATTGCGGTTTCCTGCTAACTACCTTCTGAGCGTATTTTTTCTGATGAATTTAACAATTTGGAATTTATTGCAGTTTGTGTTGCATTGCGATCTAAAAAACTTTTTATCACCTGTTCCTACATTCCTCCTTCGACCGATTTTAATGTTTATAATGAACATTTGACTGCCGTTGGAAAAATAATTACAAGTATGAATGATATTATCCTAACATTGGGAGACTTCAACTTATCTTCTGTATCATGGCATATGTTGCCTGATTCAGAAGCACTTACTCCTCTTACTAACAGCGATTGGACCACTGATGTTGCTGGCCTATTGGCAAAAATGAATTTGTCTCAGATTAATAATATTCTTAACCAGAATGGAAGGATTCTTGATTTGATTTTGACCAATGAAATACGTTCATTTCAAGTTATGAGAATGCATCTAATTTCTACTCCGGAGGACAACCACCACCCGACTATAGGTATTTCATTTTCTGTTACATTACCTTACCAATCACCATCTCCTAGTCCTGCTGGTAATTGTTCTAGATTTTGCTTCAATCGTTGTGATTTTCATAGACTTAATTCCCTTTTATTAGCTGTTGATTGGAATGCTATCTGCTGTTGTAGTACTATTGCGGAATTTGATTTTGCTGTTAAGAAATTTTATAACATACTTAGCAATATGTCAAAAAAAAGTGCTTTTCCAATTTAAGGATATATGTACCAAATTATATGTACTGATTTGGGGATACATTCGGCTATCTGAAATGCTCATTAGGGTGGCCCTCAATTACATGATATGTGAAGTATAGGGTGTTCTTGTTGTCATTGATTTTTCAACTGATTACGAATTTTTTCCTGTAATTTTATTAATATCCGAAAAACTGGAATTTTTTAATTTTTTACAATAAACTGGGTTAGTAGCCTTTCATTTAAGATGAATATTTTATTCGTACACTGAGAGAAAAAACAAATATTATAATAATAAGTGGTAAAGGTAGATTTACGACTTTTTCATTTAAAATGGCACAAAAACGGCTAAAGATTTTTGGCCAAAATTTTCTATATCTCGTTTAAACCTTAAAATCTTAAATTCTACCAAGGCGCTTCGCAGTACAATGTTTCGTTTGGAAAAAAAATTGAAAAAACTTGAAGAAAAATGGAAATTTAAGCTTTTTTACCTTCCTCAACTCATAACGTCCAAACTAAGCTTTGTGACGTGAAGCGCTTTGGTGGAATTTTAGATACTGAAGTTTTTTCGAAGTATGTGCAATTTTGGACAAAAATCTTTAGCCGTATTTGTGCCATTTAAAAAACAATTGACCCTCTTTCTTGCAAATTTTACAATTTCAATGAAAATTAAGAAAGTACTCGTTTATTATACATGGTATAATGAGAAAGGTAAAGTCACTAGTACTCTTGGCAGGACACAGGTTCATGTTTATATCCGATTTAGCATGGCAAATATTAAAATTAAAAGATGTGTTGCTAGAGTTCACTAACAAATATCCTGAGGCCTACAATGAAGCAAAAATAATTCGCGAATATCTTACGGACAATGATTTTCTATAACAGCTCAAAATGTGTGTACTTATCCATGCAACATGCATTGAACCACTTAAACATGTCAGTAGTAGTGAAGCAATTGTTGCTTCTGATCATCATGACTTCAAGGAAATGCTTACTGAAATATTTAGTTATATGGAAAGTGGATACATTAGCCAAACGGAGTTCTTAAATTTGGTTCCACCAAAGTTTTATTTTGCTTTCAATAAAGATAAACTTGATTTGATTTCTATGAACATGGAAAACCAGATCTTTCAAAACCATGTTAAAGAGATATATAGATCGACCAATCGATGATGTATATTCATTCCACAGCAACATTAATGTTGAAAGAGTTTTTGCAATGGTGAAGAGAAACGAAGACATGGCGCCTCACAAAGAAATCTATACAAGGTGCCAGCAAGTGAAAGCCCGCCACAACAAATGCATGCATTATATTTTTGATTTGCAGCATTTCGATCAGACCAAAGATGAGGTGGAAAAAGGTACAACTTTAATGAGAAAACATATTCATGAAAATGCAAGGTGGAATGCTAGAGAACGAATGATAAGATTGGAAAATATAGAAAGAAATCAACAAATAAAAAAACGACGATCAGATAGTAAAATTCTGTTTCAAAATATAGATCAGATAGATGAACCTATTGAATTGTGTGACTTACTAACACAATTATCAGACATCGAGTTACAAAGTCACAGAATAAAAATTCTTAAAAAACAAATAAAAATTTTGAAATGCAAACATTACAAATATCATGGAGAAAAAATATGGCAAACAAAAACTATTGATTTGGCGGCTGAACTAAAAGAAAAGTTAAAAAATTTACACTCCTATACTGAATTTTAACCATTTAAATAACAAACAAAAATTCTTTAAAAAAACACTCAAAAATTTGCAGATTATATTTCTTTATAGAATTGAATAATGTAAAATAAAGAGTGCAATTTTTATTTGCCTATTTTTCAGTATAAAAAAATCGTTGATGTATTTCACTTAAATATAAACATTTTACTATTATTGACCATTCTATAACCTGCAATCATTTCTTTTAAGCCCACGAAAATGGTTAAACTGTGTTATATTTTGAAATACAACTAATTTTTTAAAAAAAATTCCGTCTACTTTTAAACACTTTAGTCTATATTTTTCGTACTTTACTCCCGATTTTTATCACTGATACCTCTGTGGACGCTAAGCTTGTTTTATATTTCAAAAAATGTTGCAAAATGTTGCCGCAAGATGGCGCGATTTACATGTTTATTAAAAAAGTATAAAAATGTACCGTTATTTGAGATTTTTCACAGTTAACACATTTAACAAAAATTATGATCTAAGATTTTTAGACAAAATTGCAGAACATTGTCAAATGAAACTTTCAGGTTTTAAGGGTCAAATAAGCGATTATCGTGAGTAACCTATAAATAACGGTACTTTTGCAGAAAAGCCAAGTTTGGAAAACTTGTGGAATAAAAATTGTTTCTGAGCCCCCAAAGAATCATATTCAACAATAAAAAAATTCTTTTTGAAAAAGGCGTTTTTGACATATTGCTAAACATACTAAATGAATTTGTATCTAAAACAGTGCCTATGGAACCCATTGTTGTAGAAAAAACTATGCCTTGGACTTCTATGGAGTTATGTAGATTAAAAAACATAAAGAGTAAATCATTTAAAAGATTCAAAAGAACAGGACTAACTGCTGATTATGGTAGATATTTCATAGCGAGACAACGGTACAATATTGAGGCCCGTCAATGCTATAGGTCGTACTTGACAAGAGTTAGGGACAATTTTAAAAAAAGACCCTAAATCATTTTATCGATTTGTTAATTTTAAAACGTCGAACATCTTCTAAGCCATCGAGAATAAGATTTAATGGTGTTGAGTTCTCAAGCGATCAGTCTATTGCAAACCGTTTTGCTGACTTTTTCGAAAATACATATTCACTACGTTCGTTTAATCCTGCAATTCCGTACCCTTACAAAATTTCATCAGTAGGTCAAATAGTTCCTCCTTTTTTAGATTTTTCACTTATTGAATTAAACTTGTATCGTCTTAAACACACTAGTACTTCTGGACACGATGGCATTCCGAATGTTCTATTGAAAGGCTGCTCTGAATCCCTGGTCTTACCCTTATCCTTATTATTTAATTCATCATTACAATTGGGGTACTTTCCTGATTTTTGGAAACGGTCTTACTTGTTTCCACTTCACAAATCTGGTAGTCTGTTGGATGTATCGAACTATAGACGGATTGCTAAATTAAGCGCAATTCCTAAGTTATTTGAAAAAATTGTAACAAATTTTGTTTCACATAATGTGGCGCCCATACTCTATCCATGCCAACATGGATTTCGGAAGGGTCACTCTACTATTACAAATCTACTTCAGTTTTCCTCTGAAGTTATAGATGCATTTATTCGTCGCAAGCAAACTGACGTTATATATACTGATTTTAGTAAGGCATTTGATAAAGTAAATCACAGACTATTTGTATTCAAGTTAAACAAAATTGGGTTTAATATTAATTTCATAAATTGGCTTTCCTCCTACCTAATTGGGAGGGAACAAGTAGTTTTATTTGAAAAAAGTCTTTCCAGATCAATTCGTATTTCCTCTGGTGTCCCGCAGGGCAACCACCTTGGACCTATTCTCTTTTTACTATTCATTAACGTTTATGTTTTACTATTCATTAATGTATGCAGACGACGTTAAATTATTTTCCTCTTATGCTAGCTTTGCGGACAGTCACATACTGCAGGGTGATTTGGACAGATTTAGTACTTGGTGTGAATTTAATTTTATGGAATTAAACCTTAAAAAGTGTAAGCATATGTGCTTTTCTAGACGTAGTTTGTTGGCTACTAAATTTAATTTATGTTGCTCTGAATTGGCATCGGTTGATTCATTTATTGATCTCGGTTTTATGATGGATAGAAAGTTGAATTTTAATAACCATATCATTACTATGGTAAATAAAGCGTATGGTGTCTTTTATTTTGTGAAACGCTGGGCAAAAGAGTTTACTGATCCATATACTACGAAACAGCTTTATATTTCCCTAGTTAGGCCAATTTTAGAATATGGATCAGTGGTTTGGGATCCCCAATATGATTACTATGTTAACAAAATTGAGTCCGTGCAGAAACAATTTTTAATATTCTGCTTAAGAGGTCTTCACTGGAATACTGGTTATGAACTTCCTTCTTCTGGCAGGTTAAATCTTATTAAATTGCCCTCATTGAAGAGTAGGCGAACTATGATGAATACAATGATGGTATATAAAATTATATGTGGGGTTGTGGCTTCTGAATACTTAATATCAAAAATTTCTATTAACGTCCCATTTAGACCTACTAGATACTATCAGTTCTTACACTTGGATTTTCAAAGGCACAATTATGCATGTGGTGACCCATTTCGTAGAATGTGTGCTGATTTTAATTCGTTATATCATTTAATTGAGTTCTCCTTAGGTTTTGATTCATTAAAAACTGTAATAATTTTTTATTTAAACTCATTACACCATGGCTCATTGTCTTCATAACAATTTAGGCTGCTATAAACAAATTTAGTAATTGTTATTATTCGTAAATACTTATGTATATTATGCTTTATATTATTTTTATTAGATTTTAATATTGTAATAAAGAAAGGTGGTGGTTATATTTTGATTTTGTATTGCATGCTTCTAGTCCTTCTCATAGTTTGATTGGATTGTATTAAATTTGGTGTTTATATTTTCTAGAGATTATTATTAATATTTTTTTTGTAACGATTGGCTGTTAATAAATATCTGTAGCTAATTTCCATCGATGACGTTTCTTGTCATCTCCATTATGGATTGGTCCATAATGTGTATGTTGTCCCTACGTCATGGAGACGTGGCCTCCTCGGTCGGCAGGGGCGGGTGTGAGTGGCGCAGGAACGTTCGTCCAAAAAAAAAAGAGAGAGAGAGAGACAACTACAATTCGACGGTAGACATCTGCATGGTGCAGAATCAACCGTCAGCCGTCAAGACTAATTGGACCTTTATGCTGAGTTTGGTTTGCCATTTCATAATGAAAATACTTACTCTGGAACAACGTTTGCAAATCATGGATTTGCAAACGTTGCAAACGTTTACAAGAAAATTTTGTTCAGCGATGAAGCTCACCTTTTATTGAATAGGTACGTTAATAACCAAAATTTTCGAATTTGGAGTAACGAAAATCCACAAGCCATTGTTGAGACGCCGTTACATCCTCAAAAAGTCACTTTTTGGTGTGCTCTATGGGCAAACTTCAAAAATGAAGCCGACCATAATGTTACAGTCAATGGGGAACGCTATAAAGTCATGGACGACCTTTGGTTCCAACAAGATAGTGTGACACGCCATACAGCCACCGAAACGATCAATTTATTGAAGGAAACTTTTGGTGACACATTATCTCGCGTCGTGACCTTAAAGATCGTGCGAACACAGCTGGACTTGTTTTTGTGGGATTATGACACTTGTCTACGCAGATAAGCCCGGCACGATTGACGCCTTAAAAGAGAATACTCGGGGCTTTATTGCTGACATACGGCCCAAATGATGCAAAAAGTGGTAGTAAATTGGGCCTTTCGGCTGGAATTTATTCAAGCCAGCCGCGACGTCCACTTGCCCGAAATCATTTTTATAACATAATGGCAGACTCTTATCTTATTTTTAATTCCTCTTGAAAACCACACGGCTGAAAAACAACCTTTATAATCGTAGTTTGCAAATTTTAAGTACAGACAATATTTTCGTTTTATTTGCAGACTTTTAGCGAAGCCTTAGATTTTCTTAAAGAGCTCTATAGTGAAAATAAAGATAAATGATGGTAATATTAGCGGTGAAGACGATGCTTTTAAAGATGAGGGTGGAGTTCCGGATAATGTATGCCCAGTACATCTAAAATCACAATGCGAAAACGGTATGTGAAGTGGCCAACGAGTATAGTTTGATTTCAATTGCGGAATAGATGACGAAAATAATAATGAAAGATGACGAAAATAATCGTTTGAAGATGTTCTGAATAATTCTGAACTTATATAAAGTTCAGGATGCCCGTTACCTACAATTACCAGAATAACTTAATATATTTGAAAATAATATAAATACCTTTGAATCATCAATTCATATGTTTCCTGATAACCATTACAAAGACTGCCTAAACTTGCAACAACATGATCAATTAAAACAGTTTTTAAACGAGGATTTGATGAAATACATTGTCGATTTTTCAATTCAATTTATTGTCTCTATAGCATTTCATGTTTTAATAATTATAATACATATATACAAGGAGTTTAAGGATTTTTTTGCTTAATTTGTTATTTAATATAACTATTTGTAACTTAACATTATAAGTATATATGGAGGTGAAAATTTCCAAAAAACCTTAGTGAATCTTTTTTTTGTATGATAAAACGTAAAAACCTGCTTAAAACTAAAAACTATCCGTAGGACGAGTCCAGCTCAGCAATGTAATCATATTCTGAATAGGAACACTTGCACTAACATTTTCTAACAATCTGTCATGATGGCTACTAAATCGATATCCGCAATTTGGTGCAGTCTTGCCGTAGAATAAAGCCTTAGAAGATTGTAAATTAACTTCAATATTTTATTTTGGAGTATCTGAAACCTTTTCAAATGGCAATTTACACTTTTAGACTATACAGGAGCTGCATAAAATATGAACCTGAAATATTAATTTAAATATTAAAATTTTACTGACTATCTTTAGAGCCGATGATTTAGTAATGAAAGGGTACAATGTTCTTATTAGTATGTTAGATTTGTGGACAATATATAATACATGATCGTTATATATTAGTTTTGGATCTAAAACGACACCTAGATATTTGACATTCTTTTCCCAGTTTATTTCTGCATTATCAAAACTTATGTTACTCTGAGAAATATAAGATGCTTTCCTTTTCCTGGTGAAAAATATAGCCTGAATTTATTACAATTTATTGCTATTTTCCATTTCGTGTAATATTCCAATTATTTTACAAAGGCTAGGTGCAGGTTTGACAGTATTTCTGTAGATAGGATACCAGAACACAACACGACTGTGTCGTCAGCAAATATGGGCATAGCACAGTGATCTACAGACGGAATATCGGCCGTGTATATATTGTAAAGAATTGGGGATAGACAAGATCCCTGAGGGCTGCCAGCATTTAAGTGGAATATGTAGAACCAATATGGACCCTTAAAGTCCTGCCAGTTAGGGAACTTTGGGTCATATTATTTACATTCACAGGAAAGTTGAAATTTATTAGTTTGTAAATAAGACCGTCGTGCAAAACTGAGCCAAATGTAGTCTTAATGTCTAGTATACCATTCCAGTTGATTTCTGTTAGCTGAAATTCTTTTTAACTATATTTCGTATCCGAACTAGTGGGTGTATGGTGTTATGCTGTCTACGAAACCCAAACTGTTGTGGCGGTAAAATATTAGCATTTAGGAAATCAATAACTCTGCTCTTTAAGAAACTTTCAAAAATTTTACTAATGGATGATAATAAACTAATAGGGCAATATGAAGATGGAGAATCAGAAGGTTGATTAGCATTTTTAATGGTAATTACTTTTGCTTCTTTAAATTCGTCTGGAAAGTAGCCCAATTTTAGACAATTATTAAAAAGACTTGTCAGAAACTGTACACCTTTTTTGGAGAGCTTTTAAGCAACTATTATTTATGCCGTCCACACCAGGTGGTTTTCTAGATTTTAGACTCTGCCATTAACGAGACGTTGGCAAACGTAATAGTAATATGATCACTTGCATTAGAGATAAAATTCAACTCATTAATGTTATCTCTTACGAGGGCTTCTGTGGCTAAATCGCTAACATTCGAAGAAAATGAGTGGTTGTCATAAAAGTTACGAGCTAACAGAATTCTCAAAAGTAGAAACTTGCAATTTTTTACTGGGAGAGTAATCGAACACAGTTATTATGTTTTTAAATCGGAATGTTTCTTGACTTCTTCCTTAAGATTTTTGTCAGGTTCCAAAAAGGAGAAGAGCCTTTGTCTAATGTAGACAATAAACGATTCCATGAAGAAGAGTTTTCAAATTTTTAAATTTTCCATTTGATTACAGAATTTAGGATTTTATGTTCATAGTAATCGTTAGCGTCCCTATAACTTAGCAATGTCAACGACGATCGTTGCGCCTCCGAATCAACGATTTAATATTATGGTGCAACTGTTTACAGGATTTTTGCCCATGTTGTATTTGGCACGCTGTATGAAGTTTTGAAGCGACGAATCAATAAAGTCCTTGTTGATAATAATGTTATCAATGGGGAGAACAAGATGTCTGTTTATGTATCGAGAAAATAGATTCCAATTTGCATTTTTAAAGGGTCACAAATTGTGTAAGAGAAAAATGTTTGCCTGTATATTTGCAACACGAATGCTTAAGGTTGTACCTTCCGAAAGTCGTCTGGCTTACGAGTTTTAGCTCATCAAAGCTTGCAACTAGTTTTACTCCATTTTTAGGGCTAAAAGTCGTGACGGACTGGCCGGTTTCCATCCGATTGAATAAATTTTTGAACGGATATTATTATTTGCTCAATATAGTAGAATATGAGCGGGGAGCGGAAAGAATAACACTTTTCCATTTTTCTATGTATTCCATGGGCGCTCTAGTACATATGTACTTTCATTTGGATATATGATGTTTAAATTGTGTGAATCCTACTTTTCATATAATATATTTCCCCAACAGTTGGCCCTTGCACAATTCCACGATTGATGTCGACTGTTGAAGTCACCCCCAATGATATATCTGTCGCACCTGCTAAGTTTGTGAATATCTGAACCATCAACGCCAACCCGGCCTCCTGTAAAATAACAAGAATATACGTTTATACTACCGGTGTTTGCGTATGTCTTAATACCGAATTTTTCAATAAGAGAAGTGCTAAAAATGGGTATTGTCACATAGGAAACATTATTATTAACTGTTATAGCCACGCCTCCACCTCTTTTTGGTTCCCTATCGTTTCTATAAATACTAAATTCTGAGTGACTGAGTAAAGTATTTGGTTTAAGCCAAGTTTTGGATACTAGGATCTTATCTTATGTGGATCTTATAACTTAATAGGAACTGAAAAAGTAAAACACCTTGTTTTTTAAGATTCGTACATTACAAGTTATTATATTTACATCATTGATCATTATGAGGTTTGTTAATACCTCGAGTTGATCGATCTTATAAGCGCTCGTAGCTCTTGAATAGAAAACAATTCTCCAGAATTTGTTGTTGAGAAGTTTGAAAAAATGGTGAAGTCATTGTTGTTGTTTCATGGGAACGGTACATTTTGCTGATGAGAATTCTGAAAAATTTGTTAAAAACAATATTTGGACTAGTAAACATTTTGGTGTTATTTCGTGGAGTTGTTTCGCTGCTTCACCTTTAAGTAGTGAGTTTTGCTGGGGCACTTATCATCTGCTTATTTGTGGGGTTCGCTACAGTTTGCGCATTTCACTACATTATCTTTTCAGTCGAGGGTGCTGTGATTACCAGCGAATTTGGCACAAAAAGTTTTCACATTGTGTGACGCGAGTTTTTTTTTTTTGTTGTTTGGAAATCCCATTTGATCTTAACATAATCCATCACTGAATGATTTTGTCTTAAATCCATGATGGTAATATTCTTTCGTTGAAAATATACCATGTAGATCACCATAGACCACGTAAGTCCCATATTGTGTTTTTCTTTGAATTATCTAAACGTCAAGACATTTGAGTCCCTTGTCGATGAATTTCTTCTTAATTATGACTGGATATCAAAATCATGTTTTGAATTACAAAAAAGTTTATGTCCGATTGAGACTTTTCGGATAGCAAAATTATTTTTTTTACAAGTTTACATATCTCAATCATGCACTTGAGAATGGTTACTGGTGGAATATGTGCTTTAATTTTACTTGAAGTTTTATTATTGTCAATTTCATCACCATCGATAGTCTGTAATGGAGAAAAATAACTGCTATTCACCGTACTGGGTGCAGTATTATTGTTTTTGGATTTTTTCCCCTTTCATTGTTACAAGATGTGCATGCACAATATCACTTTCGCGTATTCTTTTAATGTTGCTGTGTTGTAATGCGAATTGTTTTTGTCAAATTTCTATTTTTATTGAACACGCCTGGCGTAGGCGAAAGCTGATCATAAACTGAAACATGGATAACACAGTACAACATTTTTCAGGTGATTGATTAGGGACTCAATTTTGATAATTGTTTGTGAAAGTAGCCCCAAAAAGAAGAACTTCTGCATCATTCGTTTCGTCAATGTACATCAAATAATTTAATAAATAATTTGAAGTTAGTAAGTATCGTATAGGGGAATTTGTCACGTTTGAGGTTCTTTTGTCCGAATAAGCTGAAACAAATTTAAAAAAATTAAAAATTACAATTCCGTTAATCTGTTCATACAACGTTTCGCTACATAAGCAACAGTTTCGCAGTTCTAAATAAATGAATGAGGAAAAAAATATTTTTTGCCTAAAAAATTAAAGTTTTTTTTAATTCATAAAAAATACAAAACGGTAAAAGTGTTAAGTCCTATTACTTTCACGTAAAGTCACATAACCTATGAACAAAATGAGACATAGATCATGAAAATCGATTTACGCGTTTCGCTTTTATGCACAATTAAGTGAAGGTATGAATTTCAAAAATTTGCTCGAGATATGTACAAAATTCTTTGGAAAAAACGGCTAAGGTGGGACTATCACAATAATACTCCGAAATGTTGACATCATTTTTGAAAAACAGAAAACAGACACAGCAAAATTTCAGCGCACCATCATACCGACAACGCCAAGCTGATTTTCAGAAATTTTATTCCGTTGACGAAGCAAATACATTCAATGATATCCCAGGTTAAGTGGACAAATTGAAAATGGATTATATCGCTGGCGTTTATTCATCGATCGTTCAGTTTCAAGTTTGAAGGCTGTGCTATTGAACAAACCGAACAAAAAACCGTCAATTCAGCACAACTATGAAGGAAATTAATGAAACATTGGGCGAAATTTTGGAGAAAGGTTGTCAACATAATACAAGGCATTGTATTAAAGGACGGTTTTCAAAAATACTTCTGCTTCCTTTGTAATTGGGATTCACGATACACAGGTAATCAATATCAATGTAAAGATTGGAAAGCAAGAACTCCCGAGCTCGAGAAACAATTAAAATTACGGAATAAACCTTTGACAAAGGATCTAGATGATATTTTGTTGCCATCGCTTCACATGAAATTAGGAATAGCTGGGAAATTCGTGGAAGTGGTAGTCAAAGATATTGATGACGCCTATGACTGTTTGAAATCAATCTTTCCAAAACTCAGTGTAGCTTAAATTCGAAAAGGTACGTATCGTTGTCAGTATTTTAATATTGTCATATCTAAATATGTTCACTTCGATATATTCGCATTACCAATAATTTTTTCGTAACTGTTTTTTTTATATTTCAAACAGGTATTCTCAATGGACCGGATATACGAAAATTAATGAAAAGCGAATCTTTCACAAATATGATTTCGAACCATTTTAACCGCTTATTTGCATAGGAAGCATTGAAACAAGTCATCGAAGGCGTTTTAGGAAAGAACCGTGTACAGCGAGATGACATACAGACACGAGTGGACAACTTGCTTTATTATTTTGAAAACTACATTTCAATTACATTTCATGCATTTCCACCTTGATACCTTCTTGGCACAATTACCTCAGGAATCGGACGAACAAGGAGGGGTTCCACGAGGTGACCATGCCAATGGAAAAGCGATTCAAATGCAAAAAAATTGGATGCATTGCTTGCGGAGGTTTGTTGGTGGAGTTCTAAAATTATGCAGTTTGAGGATGAAAGCACCGAAGATGACACTGAAATTTGTGGACACACTAAACAAAACATGCCCTTGAATAATATGTCTATCTCGGTGGATCATGCAGGCTCAGAACATGAATATGAACAACCTACGAAGACAATAAGGTCATCAGAACCACAAGCATCAACTTCAACGAGGATGGATAGTGACAATAATTGAAAATGTTCTAAATTTTGTTTCCATGCATAGATAACATAAATCTCATATTTTCTGTGTAAGAATAGCTGTAATATGAATCGGAATGTTTATTTTCATGCAAAATAAATATTCAATAAAAAAGTCTTCAATGTTTCTCCAAAAAATTTTGTGCATATCTCGAGCAAATTTTCGAAATTCAAACCTTCACTTAATTGTGCATAAAAGCGAAACGCGTAAATCGATTTTCATGATCTATGTCTGACTTGACTTGACACTTTTTACCGTTTGTACTTATATTTTTTATGAATTAAAAAAACTAATTTTTTAGGCAAAAAATATTATTTTTCTTCATACATTTATTTATAACTGCGAAACTTTTGCTTATGTAGCGAAACGTTGTATGAACAGATTAAAGGAATTGTAATTTGGACTAGTGGCTCTCGAGTTATGACAAACAAAAGATCCTAAAAAGTACTTACTAACTTTAAATTAATTATTAAATTATTATTTGATGTACCTTGACCAAACGAATGACGCAGAAGTTCTTCTTTATGGTGCTTCTTTCACAAACAACTATCAGAATTGAGTCCCGAAATCATGTGTTGTACTGTGTAAGGTTTACGAATAAGGAATTCTTGCATCGCTGTATTTAAATTTCAGACTTTCATTGGCATACTTGTCATGTGCGCCCTATGGGTTAATAGTGTTTGCGCAAAATGCAGCGTAGGACTTGGCAGCACTTTGCAAACAGCTGTTGCGCCGTAGGGAAAGGGAAAAGGGGAAAATAAAAAAAGAAAAGTTAGAAGGAAAGAAAAAAAAAGAAGGAAAAAGAAAATCTAAGAGCCCTTTTTTGAAGGTCTCTTAGATTTTGAACTCGAAAGCAGAAGGTTGGCCTGGCGAAAGTGTGTTTTAAAATTTTAAAAAAAGTTTTATTCAACATACCACAGAACACAAAAATACAGTGAACAATATTAAAATAATCACAAATACATAAAGCGACAATATCTGTCAACACACAAACATTTTTTTAAAAGACATTTTAAAATAAAAGAAAAAAATAACGAATTTAAAATAAAATTTAACAAGAACTTAAAACTAAAAGTAACACCGCAATATCCGCCACCAACGAAGGCCAATCCAACGGGGGAGCAGCAGAGTTACAGCACCAAGCCTGTTAGCTGCAGGTATAATCCGCCAACACACAATATACATACGTGACAGGGTAACCTGGAAAAAGAGTAGATTTATAGTTCTTTTTGTTAAAAAGGATTTCAAAAAAAAATATCGGTGTAGGAGACGTCGCACAGTGGGAAAATTACGAAAAAAATTGGAAATAATTCGGCCATTTCGTTTGTAATGGTCCGATTTAAATGAAAATTTACATTGACCTTCTTGAAGTGTTACTGAGCTTAAGTTTTGAATTTCATGCATCTGTGTTTAACAGGTGCTGCACAGTGGGCCCTCAAAGTTGGTCACCTCGAGTTAAAATTTTCTTTTTCAAGCTGCCAAAAGCGTATTTGTGGTCCGATCGTAATAATTTTTTCTTTAGTGAAATCTGCTGGACAAACCCAACCAAAAATGTTATTACAAATTTTTTCATATCTCGTACAATAAAAAAGATATCGGGACTTAAAGTTTTTTTTCGAAAAATTTGCTTTGGATTTTCTGGGATTATTTTATTTTTGGGAATCAGTTTTAGGTGAATCGGGGAAAATTTAATCCTGGTTTAAAGAAAACACTTTGGTTAATGTTTTAAAAAAAGAATTGTAGCAAAATCACCAATAATATGAAAATGCCAGCTGTTCAAAGTCAACTATTGCGAAAAAAGTGGGATTTTGAGTGTTTTACGGCGAAAAGGTACCTTTACTCTTATGTCAATAACTTTAATGTTTCTTAAGTAACATACAAAAAATTTGCATTTATTTCAAAGAAAACTTTATGCTTAATACAAATAATAAGCAATTGTGACCCTAGTCGGTACTTTTCTTGCTCCAGGCGTCTCCAAATATGGGCATTTTTTTCAAAAAAAATTGAGTTTGAGCTCAAATAAAAAAAATCGCCACACTGCTGGCCCAATTTGGTGCTATAAGTCAGTTAACTACATATGTTTTCTAAAATCCCAAGCAAAGAAATTTTGCGGGAGGCCATTTCTAGGACAAAAAAATGAGTTTTTGTTAAAAAATCCCATTTCTGGGATTTTGTTTTCCCCTGTGTCAAATTTTAGAAAAGTGGCAACTCCAATTTTTTTTTGAATAAGTTTTTCATTTTGTCACAAAAATATTGATACTACGTAAAAAAATCAGGTTTATATCTCCAACCAGCAAAATTTTACAGTGGTCTGAAATATTGACTTTTTTTGCTACCTTCACAAAAAAAAATTTTTTTCTCGTTTTTATCAATTATTATTCAACATATTGAGTTAATTGCATTCTTTTTTATAATCTGTTAAAACTAGAGGTAATTACCTTTCCATTGGTATATAAAAAGTATATCCTTTTACCTACACTTATAACAGCACGTGCGCTGGAATAAGACCCCTTTGAGTAAAATATTAATTTTTTTGGTAAATAGCAATTTCATTTTGTGAGAGATCAATGTTGTTGCATTTAAAAAAATCAAATTTACACATTTCCAATCGCAAAAAAGTAATTTAATTGTTGCAGATAGAAAATTTGAATAAAAAGATGCTATTGACTTCATTTTTTGTGAAAAACTTTTTTTTAAATAAATTAACATTTAAATAAATCTTATAATTAAAAAACATTAAACTTAAATGATTTTATTCCACGTCCAGCATATCTAATAAATCAGAAAATTCTTCTTCGTCTCCATGCGTCATTTCGTGGTACGAAGTCAACTTACTTCTCATGGAGGATAAAAAAGGATCTGAAGATAATAATAAACTATTAAGTAAGTCTTCGTTTTGTGCTATTCTTGAGCATTTTCTTGTGGAAAATTGTTGAACATATCTGAAGTCTCGATTTCTAGCTTCTTGTGGTTCTTCAGTTAACTCGCCTATAGGGAGAAGGTGAGACTCGATTATTTGTTTCCCATGGAACAGGACTCTGTGTATAGTTGGCGTTAGATCTTTCCAGGGATAGAGATCAGCAAGCATTTTTAAAATTCGTTCGGCGTAAACTCCAAATTTATCGGAATTAATCTTTTGTTTGGAATTCAGAGCTAAAAGCAATATATTAACCATTCGAATCAACTCCTTATTGATTCCAGTTATTTCTGCAGCTGTATTATAGTCTGCGAAGAATCTTCTGGCAGTGTTTCCATCATTTGTATTCCCAAAGTTCGAGCGTGGTTTAGAAATATTTAGGCCAGTTTGTTGTTTAAATGCATCTTGAATTCTTTTTTTTTCACTTGCTCTCATTTCATGCATTTCTTTGTTAGCTCGAATGTTTTTCCTTTCATTTCCTGGTATAGATTTATACTTAATGTCATAAGCAAGGTTTAGAAAGTGTTCTAGAAACCTGATTCGAGCATGTAACGGTGCTATTCCAAACTCAAGGGTATCTTCATTGACTACTGAATTATTCGAAGCGTTTGAAAAATTAACTTTGCTTTTATTGCAAATGAAACACTTCCAGCTAGATTTGTTTCCTGTAATATCGTTTGCGGCTTTTCCATCTACCATTGTCAGGAACATTTTAAAAGATATTGTAATAGAATACCTGTCGAATTTAAATGCAAAATCTTCTAATCTCGAAATATCATCTTTTAATTTGTCTGTGATGGCTTTAGTTAAATCACTCGTTTCTTTATGATATACGAAGGAGATTGGTCTGCAATAAATTTTGGAGCCAGGTGTTGGATTACGCCATATTGCTTCAGTAGGGTTTGATTTTCTGCGCGAAGTTGAAGGTAAGGTAGAGTCTAAATTTAACCTCAGAGGAACCAAAGATGCCATGAATACGCTCTTGAATTCGATCTGGGTAGATTGGCTATCAGAGCATTGTTTGTATTCCGAAAGTGCTGACAAACCATCACATCCCCACTTGCATATTAATTGAAGATGGCTGTTGTTGATTTTTTTTAGTTGTTCCTCATTCAATGTTGTTATTATCCTACTGGCAGTATTTTGGAGAAGTAGTTCCAAACTAACGCTGCCGGCCTTTTCTGTAATTATCACTGGGTTTGGCAAAATTTCCATTTTTCGTTCCTTTATTCGGTTGTATGCGGGAAACATGTCACATCCTTTATCAAGCAGCATTCTTCTTAAATGAGTGTACTTGTTCTTACTCAATCCCAATTCGATGATTAAAGCTAATGCTTCTTCCTCGCTAAAACCAGGACATGGTGTTGCAATACTTCTTTCAATGCGTTGTTGGCGGTGATGCTTCCGTTAACACGTCTGCAATTCTTTTTGCGCTAGATGGCCGATTTTCCACCGTCAGTAATTCCTTGAATGTATCACAAATCTTTGAAGGTGAATGATTTGCCATCTCAGCCGACAACCGTTGTTTCTTTGCCTTTGGACATAGATCGTCGTATTCCTTAGTAGGAGCACCCACTAAAGCAGGGACAGTTTTAAATTCAATTATACTGTCGAGCCACTCAGTTGGTAATCTTGAATAATTCCTGTGATACTTCTCCATGAGCCGGTCAAATTTTTTCAAAAAATTTAATACTTTGCTGCTTTCGTTAGATTGTGTTATCTCGCTATATGTTGACTCTATGCACTCTATTAAATATGCTACTCTGTTCTCCATTTTCCGAAGTTTGTGTTTTTTAAAAATTCAACAAGTTCTTGAACAAGGAGTGTTATCGTCATGGCGGATTAATTTGTTATGATAAACCCATACAAAATCGGCGGTTCTTATATCAATGAGTAATACTTACAGGTAATCACAATAATATCCGCAATTAATACTTGACTAAAATACCAGGTATTCCCCAAAAATACATTTATAACAATGAATTTTTATGTACCCAGGTACATTCGCCTAAAATGTTGCACAATATTCCGGACATAGGGGACAGGTATTCCCCCAAAACATATAAGAATGAATGTTTAGGTACCTAGATCCATACTATACAATACTACCCATTTTCCGTTTTTACACAATAGGTAAACAATAATGGTAAAAATATATATTTTTGCTATTTATGGATAGGTACGAGAATTTTTAAAATTGGTATTCTTACCTATAAAATTCATACTTTACTCAAAGGGGTCTTATTCCAGCGCACGTGCTGTTATAAGTGTAGGTAAAAGGATATACTTTTTATATACCAATGGAAAGGTAATTACCTCTAGTTTTAACAGATTATAAAAAAGAATGCAATTAACTCAATATGTTGAATAATAATTGATAAAAACGAGAAAAAATTTTTTTTTGTGAAGGTAGCAAAAAAAGTCAATATTTCAGACCACTGTAAAATTTTGCTGGTTGGAGATATAAACCTGATTTTTTTACGTAGTATCAATATTTTTGTGACAAAATGAAAAACTTATTCAAAAAAAAAATTGGAGTTGCCACTTTTCTAAAATTTGACACAGGGGAAAACAAAATCCCAGAAATGGGATTTTTTAACAAAAACTCATTTTTTTGTCCTAGAAATGGCCTCCCGCAAAATTTCTTTGCTTGGGATTTTAGAAAACATATGTAGTTAACTGACTTATAGCACCAAATTGGGCCAGCAGTGTGGCGATTTTTTTTATTTGAGCTCAAACTCAATTTTTTTTGAAAAAAATGCCCATATTTGGAGACGCCTGGAGCAAGAAAAGTACCGACTAGGGTCACAATTGCTTATTATTTGTATTAAGCATAAAGTTTTCTTTGAAATAAATGCAAATTTTTTGTATGTTACTTAAGAAACATTAAAGTTATTGACATAAGAGTAAAGGTACCTTTTCGCCGTAAAACACTCAAAATCCCACTTTTTTCGCAATAGTTGACTTTGAACAGCTGGCATTTTCATATTATTGGTGATTTTGCTACAATTCTTTTTTTAAAACAGTAACCAAAGTGTTTTCTTTAAACCAGGATTAAATTTTCCCCGATTCACCTAAAACTGATTCCCAAAAATAAAATAACCCCAGAAAATCCAAAGCAAATTTTTCGAAAAAAAAACTTTAAGTCCCGATATCTTTTTTATTGTACGAGATATGAAAAAATTTGTAATAACATTTTTGGTTGGGTTTGTCCAGCAGATTTCACTAAAGAAAAAATTATTACGATCGGACCACAAATACGCTTTTGGCGGCTTGAAAAAGAAAATTTTAACTCGAGGTGACCAACTTTGAGGGCCCACTGTGCAGCACCTGTTAAACACAGATGCATGAAATTCAAAACTTAAGCTCAGTAGGTCAATGTAAATTTTCATTTAAATCGGACCATTACAAACGAAATGGCCGAATTATTTCCAATTTTTTTCGTAATTTTCCCACTGTGCGTCGTCAACATACCTTCCAAAGAAAGGAAAGTGCGCGCAAGGTACCGCTAGGGTTGAGCTCAAGCCTAGGGAAATCTTTAGTTAGGTAGGGTTTTCCTTTTGCCCAGAAGTCCACATCTATTCCTTTTTCAAGTCTTTACCTGAAAAAAACCATATATTTTATATATTAATAAACCGGACAGGACGGACGACAAAGTTACGCCATACTTACTTGAACAATACTGCTTACTGCGGATTCCCACCACACCTCACACATACAGCAGCTACATCAAAGCCAGATTAGGGCCAGGCGGCCATCCCATTCCGGCCACACGGTTTCCAGCAGTTGCCCCGGAGATGCCATCAGAAGTCTGGAATTAGAAAAGGAATTCTTTAGACAACTTTTTAACTTTTTCGAAATTATTAATGGTGTTTATTTTCATTTTGAAATTATTAATTATGCCAAAATATTATTGATATTCGGCAGGAATTTCTATGCCTTTTTGAATAAAAGTGTAATTTATAACGTTCACCAACGGAATTAGTGAATTATCTTTTTAATATGAACTTTTAGTTCGTAAAAGGCAAGGGGTAGTAGGGAAAAGCAAGGGGTAAGTAGAGGTACTGGAGATGGGATACCTCGAAGACAGTTGGAGGTATCATGGTGGAGTTGGATTTCCGACTCCAAGAGGGAGGGTCATTTCCTTGGCATAACAGCCGCCAAGAAGTTGAGTGTCCGTGATGGTTGCAGTGAGTACATACTTCCGTGTAGTTATTTTTCATTCCGTTTGTCTTGCTGCGGGTCCGTGTCTTTCGTGTTGTCCCTGTGTGTGTGTTTTATAAATGTAAAGCCTGGTATGATTAATGTTTTTTGTACCTGTCTCAATGTCCAGATTGCTGGCAAGAACCCCGCCCATCCGGCGAGCTTTTTTTTTTTTTTTTTTAATTAGCCAACACTCAGGGGTTTTCCCCTATACATGCAATGCATTGCGTTGGTCGTTGGAAAGCAAGGGATCGAAGGGGGGAAAGAGGGAGTAATGTTTATTGACATTCGCCTTGAATTTCTGGATGTCGTAATTGGTGGGAAATACATTTGCCGGAAGTCGATTCCACATACGGACAGTACGGGCGAAAAACGAATTCGATCTGTAGTGTACAGTGCGGTCAACCGGCCAATCGATAACAAATGGGTGTGAATTTCTGGAAAGTCGTATATCCCTGCCGAACATCCTCACGTCAGGAATAAGGCCACGAATGTCTGAAGAGCACACACCATGGAAGTAGCGATAGAACAGCGACACACAGCCCACATTCCGACGATGCTCCAGGGAAACAATAGAGTTGGATACCCTACTGTTTCCTATCAGCACCATCGCTCTCCTTTGAACACGGTCCAGAAGCTCCAAGGATGATTTTGGAGCACCTGCCTATATATGGGAGTTGTATTCCATCTTTGGCCTGATGTAGGTTGTATAGATATCGAAAAGATCAGAAGGAGTGAAATATTTTTTGCACCGCTTTAGGAAGCCTATACACTTGAGTGCTTCTTTCGACACTTCGAATACATGTCTCGCCCAACGAGCGTCACATTGTATTTTCATGCCCAGAACATCAAGAGCATCTGATTGTTCGACATCCATACCATCGATAGATAATGACGACACTGTTAGGTCAGCGAATCGCTTGTGAGACAACAAGCAGCACTGTGTCTTACGCGCATTAAAATCTACTCTATTCACTCGACCCCAGTCGGAAATGGCCAGTAAATCCCGGCAAAGTGTCTCTTCCATTATTCGCCTTTTGTCTTCAATATCTTGAAGACTCGGCCTACGGTCGAATGAATATGAATGACATAGGTTGCTGTCATCCGCGAGAGAGATTGGATTCACGGTCTGACCCAAAAGATCATCAATGAAAATGAGAAATAATGAGGGAGAAAGGACAGAGCCTTGTAGCACACCTGCGGTCAGCCTATGTTTATCGGATGAGAACCCATCTACAACAACTCGTATAGTGCGATCTCTAAGAAAGCTCGATATAAATCGAGCAAATGTATTACCGACACCAAAAGCGATCAGCTTGATAAGAGTGCACCGTGCCAGACTCTATCAAATGCCTTGGATATATCCAGAGCCACGACCTTACTCTCACCAAACTGGTGGATAAACCGACTCCAGCTTTCCGATAGGAAAGCCATCAGGTCACCCGTAGAGCGATTTCTACGGAAGCCGTACTGTCTGTCGCTAAGCAGGTCGTTGGACTCTAGATACCCTACTAGATGGTGGTTAACCATGCTCTCCATTACCTTGGAGAGCGCAGAGCAGATCGCGATTGGCCGATAATTCGCAGGATTATTGGCTTCACCCTTTTTAGGGATCGGCTGGACGTTCGCAACCTTCCAACACGCTGGGAAGACTCCTGCACGATAAGCAAGGTTGAAAAGGTTGCGTAGTGGACGGGCTAGCGTCGAGGAGCACTTACATAGGACTAGTGCCGAGATACCATCCGGGCCCGGGGACTTACTAACATCGAGATTCGCAAGAACCCTTTTAACTCCACGAGTTCGAAAAAATATCTTAGGCATGGAACTAGATACGTTTTCGATCTCGGGGAGTGGTTGATTGCTTTCCGGCAAGGAAGAATTTCCTGCAAACATTTCAGCCAAAAGGTTGGCTTTATCAACCGGGTCAGTGAATGCCCGGTCGTTTTTAACAAGAGTTGGGATAGATGAAGAACTATCCTTTACTCTTCTTACAAACGACCAAAAGCTCTTACTTCCCCTGGGAGAATTAAGAACCTTTGTACGTAGACGTTGCTCGTAAAGAAACTTTTCACGCCTAAGCACTCTGGCACACGACGTTCTTGCCTGTTTACGCAGCAGTTCAGTATTGACGTTTTTGTTTAAACGCCAATTTCTGAACGCCTCCTCTTTTGATCTGACAGCATTCCTGCATGCCTGGTTAAACCAACTATTTTTGGAAGGCTTAACCGACATAATTTTAGCTGGAATAAACGTCTTCATTCCAAATAAAATTATATTTTCGATCATTTCAGCCGCAGCATTGATGTTGTTATCGAGAAAGCATAGCTTCCAATTGAAATGCTGGAAAAAGTGGTTGAGCTCAGCCCAACGTGCATTTTCGTATATAAAAATTGTCCGCTTTGGGGCTGGTATCGAAGCGACACGAAGGGCGGAATACGAAAAAGATGCTGAAACAATGGAGTGATCGGAATTACCAAGAGGTGCAAGGACATTAACTTCATACTTTTCAGGGTGTGAAGTTAAGAAAAGGTCAAGAATAGTGTGTTGGTGTCCTTCGACACACGGAATATGTGTCGGTTCATTCACTAATTGCGTTAAGTCATTTTGCGCGGCGAAGAGCTCGGCTTATTGGCCCTCCGGAGTTGTTTGGCTCGAATGGGAAAGCCAGGTAGAATTATGGACATTGAAATCCCCAGCAACGACAATTTCACTGTCCGGATAACTCTCCAAAACTTTCGTTATTGAATCAGAAAGGGCGTCGAAGCCGTTGAGGGAAGCCTCCCTTTCTGAATGTGGGCTTCTATAAATAAACCCAAAATGAAGTACGTGTGTTCCAATCCTGAATTTAACCCAAAGGGAGTTAAATTCTGGATCTTGTGAGTTCAAGTGTTGCTGGCTCTGAAACACTATGTCATTACGTACATATACCGCAAGACCTCTGTGAGAAATAAAAAGGGATAGGGTGTGGTACCCAGGAACGTGAAAATCTTGTGGATCAGAATCCTCGCGCACCTGGGTCTCACATAGAGCTAAGACATCAGGCCTATGGAAATGAATGTGGGAAAACACTGCGAAAAAATTCGCACGCAGCCCACGTAGGTTGGCGAAATGAATTTTGAATCTCTTCACCATTACGCCAACCAGAAAACAAAAACAAATGTCAGTGTGTAAGTGCAGTAGACAATCCAGCCCCTCTGCCGCTGTTGATCCCTCCAATGCTTAGTGTTATGCCTTAAACATTGGAGGACAGCAACAAAAGAGCGAGAGTTTTAACTGCACTACACGAAAGGGAAAAGAAAAGGTTGGAGGGAGGGGGGGAGCAATGCACCACAAAGAGAGTATTGTGTGTTTATTTTGTTGTTTATTTCATGTTTTATTTTGTTGATGATGGTCGGTTTTTGTGTTATGGTTTTGTTATTATTCGTATTTTTATGGTTTGAAATTTTGTTGTTGGTATTCGGTTTAGTTATTTTGAGTTTGGAGTTTATGTTGTATTTTATTTTAGAGTTGTGCTATGGTTATTGTTGGTTTTTATTTTATGTTCTTTTGTTGCATTTGGATGGTTTCTTTTTTTCATTTCTATTAAAAAGGCGGACGACACTTTATTTATTTTTTTTCTGTGTTTTTAAACGAACGGACAACAACTATAACGCGGACAACATAAAACGCGTGCGGACTGAACGACAGACAGAACATTACTGAGACCTGAAAAAAACCATATATTTTATATATTAATAAACCGGACAGGACGGACGACAAAGTTACGCCATACTTACTTGAACAATACTGCTTACTGCGGATTCCCACCACACCTCACACATACTGCAGCTACATCAAAGCCAGATCAGGGCCAGTCGGCCATCCCATTCCGGCCACACGGTTTCCAGCAGTTGCCCCGGAGATGCCATCAGAAGTCTGGAATTAGAAAAGGAATTCTTTAGACAACTTTTTAACTTTTTCGAAATTATTAATGGTGTTTATTTTCATTTTGAAATTATTAATTATGCCAAAATATTATTGATATTCGGCAGGAATTTCTATGCCTTTTTGAATAAAAGTGTAATTTATAACGTTCACCAACGGAATTAGTGAATTATCTTTTTAATATGAACTTTTAGTTCGTAAAAGGCAAGGGGTAGTAGGGAAAAGCAAGGGGTAAGTAGAGGTACTGGAGATGGGATACCTCGAAGACAGTTGGAGGTATCATGGTGGAGTTGGATTTCCGACTCCAAGAGGGAGGGTCATTTCCTTGGCATAACAGCCGCCAAGAAGTTGAGTGTCCGTGATGGTTGCAGTGAGTACATACTTCCGTGTAGTTATTTTTCATTCCGTTTGTCTTGCTGCGGGTCCGTGTCTTTCGTGTTGTCCCTGTGTGTGTATTTTATAAATGTAAAGCCTGGTATGATTAATGTTTTTTGTACCTGTGTCAATGTCCAGATTGCTGGCAAGAACCCCGCCCATCCGGCGAGTTTAGCCGCGCTAAACGCCAGCATACCAGCAAACATCTGGCAAAATTATTTTTTCGGTTTGGGGTAAGATCCCAATGAACAGAGACTGCTACTACATACTTTTAATAACAGGGACTACTTATGATATATGTGGTCCTATGATAATGATTTAAAAAAATGATCTCGTCTTTGTCAGCTGCGTCGCGACCGTTTTCATAAGAAATGCAGAAATCTATACTTCGTTGGCAGGGTTTTGGACAAAATGTGAAATTCTGCCAATCACAGATCATTTAAATGCTGCCATGCTCAAAATTGTTCACCTAGCACAAAATTTAGCATACGAAGAAAGTATAATGTCATATTTCGGAAAACTTGGCTATAAAGTTTGGTCCCTTTGCACTAATAGTGGATATTTGGTTAACTTCGAGATCTATCAAGGCAAAAATCCGTGCTCAAATAATTAAATGAACAGTGTTTCGGAAAATGTACAGCTCCACTTATAAACATGATCGACGATTCTCTCGAACAAATGCTAAAATTAACATATTCATTTTATTTCGGCAATGTTCTGACTGCTGCTCCAGTACTTGAAAAATAAAGGATATATTGCTAATGGAACAATGCGGGAAAATCGAGTGCCAAATGACTGTGTAATAGATAATAAAAAGAATGTAAAGAAAAAACAAAAGCGTGGTTTTTGTGATTTTTCAACGGCTGAAGAAGCTGAAATACACATGACACAGTGGAAGGACAATGCGGTGGTTTTTGTTGCATCTACAGCTTTTGGTTCCACTCTATTCTCTAAACCTTGCAAACATAAATACTAAATTCTGAGTGACTGAGTAAAGTATTTGGTTTAAGCCAAGTTTCGGATACTAGGATCTTATCTTATGTGGATCTTATAAGTTAATACGAACTGAAAAAGTTAAACACCTTTGTTTTTTAAGATTCGTACATTACAAGTTATTATATTTACATCATTGATCATTATGAGGTTTGTTAATACCTCGAGTTGATCGATCTTGTAAGCGCTCGTAGCTCTTGAATAGAAAACAATTCTCCAGAATTTGTTGTAGAGAAGTTGGAAAAATGGTGAAGTCATTGTTGTTGTTTCATGGGAACGGTACATTTTGCTGATGAGAATTCTGAAAAATTTGTTAAAAACAATATTTGGACTAGTAAACATTTTGGTGTTATTTCGTGGAGTTGTTTCGCTGCTTCACCTTTAAGTAGTGAGTTTTGCTGGGACACTTATCATCTGTTTATTTGTGGGGTTCGCTACAATTTGCGCATTTCACTACATTATCTTTGCAGTCGAGGGTGCTGTGATTACCAGCGAATTTGGCACAAAAAGTTTTCACATTGTAACGGCTTGAACCATGACAATGACAAGACATTTGGCAGTTATGGCATTGTGTGACGCGAGTTTTTTTGTTGTTGTTTGGAAATCCCATTTGATCTTAACATAATCCATCACTGAATGATTTTGTCTTAAATCCATGATGGGAATATTCTTTCGTTGAAAATATACCATGTAGATCACCATAGACCATGTAAGTCCCATATTGTGTTTTTCTTTGAATTATCTAAACGTCAAGACATTTGAGTCCCTTGTCAATGAATTTCTTCTTAATTATGACTGGATCTTGTGTTTCCAAACCGAATAGCAGTGCTTTGTAAGGCTTTTCTTCCTTAGTTGCATAAGTGAAAAAATCGTGTTTTCCATTAAGAGTGTTGCACACAATATCAAAATCATGTTTTGAATTACAAAAAAGTTTATGTCCGATTGAGACTTTTCGGATAGCAAAATTATTTTTTTTACAAGTTTACATATCTCGTGGATTTCCTCAATCTTGCACTTGAGAATGGTTACTTGTGGAATATGTGCTTTAATTTTACTTGAAGTTTTATTATTGTCAATTTCATCACCATCGATAGTCTGTAAAAGAGAAAAATAACTGCTATTCACCGTACTGGGTGCAGTATTATTGTTTTTGGATTTTTTCCGCTTTCATTGTTACAAGATGTGCATGCACAATATCACTTTCGCGTATTCTTTTAATGTTGCTGTGTTGTAATGCGAATTGTTTTTGTCAAATTTCTATTTTTATTGAACACGCCTGGCGTAGGCGAAAGCTGATCATAAACTGAAACATGGATAACACAGTACAACATTTTTCAGGTGATTGATTAGGGACTCAATTTTGATAATTGTTTGTGAAAGTAGCCCCAAAAAGAAGAACTTCTGCATCATTCGTTTCGTCAATGTACATCAAATAATTTAATAAATAATTTGAAGTTAGTAAGTATCGTATAGGGGAATTTGTCACGTTTGAGGTTCTTTTGTCCGAATAAGCTGAAACAAATTTAAAAAAATAAAAAATTACAATTCCGTTAATCTGTTCATACAACGTTTCGCTACATAAGCAACAGTTTCGCAGTTCTAAATAAATGTATGAGGAAAAAAATATTTTTTGCCTAAAAAATTAAAGTTTTTTTTAATTTATAAAAAATACAAAACGGTAAAAGTGTTAAGTCCTATTACTTCCACGTAAAGTCACATAACCTATGAACAAAATGAGACATAGATCATGAAAATCGATTTACGCGTTTCGCTTTTATGCACAATTAAGTGAAGGTATGAATTTCAAAAATTTGCTCGAGATATGTACAAAATTCTTTGGAAAAAACGGATAAGGTGGGACTATCACAATAATACTCCGAAATGTTGACATCATTTTTGAAAAACAGAAAACAGACACAGCAAAATATCAGCGCACCATCAAACCGACAACGCCAAGCTGATTTTCAGAAATTTTATTCCGTTGACGAAGCAAATACATTCAATGATATCCCAGGTTAAGTGAACAAATTGAAAATGGATTATATCGCTGGCGTTTATTCATCGATCGTTCAGTTTCAAGGCTGTGCTATTGAACAAACCGAACAAAAAACCGTCAATTCCATTGGGATTCAGCACAACTATGAAGGAAATTAATGAAACATTGGGCGAAATTTTGGAGAAAGGTTGTCAACATAATACAAGGCATTGTATTAATGGACGGTTTTCAAAAATACTTCTGCTTCCTTTGTAATTGGGATTCACGATACACAGGTAATCAATATCAATGTAAAGATTGGAAAGCAAGAACTCCCGAGCTCGAGAAACAATTAAAATTACGGAATAAACCTTTGACAAAGGATCTAGATGATATTTTGTTACCATCGCTTCACATGAAATTAGGAATAGCTAGGAAATTCGTGGAAGATATTGATGACGCCTATGACTGTTTGAAATCCATCTTTCCAAAAATCAGTGTAGCTTAAATTAGTAAAGGTACGTATCGTTGTCAGTATTTTAATATTGTCATATCTAAATATGTTCACTTCGATATATTCGCATTACCAATAATTTTTTCGTAAATGTTTTTTTTATATTTCAAACAGGTATTCTCAATGGACCGGATATACGAAAATTAATGAAAAGCGAATCTTTCACAAATATGATTTCGAACCATTTTAACCGCTTGTTTGCATAGGACGCATTGAAACAAGTCATCGAAGGCGTTTTAGGAAAGAACCGTGTACAGCGAGATGACATACAGACACGAGTGGACAACTTGCTTTCTTATTTTGAAAACTACATTTCAATTACATTTCATGCATTTCCACCTTGATACCTTCTTGGCACAATTACCTCAGGAATCGGACGAACATGGAGGGGTTCCACCAGGTGACCATGCCAATGGAAAAGCGATTCAAATGCAAAAAATTGGATGCATTTCTTGCGGAGGTTTGTTGGTGGAGTTCTAAAATTATGCAATTTGAGGATGAAAGCACCGAAGATGACACTGAAATTTGTGGACACACTGAACAAAACATGCCCTTGAATAATATGTCTATCTCGGTTGATCATGCAGACTCAGAACATGAATATGAACAACCTACGAAGACAATAAGGTCATCAGAACCATAAGCATCAACTTCAACGAGGATGGATAGTGACAATAATTGAAAATGTTCTAAATTTTGTTTCCATGCATAGATAACATAAATCTCATATTTTCTGTGTAAGAATAGCTGTAATATGAATCGGAATGTTTATTTTCATGCAAAATAAATATTCAATAAAAAAGTCTTCAATGTTTCTCCAAAGAATTTTGTACATATCTCGAGCAAATTTTTGAAATTCAAACCTTCACTTAATTGTGCATAAAAGCGAAACGCGTAAATCGATTTTCATGATCTATGTCTGACTTGACTTGACACTTTTTACCGTTTGTACTTATATTTTTTATGAATTAAAAAAACTAATTTTTTAGGCAAAAAAATATTATTTTTCTTCATAGATTTATTTATAACTGCGAAACTTTTGCTTATGTAGCGAAACGTTGTATGAACAGATTAAAGGAATTGTAATTCGGACTAGTGGCTCTCGAGTTATGACAAACAAAAGATCCTAAAAAGTACTTACTAACTTTAAATTAATTATTAAATTATTATTTGATGTACCTTGACCAAACGAATGATGCAGAAGTTCTTCTTTTTGGGGCTTCTTTCACAAACAATTATCAGAATTGAGTCCCGAAATCATGTGTTGTACTGTGTAAGGTTTACGAATATGCTCTTTTCCGAGGAAAACGGAATTCTTGCATCGCTTTATATCCCGCTTTTAAATAAATAAAAAATTAATATTCCAAAATTAAAAAAAAAAATTGGCATTATAATTTTTGTAGCGTGTGTCACAATTTGAGTTCACCGAAAAATAACATTAACAACCCTTGCAATTGCTATTTTGCTTTCTTAACTCTTAGCTTCTTACCTGTATTCTTCGTCTATCTATAATGAGCAAATCCACAATACTTTCGTATACTCTGTTGGTACAGATTTGCGACCATTACCTTGAACGGAGCATTTGATGTTTTCTAGCGACATTGGTGACAAACTGATCATAGGAAAGGGTTATATGGAATTTTGTTATTGGGTTAGGATAATAAAACAAATTATTATGACAGTTAGGATAATAAAACAAATATAGTGCAAATAAGCACATAAGGGTATAAAAAGGCAGCGAAATGACAGAATTGGCTTAGTCGGTCAGGAGCCTTACTGGATGTTATAATTGTTGATTACAGTGAAAGTCAAAGTCGATGTGCCAAAGATCGTCTTCGAATCGTAACGCAAAAAGTGTCTCCCCAAGATCTCCTGCTAGTGTGTCCACGTGATCTCTAGACGTATAGTGCCCACGTAAACTTCTCCCTTAATCCCTAGTCGTATAGTGCCCACGTAAACTAGAGTGTTTGTTTGATTGTGATAAATATGTGCCGCACGTGCCCAAGCTTCAATAGAAACTGCGTCTCCATCGGGAGCGGCTCCCGGTACTGGTAGCGGCCGCCTGTCACTGGAGACGGTGTGAGTCCGTCGCGATTCCTCTAAAGCCGTATGATCACCCTTTCGGCCAGACCCTCCATATCCGAGCTCCAATCACTTATGGAGTAATAGCAGCGGATAGGCGACAGCTGGTCAGCGGCAATAAAAAACGAGGGGATGCTGGCATCAGGCCCTGGCGACGATTATGTCGAGGAGTATGACAAAGAGGACAATGATAAATAGGTTAATGACGACGAGGATGATGAGAACGATGACGAGGAGGATGATACTGAGGCGACAGACGCAATGGATGACGACGCCGAATTCCGCTTCAACATCCGAGAGGATAATCGGCGAAACTACTGGGGATGGCATAGCAGGATTGGACTGTGACCGCACAGGTCGCGAGGTTGTTACCGGAGATTCGCTATCGCTGGAGTTTTAGAAAACATCTTCGCCTCCCCTAGGCGGCGTTGTCTGAGCACTCATGCGTCGTAGATCCGCATAGGTTAGCCGCTCCAACCGTACGCGACACGGAGTCAGCTTGGTAGTTTCCTTGGTCTGGGTCGGGATATTCCCGTCGGTCCTGTGACCCTGTTTCCAAGACTACTTTATCATATAATGTGTTTGGCAACCGCGGCTCCCTTCCTTGAACGATTTAGGCGGACTATATCCGGTTGAATCCGACGTGCTGGTGTTGACGGCCAAGCTGATTACTTATTTCCCGTTCTTTTGAAGCCAGACACAGGTCACGGTAATATCCGCTATTGCCCTCTGTAGTGATTCCATAGGTTGCCGAGAGACGGCGTCGGCGATCACTTTTTGGCTCCCTTTCCAGTATTGAACTGAAAATGTGTGTTGTTGCAGCTCTAAGGACCACCGAGCCAAACGACCGGAAGGGTTATCTATACTTATAGTGTTAAGCCATTTTAGTGATAAATGGCCGGTGATTACCTTAAACCGGTAACCCTCCAAGTACGGGAGCATCTTCCTAATGTCCTACACAATGGCCAAACGCTCCGCTCCATAAAGCATCCGACTGGCATAGGCAATGACGCGCTCTCCCCCGCCTAGGTCCTGTGTCAGCACTGCCTCTAAGCCATTGTCGCTGTCGTCCGTCTGGAGCGTAAACATATTCGTGACGTCTGGACATGCTAGTACCGGGGCATGGGTTAGCTTTGCTTTACTCGAACACTGTGTGTTGATACTTCGGCCAGCGTCACATCTGATGAGCAAGGCGTCCAGGAGCTGTACTGGGCAATGCCACCAGCAAACGCCTCGCTGGAAAAATAGCTTATTGCGCCGGCATAGATAGTGGCAGCCAACAACTTGTATCCGATTCGGTAGCAAAGGCTCATTTTAGAAATGTGCCGTTATGTGTCCATCCTGATAGCATTTTCGACACGCAGTCCTCGGGTTGATGCGAGGCAATTCTTATCCTTCATAATCTATTGGACTCATTCATCAATGAAGTTCTCTTGGCGTTTGCCGTGCGATTGGGATGCTCTCCAGGTCTTCTGCCATCTCTATGAGCTCAACGAGGTCGCCGACATCCCGCCTTAGGATGTACCACATGTATACCGGTAGCGCATTTCGAAAAATACGCTCCAGTTTCTGAGTCTTCGTATATCCGCTGTGTCTCATGAGGGTTTGCATACCTAGAGGATAAATTTAACTGTTTCGCGGGATCTCTGGTGTCGCTTTCGAATATCGTCTTCGTGATCCTCAAAAATTCGTCGGGGTAGAAAAAACATTAGAGATTCGTTGATAAACACATTGTCATTAGTCATACGAATAGACTAATAACTGATTAGATAAATTAATTGAAATCTCAGTTACCTTACTTTAAAACTGCAGACCTATGTTAAAAGAACTCAGCAAAAACACTTTCAAGACCGAAAAATAATTGTAAAAAAAGATGAAGCTGTTCTGAACGACGATTCTGCGAAAAGTGTGACGTTAAGTGTAACTTATAATTTACATCATGCATTATGGTTGGTGTCGCCCAATGGCTCATATTTTATTTAAAATCATGTTCATATTTTATATTGTGTCACGAGCCTACCTATTAATTTACGTTATTTGTTTTTGTGAAGGACCCTAATAATCTTTTATCCATACGTCATTTACACTCATTTGTTTATTAGTTATTGTCATTTCCTTTGTATTCCTGTTTGTTTGCTTGAAAATTATACTGCAGTGTCCGTTAGTTTTTTATGTACTTTGACAAACTATGGCCCTGTGGGAAATTATAAAGTTTGTTAAATCAGTTTGTAAGGAAATCACTGCGGTGAGTGTAGTATTTTAAAAATTTTAATCTTTTAATAAGTGTCTCTTTTTATTTAGAAATAAACGCACGCTTACATCTAAATTGGAAATTTTATTTGTGTTTTATTTGAGTGCAGTTAAATTCGTCGCCCTTACAACAACTTAGTTGCAGTCAGCGACAAATTTTTATTTCGCAAACCTGTGTGCGATTTACTGCCTAATCAATTAATTGCTGCCTTGAAATTGGTTTATTTGTGAGTGGTGCCCTTTGTGTAATGTCAGTACAGAGAACTCCACCATGAAGAAGTTCCCGTTTGAATCCATCAGGGTCGCCCAGTGTTAATTTATGTAATTCAAATTTAGTGCCTGTCGGAACAGAAGATCTTTTGGACATAGTTTCTACAAATTCTGAAGGAACCTTTGTGCCCACTATGTCGCCTTCAACAACACCAGCTACAACTACCACTACAACAACAACATCAAGTGTTCTGTTACAGCTGAATCCTACAACAACCCAACAACATGTCAGTTCAGGTAACCCACCACCATCAGTGTTGCCCAGTGTTAATGGAGAAACAAGTTTAAAGTCGCAGTTGCTGGATTCTTTAAGTGCTTTAAATGCTGCCGTAGCATAAAATGCAGCGTCATCAAGTTCATCATCAAACTCATCATCAAGTGCAACGTCGTCAGATGCATGTAGTGCACAGGAAGAACAAATCAATGGCTCAAATGGTAACATGCCCGAATTATTCGAAAACCAACAGCAACAAACGTTGATGCCCTCAGCAAATAACCTCATGCCGCCGTCGTCGTTCTATTTAAGCCAACTGCTGCCTCTGCCACATCTGCCTACTGCGCCTAATTCGCAGCAGCTACCTCTGTTTGCTGCGCCGTTGTCGTACCAAGCGCAAAGTGTGCAGCACATGCCGAAGAAAATGTATGATATGCCTGAGTTTAATTGAACGTCTGAAGATTGGCCGCTGTTCGCAACTGCTTTTGAACATTCGACGGTAGCGTACAAATACAAGAATTTTGAAAACTGCTTGCGTCTTCAAAAAGCTTTGAAAGGTGACGCTAAGGATTGAGTAAAGTCGCTGTTCATACATCCAGACAACGTTAACATGGATTCTAAAAAGTATTAGCCGTTCCAATACGTTCGTACAACAATATGGCTCTAAAGTTGCTTATTGGTTTGGATCATTGCATTTTGGTTTGCCAGATGAAATACTGCCGCTGAACGAAGGTGGTCCATATGCTGCCAATACACCTCTGGGGTGGATCGTTTTTAGACAGGTAAGTGGAGGACAGACTACACCTCACACCTTTTTGCTGGTTGCTCAGCCAGAGCAAAATTTTATACGATTTGGTTACAAGGTACTTCGAGACGGAAAATTTTGGTGCCAAAGCTCTGCCAGATATTAAGTCTTACGACGATTTACGTGCTCGTCAGTTGCTCAAAGATCATACCGTGAAGGTTGCCGGAATATATCAATGGTGCCGCCTACAAATCGATCATAAACGATTACATCAAAAAGAGGTATGTATGTACTAATGTTTCTCCGAGGACTTGGTATCTTCCCCATTTTGGAGTTTTTAATCCCAATATGCCAGGGATAATCCGTTTGGTGTTTGATGCTGCCGAATGAGTGTCACTTAATTCGAAATTGATGAAAGGTCCACAATACTACAAACCATTGCCAACAGTACTGTTCAATTTTCGAGTTGGCGCCGTGGCCGTATGTGGTGATATAAAGCAGATGTTCCATCAAATTTTAGTGACTTCTGAAGACCGATGTTCTCAAAGATTCCTCTGACGAGAAAACGATAACCAAAGCCCAGATTTGTATGAAATGATTGTGATGACGATCGGAGCTGCCAGCTCGCCTTGTATAGCCCACTATGTAAAAGATACCAACGCTGTTGAATTTAGAGATCGTTATCCAGGAGCAGTCAAGTCAATTTTGGATCCCCACTATGTAGATGACTTCGTTGACAGTTTTGAATCTGTATCAAAAGCCATAGAAGTCGCCCAACAGGTCCGAGAAATTCATGCCTCAGCTGGATATGAATTACGTCGCTTTACATCGAATTCATCAGAAGTTGTTGTTGCTCTAGAAGTTAATATGGAAAAATTAGTAAATTTTTCTGCCGCTGCAAATGACTTGCAGTCTACTGAGAAGATTTTGGGTATGTACTGGCACCTTGGTGATGACGCATTCAAGTACGAGCTAAAATTTCATCGCGTCAAAGACGAGGCAATCAAAGGCATACGGTGCCCTACAAAGCGTGAGTTGCTTAGTGTGGTGATCTTCATTTTTGATCCAATGGGGTTTCTATGCAACTATATGATATCAGCTAAGCTACTTATGCGTGAAGCTTGGAGACATGATGTTCGTTTGGATGAAGTACTGCCCGTTTCTCTGCGTGAAATATGGAATAATTGGTGTACAGAATTACAAAATGTTTCACAAGTGAATGTGTCTCGATATTATTTTAAAAATGAGCCGCCTTGTTCGTTAGAACTACACATGTTCGTAGATGCTGGTGAAGATGCCTTTGATACAGATGATACTTTCGGAGTTTCCTTCATTGCCGCCAAAACAAAATGTGCTCCACTGAAGACCATGACCATTCAAAGACTTGAACTTCAAGAAGCTGTATTGGGCACTCGCTTGATGTGTACTATTTTGAAAGAGCACTCCCTTAATGTAGCTTGCAGGATATTGTAGAGTGATTCTACAACAGTCATCAGAGAAGATATGAGCCATTTGTTGCCTATAGAATATCAGAAATATTGGATTCTACTTGTCCAGCTGATTGGAGATGGTTTCCCACCAAATTAAATGTTGTAGATGAAACAACCAGAATGAAAAATAATGTTGATTTCTCCAGTGATGCGCGTTGGTTTAAATGGCCTCAATTTTTATACAGCAACGAAGAGGACTGGCCTGAAAATAACACTCAATAACACACCCTAAATTTTCACTACTGGTTTGTACAAATACAATAATTGATTTTAATCGTTATTCTTAATTTCTCAGGCTCAAAAAAACTATGGCATGTGTCCTGAGAATGATGCAACGTCATAAGAAAAAAGATACTGGTACAAATTGTTTAACTGTCGCCGAATTGAAAGATGTTGAAAACTGTCTTTGTCGTCTGGTACAAGAAGAGAGTTTTGCTAACGAAATAGAAGCTCTGGAGTCTGGTGGTTCGTTGTTCAAAAGTAGTCCCCTGTATACCCTTTCGCCATATGTTGACGAAAATAAATTACTACGTGTATACGGTTGTATTGGTGCAGCCACTTGGTTACCGCTTGAAAGCAGACACCCCATCATATTGCCCCCGAGCCACAAGTTAACGGAGTTGATTGTGGCCCATTTTCATAGGACGATGAAGCATCAAAACTTTGAAGTCACAATGGGAGAAATCAGAAAACAATTTTGGATTTCACGCCTGCGCAAATTGCTGAGTAAGATCATTTTAATTTGTAATATTTGTAAAATTCGTCGTGCTACTCCAGTGCATCCGTTTATGGGTTCATTGCCAGAAGATAGACTTTCCTCATATTTGAGGCCCTTCTCCTACACTAGCCTAGATTACTTTGGCCCTGTAAACATTACTATTGGTCGACGTCATGAAAAACGACGTCATGCCTAACAATAAGAGCTATCCATTTGGAAATAGCATTCGATTTATCGACAAATGCTTGCATATTGGCTATCCGAAACTTTATAAACCGACGTGGCACACCTATAGGCATAAGAAGCGACAATGGAAAAAAAATTGTTGGAGTTGGCCAAGTGGCAAAGCAATTTGATGAAGTGTTTAAAGTGACCCAAACCCAAAATGAGTTGTCCACTAAAGGCATCGACTGGCAGTTTGATTGTCCTCTGAATACGTCAGCGGGTGGTATATGGGAACGTATGGTGCAGTGCGTTAAGAATGTTTTGCGTGTCACCTTGCCCCAAAGGAACATACCTTCCATAGTTTGTTGATTGAAGCTGCAAATATTGTAAATTCTCGTCTATTGACTCATCTGCCACTAAGTCATCAAAACGAAGAACCATTGACACCAAATCATTTTCTGCTGGGATCACTAAATACTGCACAAACTCCAGCTGGTACCACGATTGATAAGCCAGCTGTCTTGAGGAAGCAGTGGTATATATCGAGGCAACTGCGTTACCACTTTTGTAAAAGGTGGATTGTTGAATATTTGACTACACTGACCAGACGTTCCAAATTTGATTTAGTGTTAATTTGTGATCCTGATGTTTATCGTCGAGAGTGGAAGAGAGGTCGCATCGAAAATGTTTAAAACGGCACCGATGGAGTCATACGTCGAGCCGACGTTCGAACCAGTGCCGCCCCGTGTCCAAGCTGGCGGTCCTGGATCTAATGTAGTGAATCGTGGTCGATTCACGGGGTTGGGGATGTCGCCCAATGGCCCATAATATTTTATTTAAAATCATGTTCATATTGTGCCACGAGCCATCCTAATATTTTACGTTATTTATTTTTGTGAAGCACCCTAATAATATTTTATCCATACGTCATTTACACTCATTTGTTTATTAGTTATTGTCATGTCCTTTGTATTCCTGTCTGTTTACTTGAAAATTATACTACAGTGTCCGTTAGTTTTTTATGTACTTTGACAAACTGTGGCTCTGTAGGAAATTATAAATATTGTTAAATCAGTTTGTAAGGAAATCACTGCGGTGAGTGTAGTATTTTATAAATTTGAATAAATTGTAAATTTTATTTGTGTTTTATTGGACTGCAGTTAAATTCGTCGCCCTTACAACAACTCAGTTGCAGCCAGCGACAGTTGGACTGCCCTTTACAATGCAAAAATGCGAAACTTTTTCAGGTAACGACGGCAGAAAACCTCAAATTTCCCGAGGAACTGGTGGATGCCCCAATATGGATCAGAAGTTTTCTGCTATCATTACAAACCAACTGCCCATTTTTATAGTTTTTTTGCTATATTTACTTTGCAAGTTTGGAACTTCAGAAAAATAATTTGCAAATTGATTGAAAAACAAAACAGCTGACGCGATACAGCTGTCTTCGAAAAATTGAAATTCTCTCTCTCACTATTACTCTTCTACCCGTTTGTTTAGAATAGGAGTATTTTATTCCCGGAAAAAATAAATTCCCGGGTTGTATTTAGAATCGGGCTGATAATCATTTGTCAAAAACATGTGTCCCTATAAAAAAATACAATGAACACTAAAAACCCAATTTTTAAATAAAAATGCCGAAAAATATTGTCCTCAGAACGCTTTAAAAAGTGTTATTTCAAACAGCAAAAATATTTAAGTGTCAGCTACCCTTTACTAGTACTTATGATTCAGTAGCATCAGACTCGAACTTGAGCAGATCAGCTGTAACAAATTAAATCGCAAAAGAAATCGAAAAAGAAGAACTATTGCACAAACTATGGGACGAAAATATTATTGTTTTTTATATCCTTTAATGATTTTTTTTTACAAATAAACGAATTTTTCTGGGAACAAATCTAGATTAGTAAAAAGTCTCAAAAAACACAAAAAATATGGTCCTGTAGGGCATTAAAAACGAATAAGTTTAACAAAAAAAAAGTCAGCTGCAACCTATATTTTCCGAGTTACGGGACCCTTAATTTCGGACCTACAACTGGATACATCTGCGAATCTGACCTAGGCGATACTGGTATCGTTGGAAAGCTTATGTTAATACCTTTCAAACGGTATATAAATTGAATCATTTAACCCATAGTGGGCGGGGGTCATTTTGTATATTTTTGACCCGAGTTTCTGTGAAAAATGGGTCAAAGCTCGGAAAATTGTCTATTTAAAGGTAATTATTTTTTCCTACTAGTTTGTTGTCAACACTTTAAGCTTTTATTGGGTACTTTGATTTGGAATTTAACCCTTTAAATGCCTGAGATATTGACATTTTAGTTTCATTTTTGCTCAAAATTTGGACTAAATTTTACAAACAATTTACATAGATCTTTTTTTTTCGATATGGAATTATCAGTCTTGCCATTTTCTAACAATATGGCAACATTTGTAGACGAAATTACACGCTGTGGTAGCATTTTTTTAATAACGGAGAAAAGTGTCATTCTAGAAAACTCGTTAGAAACGTAAAGTGCAGTAAAATAAATAACAGTAGGGAATTGCAAAAATTGTACAGCGATTAAGTTAGAGGGGCCATCCCTTCTCGAACAATAAATATTTTAAGGGACAGGCTTAATACCAAAAGAGGGGGAATACTTCTGCCCAAAAGGCCATCACCTGAGGCTTGTAACACTAGATAAAGTGGCTGATGGATGGATTTGGAGGTAAGAAATACATTAAAATCATTATGAAATGCATGATAATTGCAATAAATGGTTCAAATAAGAGAGGTAAAGCTGAACAGTGGGCCGCAGACGAAAAATTATTTGAAAAAAAATCGCGCGATTTTTTTCAAATAATTTTTTATTTTTTAATAAAGAGCTTTAACTCCTAATCTAGAAATTTTAAAACGTCAAAAATACGTTAACTTTCGAGGCCCACATTTTGGAAACTATGGGAGACCGCCGATTTGTTATTTAATATTTTCTGCTTAGAATCAAAAGTTCTATCGATGGTGTAAACTAGATTTAAGCCTTTTTTTGCGCAAATAAAGATACACTATTTAACTTTACTCGTATATGAACATTTTATTCTTCCTTTTAAATAAGTTGTGAGCTTAAAATATGCGTTAACCACAATGCATGCTTGCGATTGAATATCGCCAAATATTTTTCGATTTGTATGGTACCGGTTTTGTGATGTCACTTCACAATCAAAAATGTCACACACAAAGCGATTGTCAGAATATTGTCTAACGAAACCAATTTTTTTTTTTAAAACCTGACTTCAAGTATTTCAATTGCAATCATGTTTCATATTTGTAAACACACCAAAAAAACATTTGCAACCACTTCGTTGCACGAGCATGTGTTGCTTAATTGCAACACATGCATCCGAAAAATCTTTATGGAAATGGCCATGGATAAAAATGATTTGTGTACAATGAAGTGAAATTATCCCAGTTGTCAATCAAACACAATAAATAAAAAAAAAAAACAAAATAAAATTGTATTTTTTTTACAGAAAGCTAATAAGAAAATATGAATTCCGTTTATGATGTTCCCTTTATTTGCTATTTTTACAATAGAAAGTATTTCTTAACGACAATGTGGCTAACTACAAGTGCTTCCCAAACCACTTGTGGTCTACGGGCGACAACCACCTGTGGCAGCCGCTCAAATTATTTTGTATAACATACTTCAATGTAAAGGGATTTTGGTTCGATTTATATAAATTTGTTTCCTTCAAGGCCCTTTCATCAAGCATATCCTGTGAAACGACTTCAGCGCGGAACGGTAATAAATTACAGACCAGTTGCAAAAATGGGAGCACTTCAGCAAATTCACACTTTCCAGAAATTTCAACTATTACTCTTCCTGCCTTAATTGGTGTTACATAGTGGTCAATTGCACCTTTTCCTCCGCCCATGCGTTGTCCTTGACCCTTTTTCGTAACTGGCTGCCAAGGGGCTGGCACCCTCCAGATAGCAAACATTCTCTCAACATCCATTTTGCGACCAATTGTAAGTCTCAACATTTCAAAGTGACCGGAGCGCAAACGACCGCCGCCGGTTGCAATGATACCATATTGTTTGTGTAACAAAGTATTATGGATCATTTCAGGACCACGCATAAACTTCAATTTTTTTTGCATCTTGGGAGCTCGCATATTCGGTGGATACTGAGGTATTTTTTCCATTATTCGCAATTTTGGCCTGTCCACCTGTTTAAAATCTTCAAGATAATATTACAAAACATGCTCATTATTTGCAAGTACAATATTTTTACCAACATACCATCATATCTGACAGGCGCTGCAAAGTACTTTAAACCTGCTGATATTGTTCGGCCAAACAATTGCCCTGCCAATAAATGATTAACAACACTGCATTAATACATCAAAACGCAAACGTACCTTTGGTTTCCAATAATAAAGACCGTACATATCGTATCATACTTTAGGTAGTAACATACAAAAGTTTCGTAACATATATTGCTATTATTTTTTTTGATTTCCTGGATAATTATTGCATAGAGTTAACACAATCGACAACAGTATCGATTGTTCGTCACGTAATCGTAAATCAAAGGAACGAAGTCGAACGGCAATTGTTGGTTTGTGAGCCGCCGCTTGTTCAACTAGATGCCGTTTCACGTTTCGGGTAAGCTGCTAAAAGCCTTACAAGCCCTCGGAACTAGCACCCCCTCCAGCCAAGTTCTTATATACAGGTGTTCAGTTGCCCCAAATCCTATTTTCAATTACCTTTATGGCATCCAGCAATGGCCAGAGTTTATCTTAACATACACAAAACTCCCTGGCTGATATTCCCGGTTAGTATTGTAATATTCTGAAATTTATTTCATTCATCGTCCTTCTGTCGTTATTATTTTTTATTTATATTTTTTTTTTGGTTCCTGTAAAATTTTTGATGGCTGGAGATTGCATAACACATAAATGCCAGGGTATAAATCCATTAAAAAGTAATGTAACTTTCATTTAGTGTGCACTCTTCAATGAATGACGATATAAGTTAAGGATTTGTGTTAAGGTCCAATTAGTCTTGACGGTTGACAATCAGCTATTTCAGTTAAGGTTGCATTTTGCATGTGTTGGAGGGAGATAACTACAGTTTGACGGTAGACTTCTACAGGTTGCAGAATCAGCCGTCAAGACTAATTGGACCTTAAAGGTCACCCCTTACAAAACGGTTGTTCTGAAGTAAAACGCAAGCGAGATGTTGACGAGAAAAATAAAATGATGATGAGAAAAATAAAATGATGATGAGAAAATAATGAATTATGAAGACGGAATGACACCATTGATCGAATGCTTAATATCAGCAGTGTTGTAATGTTACGCGATAAGTGCCGCAAAGGTGCTAGGAATATCAGGGCCAGCTAGCCAGAACGGCTTGTTACGGGTGTGAATCCCTCACATCTTCCTAGCACAACGCACGTTGCAATAAAAAAAAAAAAAACAAAATTTAAAAAAAAAACTAAACATAAGCGAAACACGTCAGGAGCGGGCGGTAGATGTTCCCTCCAACCGCCCAACCGAACCATGGCCATTAAGAAAACCTTTTAATCTGAAACGATGACCCCATAAACTTGCCCACAAATTGCACTTACCCTATTTTATTTCATATATTATGCCGCTATTGCTTAGCAAGGCATTACAAAAATGACGAAAGACATTTAAGAACAGTAAAATAAAATATTAACCTTAATAACAAATAAAATAATAAAAAAAATAAACTATAAACGATTATCATATTATATTAGAAAACGAATGCCTGACGTCACCTTGCGCTTTATCGTGCGTCGTCCTTGATATCAAGAAAAAGGTTTGATGCGTTCATATGATTATTTTTCCCTTTCTAGGTTGGCTTCGAAACAATACAAAAATGGTGGAAGGTTACCTGAGCATCCGGTTGTTAACATGAATTTGCTTATAATCTTAGTAACTTTGTTTTCGATTCTTGCCCGCGGGATTTCATTCGTTATGAATGTCTTTTTCCAGGCAGGCGGGCTTTGAAATATTCGTTTTGGTCCCACCAGCGCCGCGGGTTTAGAGTAGAAACACAACAATGCGGCTGCGGTAGCGGTTGTCAAATATATATGGAAAATTGAGAGGCAAAACCGCACTGAATTAAATCTATTTCTATTTTCTCTGCGGTTTTTCTTGCGCTCTCAATTTTTGCTACTGCCTCTCTATGTGTTGCCATATTTTCATGTTTTTTGTAAACAAAAACCGTATGGGCTAATAGTTGTTGTGCATATTTGCAGTGAGAAGAAGAAATCATAAATTTTAAAAGTTTATAAAATGGACCAAAATAAAAAAAATTATAATAAAATAAAAATTATTTTGATTGTTCGTGCAATTTACAATTGAAAATTTCAGAATAATACTTGTTTAGTTTACAAATAAATTTATTGTATTTTTTTCAAAATCACTCAAGGCTAAATTATAAATAAAAACAGCTGAAAAATTACAACAAAAACCGTCGCCGCACCCGTCGTCATTTAATTTACATTTTCTTGCCGCACCGGTTTCCGTCGCCGCAGTGTTCTGCTTCTACTCTTAAGCCGCTTCCGCTTTAAGGTCTAATTAGTCTTGACGGCTAACGGTTGATTCTGCAACCTGCAGAAGTCTACCGTCGTCAACCGTCGAACTATAGTTATCTCCCTCTAACACATGCAATATGTATAACCTTTAAACTTGTTAATTTAGTTTTGATTTTATAAAGAGGTTATATTCATACAATTTTTGAGGTTCATGTGCACGAGATTATGAGTTGATTTATATCAACTCAAACAGATAGTTTTCAAAAAGATTCCAGCTACAAGAGTTGTCATCTACTAATTCAAACTCGTGTGCATGAAATGGGGTTTTCGTCAATATTAGCTCAATGGATTGATCGATTTCTGCATTCAAAATTTTTGAACAATGTTTTTGAACTATCTGTCTGCCTATAACCAGATTGCCCCACATGTGGATTTGGCGATCATGCTGGAGTCGTGAACCTGCTACTACTGGTGTTAAGAATTCACCGAATGACTGCCTGCCAGGATGCGTCAGTGGCATTAAGAAGGATAAAGCTGGATACTATATTAAAATTCTGGCGGAGGGATAAAGCTGGATGCTATATTAAAATTCTGTAGCAAATTTAGTGTAGTGACGGCGACAGTATCAATCCCACAGTTAACAGAAAAATTGCGTCCCTGTTCTTGGAGGTCATGTTAGTCTACTTTTGAGAGTGTAAGACCAGAAAAAAAATCAGTAAAAATTTGCAATGAAACGGCTAATTTTGTTTACTGCTTGCATTACATTTTATTTTGAATTTAGTGTTAAGATTCGTAATAAAAATGAGCAAAAGAAAACTTGACATTAAGTGTTAGCCAGGAACTTTCCTTAAACTTATATTCCAATTTTAATTTACCTATTCTTTTGTAAATTTATTTTTACTTTTATTTGTTAACATTAATCAGCTGATTTCAAACATCTGTTCTATCTTGCAAATTTTGGTTGGCTAAAATTTCTCCAACCAAAATATGCAAACTCTTACATCGAACTGTCAAAATTTTCTCTCTCTGGCTCTCATTTACTGGACTTTTTGTGTAAACGAACACGATCCAGTAAAAATTTGCACAAATTTGCAAGTAAACGAACACACTTAATCACACAGGCCCTTTTAGCGTTGAATAAAAAAAAATTAAAAATTTTATACATAGGCCTTTTTTACCCTCCACCATACCAAATTTGGCATTTCCTTTGGTACACTCCAAAATATTGATACCCTATAAAGTATGTATGTTTTTGACCAGCGTACAATACTAAGCCGCTCTAGGGTTGTCCGCCCGTCAGTGTGTCTGTGGAAAGCACGATAGCAGTCACAATATTTAACCAAGAAAGTCCAAACTTTGCAGAGAAATGAATTGTTGTTGCAATATGTTTGAGATATATAATGCAAAAAATCCATTCAAAGGAAAAAAGGTTCTTTATACAAGGACTCAAACAACATCTGTAAAAACCACACTTTATGTGGGTATTTTGTATAAAAACCGGTAACATTGGATTTACCTAGGCTGCTGAAACAAGGTATGATATTCTGTTTTGGACAAGGCCTATTTAGATTGAATTTGGGCCAAATCAGTAAATGCCCCCATACAAAGTACCTCCCCAAGTTTAGGTACCGGTGCTCTAGAAACTGCATTAATAGTATGATCTCGACAAAATTGAACACGAAGTAATTTCATGGCATGAAAATCAATCCCGCGACTGCCGGTTCTATGTACCGGATTGACCCGAAGCAAACACTCACCTCGACAGTATGTGTTTTTTGTTCGTCCAGTTTTTCGTCGTGGGAGCAACACTTCCCGAATATTGCTGGTAAGACCCGGGATCGAACAAAACCCCGGACCTTCGATATGCCCGGTTTGTCAGAACCGTATAGACCATCGTGCTACGTCTGTAAGGTGTAATCGCTGCTTGGAGTGGGTGCACTTCAGGAGCTGTTAGGTCTGAACCACATCAGGGATTATACAAAGCGGAATTTATTGACACATGATGTATTCTTCTATATACATCATGTGTCAATAAATTCAGCAGTGGATTGTTGTTGTTGTAACAAAAATATATTTTTTTAAGTCCTGTTCGTCTATGGGGGATATACGCGCCATTTGAACTGCATGCGTCCACAGAGACCAGGGGATCAGATGAGTGAGCTTGGCCGGACAACTGAATAGGAGCAGCAGTCATGTGGTCCCTGATGGCAGGCGGGACAGATGTCTGGAATGTGAGCATTAATTCGTGCCCAATAAGAATTGAGGCGGCTGCACCATCCAGATCTCAGATGAGCCAGAAACACGCGCGTCTGCGGAGGTTGTACCTTTCCCTAAGATAAATCTGCGGGGATGTTCCCCTAGCAGCTCATTCACATTATACCAGGATACTGCTGCTGTGACTTCATCAGCGTGAATGTTGTTCAGACATGTCTGATAGCTTCGATGATCTTAAGGATCTCTCTTGCAACGCTGGACCTCACTCTCTAGATCATGTAGATCGTACCTGATCAGCACGGGCGGTGACATCCTGTCCAAGAGATGGTGTTTAGGGTGACTACTACGAAACACCCTAGCAGGTATTGCTTATACAACAGGAAATTGTCTTCTACAGTGTGGCTGATGATTTGGAGGCGGATATTTTAATATTCCTTGCAGTGAAAAATCGTGCTTAGTCAGCGAGGTAATAGTTTATATTATCGCATATAGTATCCACTTTAGCTCTTGCCGCCAGAACTGTTCAATCATTAGCGTACTACTACGAAACACCCTAGCAGGTATTGCTAATACAACAGGAAATTGTCTTCTACGCACGGTGAGGAACTTCGTATCCTTATATAGATGGTCCTCTAAAGACACCCTGTTGATGTTTTGAGGGCGGCATTCTGCCAGGTCTGCATTTTTCCACTACGTCGTACTCACTATCGCCGACCACACCGGTGCTGCGTCGTTCGCTACAGCCGACCTATCGCTTTGTAAGAGGTCGATAAGGTTTCTTTGTAGGCTCCCCAAATACTGCCGGCATGTGAGTTGAGGACCTTGTTCCTACTTTTGAGCTTACCGCAGAAAGCTGCAGCATGTGCAGAGGATCGAAAAAGGCTGCATAATGTGGCAGCCAAGGTTTTTGGGGTAGTGGTAGTCGGGATGTTGACGTTATCGACTTTCACATTGGGGGACAACCGCACCTTTCCAGTCCATGCAGTAAACAGTGTGGCTGATGATTTGGAGGCGGATATTTTAATATTCCTTGCAGTGAAAAATCGTGCTTAGTCAGCGAGGTAATAGTTTATATTATCGCATATAGTATCCACTTTAGCTCTTGCCGCCAGAACTGTTCAATCATTAGCGTACGACACAATTTTAATGCTGCCTGCTGGTGCAGGAATTTTAGAGAGGTAGAGATTAAACAGAGTCGGGGATACCACTCCACCCTGGGGAAGTCCTTGTTTAACTCTACGGGGCTGCGACTTCCTATCTCTAAATGCTACATATGACTGGCTCCCACACATATAGTTTACGACCCTACGTTTCAAACTGGGCGGAAGGGATGTTTCTGCAATGCCCTCGAACAAAGTGACATGATTGACCGTGTCGAAGGCTTTTGTAAAGTTAAGAACCACAAGGACCGCTTGTTCTGGTTAAACCCCCGACTCGTACGTGTGGTGATGGCGTGTAAAGCAGTGCTCCTTGCGGAACCCATGCTGATGATCAGCACAAGGAGGGTGTTCGATCAGGCTGGGGAGGAGCAATGCTTTTAGCGTCTTTGCTACTGGAGAAAGCAAAGAGATCGGTCTGTATGATTGTCCTTAACTTGCGTCCTTGCCTGGCTTCAGTAGCGGCTTCTCTGAAGGCATCTCAATTAGCCATTTTTTCTTTGATTGATACACTTACGGCGTTCAGATTTTATAAAGTCAGATGGTCTATTTAGAGAATTATGGGAAGTTGGTCCGATCCTAGTGAGATGACGGGTTGCCAGGTGATGTCGTTGATCAGGCCAGGCGATGCCATAGTACTGTGTGGCGAGCTATGGAAATCGCCCATAATCCGAGTGGGGCGCCCTCATTCACTGTGCAGAACGTAGAGCTATCAATTTGCTCTGTCAAAACTATGCCCCTCTGGTTGTTGTCTAGGAGAGAATGCCACAGTTCGTGGTGAGCATTAAAGTCTCCTAGGACCAAGCGGTTATTGCCTTTGCTAATATGAGGCAAATAACGCGGGGCACAGCTACCAACCGGCGGGATGTAAACGTTGCACAGCTCTATCTCTATTCCAGACTGAACTGCTACCCCCATACATTGCATGTATGGGTCTCTAGAGTCAAGCTCAAGCAAAATAGGCCTGTACTGCACAGGATGGTGTAACAGGAAAGCAAATCTCCCACCTCCACTTCTGGTGCGATCCTTACGTAGCACGTTGTGTCCGCCACAACTGTGCCGGCTGCCGGTGGCATTCAGCTTGGTTTATTGGATCGCAGTGGTCATGATGTTTCTCCGACTCATAAATTCTATTACCAAAATTTTTGCAAAATTCATGCACTGTCAGGTGTGGCATTAGCAATCTTTGGTGTTACATGTAATATGTTGATGCTGTTGCGAGGGAGACTGTGGGGGAGTCTCATAGTTGGATAATGATGACGACGACAAAGAAAATGAAGACAGCGATGATGACACCAAATCCAGAGAACCACTGAGACCGCGACTGCCGGTTCTATGTACCGGATTGACTCTCAGCGGGATGCCATTCGTCGCTTTAAACCTACCGACCCTATAACTAGGGATATAAACTCTAAGATCAGTAGATAAGTCAACGAATTTAAGCTGGAAAATGGGCAGAGTGGTCCCGCTACTGAAGCCAGGCAAAGACGCAAGTAAGGGAGATTCGTACAGGCCGATCTCCTTGCTTTCTCCAGTAGCAAAGACGCTTGAAGCACTGCTCCTCCCCAGCCTGATCGAACACTTTCTTAGTGCTGATCATCAGCATGGATTCCGCAAGCAGCACAGCACAACAACTGCTTTACACGCCATCACCACACGTATAAGTCGCGGCCTTAACCAGAACAAGCCTAACGACAGGACGGTCCTCGTGGCTCTTGACCTCACAAAAGCCTTCGACACGGTCAATCATGCCACTCTGTTCGAGGACATTGAAGAAACGTCCCTTCCGCCCAGTTTGAAACGTTGGGTCGTAAACTATATGTGTGGGCGCCAGTCATATGTAGAATTTAGAGACAGAAAGTCGAAGCCCCGTAGAGTTAAACAAGGAGTTCCCCAGGGTGGAGTTTTATCCCCGGCTCTGTTTAACCTCTACCTCTCTAAAATTCCTGCACCACCAGACGGCGTTGAAATTGTGTCGTACGCTGACGATTGCACAATTCTGGCGTCAGGACCTAAAGTGGATGACATTTGCGAGAAAATCAACTATTACCTCACTGACTTAGCACGTTTCTTCACTGCGAGGAATATGAAAATATCCGCCTCCAAATCATCAGCCACACTGTTTACTGCTTGGACCGCAGAGGTGCGGTTGTCACTCAATGTGAAAGTCGATGACGTCAACATCCCGACCACCAACTACCCCAAAATCCTTGGGGTCACATTGGACAGCCTTTTTAGATCCTCTGCGCATGCTACAGCTATCTGCGATAAACTCAAAAGTAGGAACAAGGTCCTCAAGTCACTTGCCGGCAGTACTTGGGGAGCCGACAAAGAAACCTTGTTGACCTCTTACAAAGCGATAGGTCGGTCTGTAGCAAACTACGCAGCACCTGTATGGTCGGCGAACGTGAGTACGACGCAGTGGAAGAAAATTCAGACATGCCAGAATGCCGCCCTTAGAACATCAACAGGGTGTCTTCTTATGTCCTCTGAGGACCATCTACATGAGGAGACGAAGGTCCTTACCGTGCGCAGACACAATTTCCTGTTGTCTAAGCAATACCTGCTAGGGTGTTTTCGCAGCAGTCATCCTAACCACCATCTCTTGAACAGGATGCCTCCACCCAGGCAGATCAGGAACGATCTTCATGATCTAGAGAGAGAGGTCCAGCGGTATAAGAGAGAACCTTTAGATCATCGAAACTATCAGGCAGGTTTGAACAACATTCACGCCGATGATGTCGCAGCAGCAGTATCCAGCTACCGTGTGAATGCAGTGCTAGGGGAACATCCCCCGGAGATTTCACCTGAGGAGAAGGTACTACCTCGGCAGACGCGCGTGGTTCTGGCGCAGCTGAGATCCGGATGGTGCAGCCGCCTCAATTCTTACTGGGCACGAATTGATGCTAACGTTCCGGACATCTGTCCCGCCTGCCATCAGGGACCACATGATGTACTGCACCTCTTCAATTGTCCGGCCAAGCCCACTCAGCTGACCCCCAGGTCTCTGTGGACGCATCCAGTTCAAATGGCGCGTTTCCTTCACCTGGATATCGAAGCAGATCCCCCATAGACGAACAAGACCTCAAAATAAATATATTGTTGTTACAACAACAACAACAACAACAACGAATTTAAGCGGAATAAATGGCTAGATCACTTGAAGCAGTGCAACTTAAGTTCCAGAATTGGTAAGTTGTGGACAACGGCTAAACCGCTCTCTAACCCTAAATGAAAGGATGATCGGACAGTCGCCATGTTCGGTGACTGATTCTAGAGAGTGGTAAGGCGAAAAAGAGAGTATTGCGTCATTTCCGCGCTCACCGAGGCGCCACCACGATTTACCGTTGGCGAAGTTGCCCATCCGCAGCGCAAAGTCATCAAGGCGCTGGGTACGGGCGAAATCTCAATGCTGATGTTGAAGTACTGGATAGTACATGACCAAAGTGCTCAATCTGTCGCTATCCACTCACTTAGTTTACGATGCCTGGAAAATGGGCAGAGTGGTACCGCTACTAAAGCCAGGCAAAGACGCAAGCTAAGGAGAATCGTACAGGCTTGCTATTCCCAGTAGAAAAGACGCTTGAGGCACTGCTTCTTCCCAGACTGTTCGAGCACCATCCTTGTGCTGATTATCAGCATGGCTTCCGCAAGCAGCACCGCACAACACCTGCTTTACACGCCATCACCACAAGTATAAGAACACGCCGCACGGCAGGACGGTTCTCATGGCTCTTCACCTTACAAAAGCTTTCGATACGATCAATCATTCCACTTTGTTCGAGGACATTGCAGAAACGTCCCTTCCGCCCAGTTTAAAACGTTGGGTCGTAGATTATATGTGTGGGCGCAAGTCATATGTAGCTTTTAGAGACAGGGAGTCGAAGCCCCGTAGAGTTAAACAAGGAGTTCCCCAAGGTAGAGTGGTATCCTCGGCTCTGTTTAATCTCTACCTCTTTAAAATTCCTGCACCACCAGACAGCGTTAAAATTGTGTCGTACGCTTATTATTGAACAGTTTTGGCGTCAGGATCTAAAGTAGATATCAAATGCGATAATATAAACTAATACCTCACTGTATTAGCACTCTTTTTCACTGCAAGGAATATAAAAATATCCGCCTCCAAATCATCAGCCACACTGTTTACTGCATGGACTGCAAAGGTGCGGTTGTACCCCAATGTGAAAGCCGATGACGCCAACATCCCGACTACCAACTACCTCAAAATCCTTGTGGTCACATAAGGCAGCCTTTTTTGATCCTCTGCACATGCTACAGCTTTCTGCGGTAAGCTCAAAAGTAGGAAAAAGGTCCTCAACTCACATGCCGGCAGCACTTGGGGAGCCTACAAAGAAACCTTGTTGACCTCTTAGAAAGCGATTTGTCGGTCTGTAGCGAACGAACAGAATGCCACCCTCAGAACATCGACAGGGTGTCTTCTGAGGACCATCTATATGAGGTGACGAAGTTCCTCACCGTGCCCAGAAGACACAATTTCCTGTTGTTTAAGCAATACCTGCTAGGGTGTTTTCGCAGTAGTCATCCAAACCACCATCTCTTTAACAGGATGCCACCGCCCATGCAGATCAGGTACGATCTTCATGATCTATATAGTGAGGTCATCGAAACTATCAGACATGTCTGAGCAACATTCACGCTGATGAAGTCGCAGCAGCAGTATCACGCTACAATGTGAATAAAGTGCTAGGGGAACATCCCCCGCAGATTTTACCTGAGGAAAGGTACAACCTCCGCAGACGCGCGTGTTTCTGGCTCATCTGAGATCTGGATGATGCAGCCGCCATTATTATTGGGCACGAATTAATGCTAACGTTCCAGATCTCTGTCCCGCCTGCCATCAGGGACCACATGACGTGCTGCTCCACTCAACTGATCCCCTGGTCTCTGTGGACGCATCCAGTTCAAATGGCGCGTATATCCCCTATAGACGAACAGAATTTAAAAAAATATATTGTTGTTACAACAACAACAATCCACAGCTAACTTCGTTAATACATCACGTGTCAACAATGGAATGGATTTGGTCCATTATATATGAATGGATTTGGTCCATTATATATCACAAACATATTGCAACAACAATACATTTCTCTGCAAAGTTTGAACTTTCTTGTAAATATTGTGACTGCTATCGTGCTTCACAGAGACACTATGACGGGCGGACATCCCTAGAGCGGCATAGTATTCTACGCTGATCAAAAACATACATACATTATAGGGTATCAATATTTTGGGGTGTACCAAAGGAAATGCCAAATTTGGTATGGTGGAGGATAAAAAAGGCCTATGTAAAAAATGATATTTTTTTTTATTGTTTTATTATATATCGTTGTATATGAGTGAATAATCTGAAATGACTCCTTTTCTTTGCGAAAAAGGGGACAGTCCACCGACCACTCCGACGAAAATAATTCGCAAACTAAAATAGAAGTAGAGTTTCTTCGAGAACCTTGGAAGAGAACAATACTTCAGTGCGAGAGAAACACTACAAATTGAACGTAACGGCCGTTACCTTTTTTTTTAAGCAGAAAACCACACCAGGCACGGGACTGAGAGAAAATGTTCCGGACAAAAGTCAATGATTTTTATAATTTCTTAAAATTAATTTAATTAAATCAAAAAAAGAGTATATGTGACTTGAAGTGATAGTGCATAAATTCATTTGAATGCAATTACAGATTTTTAATATTTACATACATAATAAGTACGGTTTATTTTGCTGCGTCGGTTTTGGACACGCCCCGGGACTGAGACTACATGTACTGTTTTCTTTTTTCGATATTAACAAATTAAAAATTTTAAAAACTAATACGTGGGTTATTTTAACAAATATAATAAGCTGCTTAGAACATATTTATAAAAAAAATTAGTTAATACAACACAATTTTAATCAGCCGGACACAGAAAGGAGTCATTTAAGATTATTCACTCATATATATTGTAAATATTGTTGTAACAAAAAAAATCGCTCCTTAAACTCAAATTTGTTTTAGTAAAAACAGAATAAAAGCAACAGCTTTTTGGCTCTCCTGTAAATGTGCATAGGCCTTGGGAACACCGCCGATATGTTCATTCGATTTTTTGTTTTTAGCTCTAAAAGCCACATATTCATTAAGATTGGATGTTATCTTGATGAAATTTGTCACAAGTGAGTTCCTTGTGCCAAGGACAAACGCTGTAGAAATTTGGTATTTGTTTAACATAATAAATACAAATCTATAGGTTATAGTCGACGATAAGGAACAGGCGAATGGTATTCCCAAATTTAACGGTTGCGAATAGAACTGGCTATTCAGGAATCACATTCAAGAAGACTGCTTAAAATATGTGCAAGACAAAGAAACACCCAAGAAAATGTAGAAGAGTTAAGAAGCAGCATTTGCAAAGTCAATGGTTAATCAATTACTTCTGAGGAAACAGTTAGTAACACTTCGTGAGATGCCTAGAGTTAGCGTAAGATTACATTTATAATCTATTTAAAATGAATTAAAAGATCTGAATCTTGCTGGAGCAAAGATAGAAGAAGCTGATGTTATATCGCAACTTTTCTTGTCATTGGTTGATAAGACCGACCCGCTGTCTACTGCTCTGCACTTGGAGCTTGGATAACGATAAGATAAATTTAAATTTCATTAAAGATCGTTTGTTTGCCAAAGTGGTTAAAATTAAAAAAAAAACAACAGTGATGAAACGCACGAAAAGACAGCCTTGCATGTAAGCGACAATTCAACGGAAGTTCTATAAGCACAGCTGGGGAGTCGGAGAATTTCCCCGGAGTCAGGGCAGGAGTCAACAAAAATGCACTCGACTCAGGATAAAGGTTGAAATTTTATTAAACGTTAAAAATTTTAAAATTTTTTTTTAGACATAACGTTAAGTACAAATTGATTAATCCTAAATAAATTGATAATCTGTGCGAGCAGATTTACTTGATCTCAACAGTTCATTTGAATAAAACGGAAAGTAGCCAATATTATCAAATTAGCTCGCTTCAAAGTATTTTTTATATTTTTTTGGGTTTTGATGAAATGGCGGAGAACTAAGCCTCATATGTCAGGTTGTATTCAGGTGGTTCTGTATATTGTCGTTTAAACGCTTGTAGATACGTAGATTCAGTAGTTACTTCTAGAAAGAAATGTGCAATGATGGTGCTGCAGTTATAAAATCCGATGTTTTCTCTCTTAAAATTGTGTGGATGAGTCAAAAATAAAATCATATTTGATAAATCAAAGTGGAAAAGATGATGAACATATGACATGCTGATGTTAAAATGATGGTGATGACATTACATGAAAAATTATGAAAAACGCTGATGATGACATTACAGACAGTTAATATTGTGATGGATTAGTATGGACATGAGTAAGAATCTTCCATTCTTTTATTCCCGCAACATTTGAGTATTTTCTCTTAAATTATAGTAAAAAAGAGAACATGACTAATACAAAAGAATGCCCATTAAAGAATTCTTTCCATCCCATTCCGTAAATAGATACTACGATGGTCAATACCGATATCTGCAAGGTCGGCTAGCTCCCAGTCTGTTTGGTAGAAAACGACAGTGAAAATCACATATTTTATTCACTCCTATTTATTGTCACTGTTTCCGAAGTGTGGATAGTTCGAACTTTAAGTCCTATCGGAGGACTTCGAATCACACGGTGTCTTGGCATGATAGGCCCAATCAGGTATTCATATTGTCTCATGTATGCTGTACCAGTCCCTAGTATGTCCCTGTGGCCCGAAACACAAATAAGGAGAATGTTAGCCATTGTTTTAGGATAAAATGCAAATATATGATGCGAGTTGGACTGTCAGTGGTTATATTTATCACCACTATGGCAAGCACAGCCATTCTGCTACTTCTCTGTTATACTAAATTATTCAGAAACACATCGATGATTAGGTAGTTTCCGCGCTAGTTGTAGTCCAGATCATTTGAATATATTCAAGTCGACAAACGTCCTGGTGCCAGGAGTTCGACAGTATCATACCTGGCCGGTTAGTGTATGGTCGGAGCAGAGTCGTCCGGTTTTTGCTAAACGCCATAGCATTGATTTTTTCACAGCCTTTCGACAGAGATTTCACGTATTTTTTATATGGATTTTGACGCATTTTCAAGAGAATCATCGAACTTAGTACCAGCCTTTATTCTAAGAGATATATCTTTTTTGGTAATTTATACAAAATGGTAAAAAAAAATCATACGTACATACTTGTATATTCGATTTGGAACACACAGCTTTTTGCTATTTATTCGTATACATATTTATTCTTATACTTATACATATTGAAAACAATTGTGAACGCATATGAAGTGTTTGTCGAATGGGGCACGAGTTCCAAAGTTTCAGGCATGTAAAGCTCTTTACCGCCATAATATTATGAGCATCATTAACATCGTTTTCATGCAACTGACATGTATCGGGGATAGCTCGTTTTATATTGGACAAATAAAATCGGTTGATCCGACTAACTATACCCTCCCTCACCCTTAGGGGCTTGATTTAAAATTGTCTGTCTTTAAGTTAATTTAACTTCTTTTCATTACCATTTCCTGGCACCTGATGAAATTTTATAAAGAGTGGTTTATGTGGAAGGTACTTAAATGGGGCGACCATTTCGTCTTAAGATTATATAAAGAAATAAATATAATGCAGAATACAAGCGAAAGTCATACATATGGTTAAAAATTATGTGGGTTTCAATCCGCGCGCTGATAGTCATTTGTATGGGAGGTATAAGAAAGGGCGTGGTTATAGCCCCATACATGCTTTTAAAGAAATAAACAGAATAATAACACTAGGTCACAAATAACAAAATTTTCTCTGTTATTTGTTTCTAGCATACTTTTTCCCATTGCCATTGCCGTTTCTACACGCGCCGTGTAACGAATTTTGTTTTCTCTGTGTAAGCTGTGCAAATAATGAAAATCAAAATATCGTGAAATAGTGGAATTTCGGTCTTTTACCAAAAAAATTATAAGTCCGCCATTTGTTGTCAGATTTTGTTAAGTAAGGGCTTATATTCTAAAATTGCTGTTAGCATCGTGTTTTATATTTTATATGAATTTTTATATGGTTTTTTCTGCCACATTTTTACTAAAAATACGCCGTTTTTTAACCTTTTTAAGCCGCCAACATCAAAACTACTTACCCGATTTGAAAATTTTCTGAGAATGAGTTGTAGACGGCTCAATTTTCTTTAATTTGAGTAGTAGTAGGATCAAATAGGCCAAAGAAGACGAAAGATATGCTCAAAATTGTAAGTGTACCTCCAAAAATTTAAAAAAAAAATTCAAAAATTTGTATCTCGAAAACCAATCGACAGAAAAATTTTTAAAACTCATTTTCGTGTTTAGTAGGTCAAAATCAATGAGAAAAATTATGCTAGAACCAAAAAACAAAACGACTGTTGGCTAGTGTAATGTTCGGTATACATTATTTTAATATTTAGTTGAAGTTTTAACATCTGATGGGAAGATATTTGATTTTTTTCCAAACGGGATCGGCTAATTAATTTGGGCGCTACACACATGAAAGAAATGGGCATGTCACCGCCCACTATCTTTAAGATTTTTTCTAGCTTTGTTAGTTTATAAGTTATGGTTGTTTAAAGTTTTTAATTGATCGGGTGTTTTGTAAAATTGTATCCGTATAAGTATATAACATTTTACTGGCTTATAGTAGTAGCATACTGTGAATATTTTATGGCAATCGGCATATACAATTATGGGTGTTACAACAGTCTCATTTTTTACACACGAATACCTACTTAATTTATTCCATTAAGTAAAAAACTGGGAACTTTTCTCAAATTTGAGAGCAGTGTGCGATATAATTCTTATACTCACTTACCTGTAGCTACTGTTAGCTCTGAAACGAAACGAAGGAATAGAACATGTCTTAAGTTGTATGTTCCGAACTCTAATAGTTTATGTTTTGTCCCTTTGTAAACTCGTATTGGTATTCTTTATGACAGCTCTTTTGACCACAACAGCATACCGTATACATTTCAAGACGAATCTGCCCATAATTATGTATTATATGTATCGGGACAATGGTGGCGCGTATGGGCATCCCGTGTAGACTATTGTTGAAGCTACCAGGACGCAGAAGATGGGTCAGTGGAACATTTGCAATGCGCATGTACGGGTTTTCAAGAGTGCATACTTGCCTACATAGGCAGTAGATACTTTGTTCACCTTGCCGTACTGGTTGATGTACTTTTTATATCAATTTTTTTCCAAATCATCCTGCAGTATGTGACAGTCCGCAAAACTAGCATAAGAAGAAAATAATTTAACGTCGTCTGCAAACATTAGTAAATTAGAGTTGATAATAGAGTCGGACAAGTCGTTAATGAATAGTAAAAAGAGAATAGGTCCAAGGTGGCTGCCCTGCGGGACACCAGGGGAGGTACGAATTGATCTGGAGACTTTTTTCAAATACAACTACTTCTTCCCCCCCAATTAGGTAGGAGGAAAGCCAATTTATGAAATTAATATTAAACCCAATTTTGTTTAACTTGAATAGTAATATTCTGTGATTTACTTTATCAAATCCCTTACTATATATAACGTCAGTTTGCTTGCGACAAATAAATGCATTTATAACTGAAGTAGATTTGTAATAGTAGAGTGACCCTTGCGAAATCCATGTTAGCATGGATCATACTCCAACCATGCCAACATGGATTGTGAAACAAAATTACAATTACAATTTTTTCAAATAACTTAGGAATTGCGCTTAATTTAGCAATCCCTCTATAGTTCGATACATCCAACAGACTACCAGATTTGTGAAGTGGAAACAAGTAAGACCGTTTCTCTAAATCAGGAAAGTATCACCTAAATCAGAAAGGATAAGGGTAACCCCAGGGATTCAGAGCAGCCTTTCAATAATACATTCGGAATACCATCGGGTCCAGAAGTACTAGTGGGTTTAAGACGATGCAAGTTTAATTCAATAAGTGAAAAAACTAAAAAAGGAGGAACTACTTGATTTACTGATGAAATTAAGGGTACGGAACTGCATGATTAAACGAAAGTAGTGAATATGTATTTTCGAAAAAGTCAGCAAAACAGTTTGCAATAGACTGATTGCTTGAGAACTCAACACCATTAAATCTTATTCTCGATGGCTTAGAAGATGTTCGACGTTTTAAATTAACAAATCGATAAAATGATTTAGGGTCCTTTTTAAAATTGTCCCTAACTCTTGTCAAGTACGACCTATAGCATCGACGAGCCTCGATATTGTACCGTTGTCTCGCTATGGAATATCTACCATAATTAGCAGTTAGTCCTGTTCTTTTGAATCTTTTAAATGATTTACTCTTTATGTTTCTTAGTCTATATAACTCCATAGAAGTCCAAGGCATAGTTTTTTTCTACAACAATGGGTTCAATAGGCACTGTTTTAGATACAAATTCATTTAGTATGTCATAAAATTTCTTAACAGCAAAATCAAATTCCGCAATAGTACTACAAAAGCAGATATCATTCTAATTAACAGATAATAAAAGGGAATTAAGTCTATGAAAATCACAACGTTTGAAGCAAAATCTAAAAAAATCGCCAACAGGACTAGGAGATGGTGATTGGTAAGGTAATGTAACTGAAAATGAAATACCTATAGTCGGGTGGTGGTTGTCCTCCGGAGTAGAAATTGGATGCATTCTCATAACTTGAAATGAACGTATTTCATTGGTCAAAATCAAATCAAGAATCCTCCCAGTCTGGTTAAGTATATAATTAATCTGAGACAAATTCATTTTTGCCAATAGGCCAGCGACATCAGTGGTCCAATCGCTGCCATGATACAGAAGATAAGTTGAAGTCTCCCAATGTTAGGATAATATCAGACTCATTCATACTTGTAATTATTTTTTCAACGGTAGTCAAATGTTCATTAAATCGGTCGAAGGAAGAATGTAGGAACAGGTAATAAAAAGTTTTTTAGATTCCAATGCAACACAAACTGCAATAAATTTCAGATTGTTAATTTCACCAAAAAAAATAAGCTCAGAAGGTATACAGCAGGAAACCGCAATTAAGACACCACCACCGATTTTCTCTGTTCTATCTTTTCTATAAATTGTATAATTATTACACAGAACCTCAGAGTTCAAAATATCAGTTTTTAACCATGTCATGTCTAAATGAAAACGGCACTTCACCTAGCGTGTTCCCCTTTCAACCTAACCCATATTTTTTATTATATTTATACCACTATGAAAGACATCAATTTATAAAACCGTTTTTATTAAGGGCATAGGTATTAGTCAAATTGTGAAAATTTTTAAACAATCAATACTGATATCCAACCGTTGCATCGCCATTAAACTGAGTAGGAGGAAATGGAGCGGGTGGAAAGTTTGAAGCAGGTCTCCAGTTAGGCGGAGGTGGTGCAGGTGCTCCCGAAGGCCACGCTCCCGGAGGTAGCATTCTCGGCGGTGGAGGTATACCTACTGGGGGCGGTAATGCTTGGCCTCCGCCGATGGGTGGCAATGGTGGCGGAGGTACAAATGATGCCTGTGGAGGAGGCACCGGCGGAGGAGGAGGTAACATTGCGGAAGAAGCAGCTGCAGGTGGTGGTGGAGGCGCCATTAGTGGTGGAGGTATCATTTGTCCGGGCATGACAGGAATCATACTAGGTACAGGTGCATCGGCAAAAAGTTGATGGGGACGATCCGCATGGGAGGAAGGATTTTGAGCAGCTAACAGCCTTTCAGCTGCAGATCCATGACGCTCTCCCTTCGAGTCTCTTTTAAACGCATATGACACTGATATAGGTCTATTACAGAGGTACTGACCATTCATGGCATCCATAGCAGCATCAGAAGCTTCAAAGCTTGCAAAATTTATAAAGGCAAAACCCTTTGAATTTCCAGTTTCGGGATCTCTCATTATTTTTGGGGTCTGAAGTATTACACCAAAAGCAGAAAAAGTATCATAGAGTAGTTTCTCATCCACTTCTGGATCAAGGTTTCCAATAAATATATTTGCTCCTACGTCCAGATTCTTTTGATGAGCCGATGCTTTATTTACTCTTATTGGCTTTCCATAAAGCTTTATCATATTCATAATTTTTATAGCATAATCGGCATCATCTTCACTAAGAAATTCGACAAATCCGTACCCCTGATGCATTTGAGTTACACGGTCTTTTGGCATGTGAACATTGACTTAAAGAAGTTTTATTAGAAACATTCCACATTAATTTTTTTTCGTTACCTTACCTACAGGTCCACCTTGGACAAAAAGTTCCCATAGTAATGTTTCCGATACTTTATCGTCGAGACCGCCAACGTATATAGTAGCATCTAAAGAGTAATGTTATGCTCATGAAATACTCAAATGTTTACTAATGACATACCTTGATTTCTTTCCGCAATTGGTCCCGCAGCCATTAAAATTCTCAAACTACGGCTCGAATACAAATCGTCTAAATTCTGCAACTAAACTAAACTATTGCAAAAAAAAATAACACATCATAAATGACAACCAAAGTCGTAAGCCGATACTGAGCGGCGCCGGCTAGTGTTCTTCATCGGCGGCTTGATTGCTTCATAAATTCGTTAACCAGGGGGCGGTATTCCTTGCCTCGTTTAGGCAATTTACAAGGTGTACATTTTAACAAAGTACAACCTCCCTCACCAACAGTACATATATCAACGACCTATCATTTGTTTAAACCTATATAAAAAAATACTGGCAGTCCCACAATGTTCAACGGAAATCTAAGCAATTATCATTCATTCACTTTCACATAAAAAAGCATCGCACTATCGTTCGCCTGACTTCCGTATCGTTACGTAAACCTTACAAATTACAGTATTGACATAACAACTTCAAACAAAAACAAACATATATAAAACATCAACTCAGTGCCGCATGAACAGTGCTGCCAGAAAAAAATGTAAACAAAGCGAAAAACTCTAAAACATAAACAAAAGTGAAGGAAAGTCAAACATGTATTTAACCATGTTCTCCAGCTATATTGCCAACCGGCGGTTCTGTATTGAGATAAACAGCATGTTGTCGGAATTTGGAAACGTAGAATGCGGCGTCCCACAAGGAAGTGTTCTGGCTCCCCTCCTTTTCAACATATTCATTTACGACTTTCCGCATGTTGAGGGTGGATCGTCAGCTTTTCTATATGCAGACGACTGTATGATCTACTCTCACGTCGAATATCCCTTACAAGCTCTAAACATCTCTTCCGCTCACCTTAATGTCATCAGTAACTTCCACAACAAATGGGGTGTTAAGATTAATGCCTCGAAATCGGAAGCCATATGTATAAGAAATGCATCGGGCAAATGCCATAGAGCCGTCATGCCTCAAAGCAAGAATCTCTCCCTGAATTTTTTAGTCGTCCATAAAATATTTGGGAGTTTTTTTTTTAAAAACTGGTGAAGTTTAACAATCATGGCAGAGCTCAACTATCGAGATTTCAAGATTGCTCAACAGTAGGTTTCTTCCAGAAAGAACCAAACATTTGCTGTACACAATTGCAGTCAGGTCCATACTTACTTATGCTTTTACTACATGGTTCACTATCTCCCCAGTGATTGCGAAAGAGATAGAAATATTAGAAAGAAACATATTAAGAAAATGTCTGGGGAAAAATTACCGTCATTCAACAAAAACATTTTCAAATACATACATACATTAATTAAAATTCAAAATTAACTTCGTTCTGCCAGTACGCACTTTCCCTTCTGAAGCGCTGTGTGGAAAACCTAGAAACTCATGATAATGATCTAATGGCCGAAGTTTACAATTGCGAATAAAGCTTGAGTTGGAAAAGTTCAACATACATACATATATCTCCGCTTAGCATTATGTCAATAAATACGGATTCCAATACTCTGTCAAGCTTTTACCTCAAAATCTCACCAGGCTCTCACAGGGGCTAGATTACTATGTGATTTAATCTGTGATTTATACATTATTTATTTTTAAAATCATTTTATTACATTATTTTAAGACTCATCTCAATGTACTGCATAAGAAAACCATCTGAATTATGATTGATCATCTCAGTTACTCATAAGAACTACTCAATTGAAAAATACATCTATTTTCTTCCATAAATATGGCCTCCTGTAGACTATGTATAGACTAATGTTCTCATGTTGTTAACATTTGTTTTTGACAACTCGTTTTATCACTGCAATCAACAACAATTTCTGTTTATTGTATAGTTTTAAGTGTTATCTAGTTATATGTTTTCTTTGTTTTATCAGTCTGTCGCACTGAATGTCAGTGTAAATGCCGAGAGCAAGCATGGTTTTGAACTATGTATATTACTTTCTCATCATCAAATTTTCGCATGTAGCTTATACATTAAGCGTGTATTAGAATAAGACGAATTGAGTTCTATGATAAAAAAAAAGTCTCAATAAAATTACAATTACATGTATTTAACCAGTGCTTGTAGTTGTTGTACGGTTGACCTAATTACATATATAATTTACATTATTATATACACACCATTTGTTTTCTATTAAACTTTACTTTTTATTTTATTATTTTTGTCAACTGTCGCAAACCAAAACAGAAGTGATTGCTTTTGACATTTGTGTTCGCAGTATTTACGTGTTCGTTCGCAATGACTTTCGTTTGACTTGTCGTTCTAATAAGTTATTTTTTTGTGTAGAATTTATGCGAACGTTAACATTCGACATCCTGAGACAGGCAGTTAATTTTAAAATGTCAAATGAAAGAAAAATATATTATTAAATTTTTCTTAAACGATTCTCAAAATTGAAAACCACATACATATTTCATCTGATTTAGATCAAACTTCGCGGAAAGTGTTACTCGCGACTAATATTCAAGTATGGTAAGATTTTTCGTTGTTGGCCTTTCATTTTAAATAGCCCCCATGCCCATTTATTGATAAAAACCCCTCAAAGGTTCCGCCCGAGTTGTGGTTGAACATCTTTTTGCCGTCCTAAGAACTGCGATCGGCAGTCTCTTTTTTCCGTGGACGACCACCTTCATTAGAAGACATTGGAATGCGTCGACACAACTTTATGTTGCTGGGGTGTTACAGAAGGGATCATCCGACACACCACCTCAAGACTTTACCCACCCGGCGTTTCAGGATCAACCTTAATGATCTACAGAGGTAGTTCCAGAGCTCCAAGATCAAAGAGACTATCATGGATATCTGACCGGCCTTCACTCTGACACAATCGCAGAATAATTTCAAGAGCAAATGGAGTGCTTGAAGACGATCCTCCAGAGGTAGCCCAGGAGGACGAGAGGTTTCCCCTTCGCACCGGATTGGTATTGGATCAGTTAAGACCTGACTGGTAAAGACGCCTTAATTCGTACTAGGCTTGAATTCAAAGCATTGAGTCAAAAGCGTGGGGTCCACATTACACATTTCCAGATGCCCAGCCATGCCTACTCAGCTCCCTGTGGAAACACCCGTTCTAAGTTGCCACCAGCACACTACGGTCAGGTCAGCCACAACGGACCAACATAACCACATACTTTTCATATTTTAAAGCCGCTACAGCAACAACCAATGCCGCGAAGTTGGTAGATCTGAAATGACTTTTGTTTCTTTATTTTTTTTAACGATAGAAAACCGCAGATTCCTTAGCACACCCCATAAACATATCTACAAAAGTTGTATTGTCGTGCAACTTTTTTTGTGACAAATGTCAACAAAATTTGTAGGAACAATCGCTACGGATGAAATGTGCAAAAACCGCTACAAATCACTAACAACTTAAAGAAGAAACATAAAAATTAGCTACGGTACAATTCAATAAAAAATGTTTAAGCATTAGCTTCGAGTAAATATTAAAATACAAAAATAAATATTAAAATACAGGAAATGTTTCAGATTTTTGATAACAGTGTACAAGCGAATGTTTAAAAACTCTGCATCATCAATAAATAAAATCAAATTGCAACAGAAGCTACTTTTTTAAATTGCTGCTTTTCCTAAACAATGTTTGTTGGTAATGAAAAATTACTAAAATAAGTGGAAACCCCACTAGTAGACGCAAGTTGGACCGACATGGAAACAAGCGAACAGATGCTAAGACTTCTAATGAAAACCAAATTTCCGACTGGGGACTATGAACGGCTAACGTCGAAATTGTTATCACGAAGTTTTTTTAGACCAGTTTGGAGTATCCCAATTGGTTAAAGACTGGATTCTTTCTTGTTTAACGAGCAATGCAGTATGCTGTGACTGGAAGTTAATTAATTTGGCCACATAAGAGCCCATCAAACATATCCATTTTATCGATCGGGGATCAATTTTACTGATCGCGGTCTTGCTTACTGCATTGCTCAGAAGATGTTTAGGTTCAGCGATTGATGGCGGTTTTGGCGCACAAGCAATTGCTTCAATGTGTTTTCAGAGTTTTGTACACCTTTCGCGTCTATGCCTTAAGGCCAGTTAGGGATTGCATTTTGCATGTGTTAGAGGGAGATAATTGCAGATTGACGGGTGACCGTCCACCGTCAAGACTAATTGGGCCTTTATGGTAATAGGCCAATGTATGCGACATGCCAATTCAATAAATAAGCTGTGTTTTTTAAAGTGTCTGAACATTTTTAAAATATTACAAATATTTGCATCTGGCAGTACCGTACATGGATTACCGTTGGCATGGATGTTGGGTTTGAGATTTGTTTTTTTCTTTATTTAACAAAGAGCGTAAAGCAAAATAATAAGGAAAAAATGAAAGATGAAAAATTAACGGCTGAAGTTAGCAAATATAAATGTGTATATGTTAAAATGCTACAAACATAAATACAAACGGCAAGTGCTTGGGCTGAAAAAAACATTAAGGTGTGCAAACCTGAAGCAACTTCCATTTTGTTTAAAATATCGTCCGACTTCGGTGTAGGGTGTTCGTCAATAACCATTTGGGAATTTATCGCCGGTTTGTAGCTTTCCATTATTTTTAGTTAAGACGACCAGGCATTCACGGACCCGGTTGATAAAGCTAACCTATCGGTAAAAATATTTTCAGAAACTTCTTCCTAGCCGGAAAGCAGTCAAGATTTTGTTGCCTCTTTAAATGGCTCTTGCGATTTCGATGTTAGTAAGTCCCCAGAGCTGGATAGTATTTCGACACTTGTCCTGTATAAGCGCTCTTTGACGCTAGCTAAGAAAAACGTGGCAACACGGGTATTGACACCGGCCTGTTCCTGATTTCACTGCTTCCGGGGAAAATATTGGCTACGTCGCCCATACCCGGGGTCTACACCATCGAATTATTTCCGGGGAGAAGCCCAAAAGAAAGGAGGGTGACATTCAATGTCGAAGATGTCAGCGTTGGGTCCACATTTCACGAAATTGCAACTCAGCCTATAAAAGCGTAAAATGTGACCAAAATCATGCCCCTGGCGAGTGTCAGCGTATTCACACGAACGACTCAGATCCATTTTGCATAAATTTAAACATCCTGCTAATTGCAGGGGTTGCCCTTCGTATAAAAAATGTGTCGCTGCTCGGCATAAGAAAATTGCAAAAGCCCTCGAGCTATTGTCAATAACAATGCGCGAAGAGCTGTTGGTACATCAATTATGTCTGCGGGGCAAACATTTGCAAATTTATTTAAGCCACAATCTGTCTATCAGAGCTTTCGTCAACAAAAATTTACTATTGTCGATGAGTTTTTAAAATAAGCCGACTATTTTTTAGAGCCTGAGGAATTAACCCTGGAGCAAGAAATTAATGTATCTCTTTCTAATTATACAAAAATGCGAAGAAATAAGTCCAAAATTGAATTTATGCGTCTTCTTAATAAAGTAAACTCTAATTATGGACCATAGGTTCATAAATTTTTTATCTCTTAATGTAAGATCGCTTGTCGATACAAGCCGGCAAGTCGATTCGCTGTATCACAACAATATTGACGTTGGTTTCATCCAGGAGTGTCACCTGCGGAAAAAAAGTTAAAATTTATGGCTACAATTTTATATGCGATTATTCACCTGTGGGAGTGGCTGTTGTAATCAAAAACTCAATCCAATATAATCGAGTACCCATAAATGGCATTGGGATTAATATTTCCTCTATTGAAATTGAATTATCGATCAGCAACAGCCGGAAAAAGTATTTACTTGGTTCCATATACAACCGCTGTAATTACTCATCACAAAAGCTGGAGTGCGACTTAAACAAACTTCTACAATTCTGTGGTAATTATGACGGATTTATCTTAGGAGTCGATCTTAACTCAAGAAATCCAATATGGGGTGACTCCAATGGTAAAATGCTGCAGAGTTGGTTGCAAAATAACACTTTAGATGTCATCCTAATATGCAACGTATCGGCTTTATATCCGAATGGTCCATCATTTCTAGATCATTTTATTCTTAGCGTCCATCTCATTAATATTAACTAGCCCAATTCAAATATTTCAACTAAGCCGTCCTTCTCCGACCACTTCTCCCTCAAACTGGAAATACAATTGGAATGTTCAAGCATTATTTTGAAATTGTCGCAAATTTTAGGAACATACAAAGACACCGATTGGTAAATTCTCTCGCAGAAGGAATTTAAAAAAATATTCCATAGAACCGGCAACAGACTGAGCAGTGAGTATGTAATTCTCTCAAAACAAATACAGCTCCTGAAAATAATCATTAAAGAATCCGTTATCTTAGAACAGGCTAAAATTTTTAATGATAGATTATCAAATATAAAACCAGGTCCGTCCGCTTTCAAGAAAATCTTTCAAATAACTGGGTAGAAACAATCTGCATTCTGCCAAAAGATCATTCACAATGATCACGTTGTAACCAACAGCCTGGAAATCGTAAAACATTTTTAATCGTATTATTCGTCAATATTTCACCGTACAATTCATGACAAATCTGTTTTAGATTTAAGGGTTTCAACCTGTCTCAGTCTTAATCCACGCCGCATTTACACTTTTGATGCCGACTTCAATGCAATCGGAAATCCAGATACTTTTTATTTTACTGAGACTGGAAAAATTAAAAACATTATTTAAATAACGAATAATAAAAAATCTTGCAGTATTGATGGAATTTCTAATTTAACTACATATATAAATATTAACAATAGATACTTTCCTAATGTTTGGAAGTCAGCAAAAATAGTTCCAATTAAAAAGAAGATTTTCGCCCAATATCTCTTTTGTCCAACATTGGCAGAATATTTGAGAACGTGCTAAAAGAAAAACTAGAAAACGAGTTTATTATCAACCCTATTTCGAACTTTCAATTTGGATTTAAGCAAGCCCACTCCACGCAACATGCTCTACTTAAGTTCCACAGCGACATTACCACTAATTTAAGAAATCAAATGTGTACAGTGGCAATATCCTTAGATAAAGAAAAACCCTTTGACTCTGTCTACCATAATGGGATACTCTACAAACTGTTAGAAATGAATACTGACCTTTTGGTGAAAATGTTATATAGCTTCCTTGAAGGCCGTTCCTTTTCCGTACATATCATTGAGGCATCTTCATCATTTGGAAGGGTGCACTGTGGTGTTCCACAAGGTAGTGTGCTGGCTCCATATCTATTTAACCTATCCTTTATGATTTTCCACACACTAATGTGGACTCTCAAGCCATTCTTCATGCTGTCGATTGCTTGATTTACGCCCGCAGCTCTTTACCCACACATGCCCTGAACAAAGCAGCTTCACATCTCAGACTCATTAATGAATACTATAAGACATGGGGCAAAACAATAAACGCTTGAAAATCGGAGGCGATATGTATTAGGAATGCCTCAGGAAAATGACCAAAAATGGTGGTCCCACAAAGTAAAGATCTACGACTCTGCCTTGACGAAATTGACATTCCCTTTAAAAAATGATAAAAAACTTGGGTGTCCCTTTTGATATATTAATGAAATTTAACTTACACGAGCGTTCCATACTCCAAATGGCGAAGACAATATCGGGGATGTTCTCATATGTCCTTAACAGTAAATATCTGCCGCAGAACACAAATCTGTTCCTCTACAAGTTTGCAGTAAGACCAATACGGTTTTAGGGATTTCCAATCTGGTTTACTATATCCCCTATATTAGCCAAAGAGTTGAAAATCCTCCAACGAAAATTTTTGCGAAAGAGCATAAATAAACTTTATGCAACCCGCACAAAAAATTGCTTATAATGCATCAAGAGTTCTGCGGCTTGGCACTTATGCATTTCATCACCAGGCGATATTTATTGAAAGGCTCGTCAGTCAAGAAAACGATCTTCTAAAAGAGTTATGCGAATTAGAGAAAACAATCAATGGACCGCCTCAACTTACCTTTCTCAAGTTGGTATAATTAATGAAAATCCTGACAACGTTTAGTCCGCAACATCTTGCCACAATTTTACACAAAAGCAGCAACATAGATAATTTTACACATAAATATACTTATAAACAACAAGAATATGAATTAAATCAAAATCTATTTTAACTCACTATAAGTTATATTTCATTATACATACATACCTAAACACTCGCTATTTATTGTAAAAGACAATTATTTTTATATTAATTTTTATATAAGTACATTACTCACTGTGATATCACTTTACAAACAAATCATTCATTATGTTTTGTTTCGTTTCTCATATCAATGAGCTCTGTTATCGCTGTTGATTAAAGGCCCATTTAAGGTCCATTTAAGGCCCATTTAGTCTCGACGGTTGACGGTAGATTCTGCAACCTGCAGAAGTCTACCGTCGTCAACCGTCAAACTGTAGTTATCTCCCTCTAACACATGCAAAATGCAACCCTCAACTGAAATAGCTGATTGCCTACCGTCAATCGTCGAGACTAAAGGCCCATTTAGTCTCGACGGTTGACGGTGGACGGTAGACAATCAGCTATTTCAGTTGGGGGTTGCATTTTGCATGTGTTAGAGGGAGATAACTACAGTTTGACGGTTGACGACGGTAGACTTCTGCAGGTTGCAGAATCTACCGTCAACCGTCGAGACTAAATGGGCCTTAAATCAATCAGCCTTAAGGCCCATTTAGTCTCGACGGTTGACGGTAGATTCTGCAACCTGCAGAAGTCTACCGTCGTCAACCGTCAAACTGTAGTTATCTCCCTCTAACACATGCAAAATGCAACCCTCAACTGAAATAGCTGATTGCCTACCGTCAACCGTCCACCGTCAACCGTCGAGACTAAATGGGCCTTTAAGGTTGCAGAATCTACCGTCAACCGTCGAGACTAAATGGGCCTTTAGTCTCGACGGTTGACGGTAGGCAATCAGCTATTTCAGTTGAGGGTTGCATTTTGCATGTGTTAGAGGGAGATAACTACAGTTTGACGGTTGACGACGCACAGTGGGAAAATTACGAAAAAAATTGGAAATAATTCGGCCATTTCGTTTGTAATGGTCCGATTTAAATGAAAATTTACATTGACCTTCTTGAAGTGTTACTGAGCTTAAGTTTTGAATTTCATGCATCTGTGTTTAACAGGTGCTGCACAGTGGGCCCTCAAAGTTGGTCACCTCGAGTTAAAATTTTCTTTTTCAAGCCGCCAAAAGCGTATTTGTGGTCCGATCGTAATAATTTTTTCTTTAGTGAAATCTGCTGGACAAACCCAACCAAAAATGTTATTACAAATTTTTTCATATCTCGTACAATAAAAAAGATATCGGGACTTAAAGTTTTTTTTTCGAAAAATTTGCTTTGGATTTTCTGGGATTATTTTATTTTTGGGAATCAGTTTTAGGTGAATCGGGGTAAATTTAATCCTGGTTTAAAGAAAACACTTTGGTTAATGTTTTAAAAAAAGAATTGTAGCAAAATCACCAATAATATGAAAATGCCAGCTGTTCAAAGTCAACTATTGCGAAAAAAGTGGGATTTTGAGTGTTTTACGGCGAAAAGGTACCTTTACTCTTATGTCAATAACTTTAATGTTTCTTAAGTAACATACAAAAAATTTGCATTTATTTCAAAGAAAACTTTATGCTTAATACAAATAATAAGCAATTGTGACCCTAGTCGGTACTTTTCTTGCTCCAGGCGTCTCCAAATATGGGCATTTTTTTCAAAAAAAATTGAGTTTGAGCTCAAATAAAAAAAATCGCCACACTGCTGGCCCAATTTGGTGCTATAAGTCAGTTAACTACATATGTTTTCTAAAATCCCAAGCAAAGAAATTTTGCGGGAGGCCATTTCTAGGACAAAAAAAATGAGTTTTTGTTAAAAAATCCCATTTCTGGGATTTTGTTTTCCCCTGTGTCAAATTTTAGAAAAGTGGCAACTCCAATTTTTTTTTTGAATAAGTTTTTCATTTTGTCACAAAAATATTGATACTACGTAAAAAAATCAGGTTTATATCTCCAACCAGCAAAATTTTACAGTGGTCTGAAATATTGACTTTTTTTGCTACCTTCACAAAAAAAAATTTTTTCTCGTTTTTATCAATTATTATTCAACATATTGAGTTAATTGCATTCTTTTTTATAATCTGTTAAAACTAGAGGTAATTACCTTTCCATTGGTATATAAAAAGTATATCCTTTTACCTACACTTATAACAGCACGTGCGCTGGAATAAGACCCCTTTGAGTAAAGTATGAATTTTATAGGTAAGAATACCAATTTTAAAAATTCTCGTACCTATCCATAAATAGCAAAAATATATATTTTTACCATTATTGTTTACCTATTGTGTAAAAACGGAAAATGGGTAGTATTGTATAGTATGGATCTAGGTACCTAAACATTCATTCTTATATGTTTTGGGGGAATACCTGTCCCCTATGTCCGGAATATTGTGCAACATTTTAGGCGAATGTACCTGGGTACATAAAAATTCATTGTTATAAATGTATTTTTGGGGAATACCTGGTATTTTAGTCAAGTATTAATTGCGGATATTATTGTGATTACCTGTAAGTATTACTCATTGATATAAGAACCGCCGATTTTGTATGGGTTTATCATAACAAATTAATCCGCCATGACGATAACACTCCTTGTTCAAGAACTTGTTGAATTTTTAAAAAACACCAAACTTCGGAAAATGGAGAACAGAGTAGCATATTTAATAGAGTGCATAGAGTCAACATATAGCGAGATAACACAATCTAACGAAAGCAGCAAAGTATTAAATTTTTTGAAAAAATTTGACCGGCTCATGGAGAAGTATCACAGGAATTATTCAAGATTACCAACTGAGTGGCTCGACAGTATAATTGAATTTAAAACTGTCCCTGCTTTAGTGGGTGCTCCTACTAAGGAATACGACGATCTATGTCCAAAGGCAAAGAAACAACGGTTGTCGGCTGAGATGGCAAATCATTCACCTTCAAAGATTTGTGATACATTCAAGGAATTACTGACGGTGGAAAATCGGCCATCTAGCGCAAAAAGAATTGCAGACGTGTTAACGGAAGCATCACCAAGGCGGCTCCAACGCATTGAAAGAAGTATTGCAACACCATGTCCTGGTTTTAGCGAGGAAGAAGCATTAGCTTTAATCATCGAATTGGGATTGAGTAAGAACAAGTACACTCATTTAAGAAGAATGCTGCTTGATAAAGGATGTGACATGTTTCCCGCATACAACCGAATAAAGGAACGAAAAATGGAAATTTTGCCAAACCCAGTGATAATTACAGAAAAGGCCGGCAGCGTTAGTTTGGAACTACTTCTCCAAAATACTGCCAGTAGGATAATAACAACATTGAATGAGGAACAACTAAAAAAAATCAACAACAGCCATCTTCAATTAATATGCAAGTGGGGATGTGATGGTTTGTCAGCACTTTCGGAATACAAACAATGCTCTGATAGCCAATCTACCCAGATCGAATTCAAGAGCGTATTCATGGCATCTTTGGTTCCTCTGAGGTTAAATTTAGACTCTACCTTACCTTCAACTTCGCGCAGAAAATCAAACCCTACTGAAGCAATATGGCGTAATCCAACACCTGGCTCCAAAATTTATTGCAGAAGAATTTTCTGATTTATTAGATATGCTGGACGTGGAATAAAATCATTAAAGTTTAATGTTTTTTAATTATAAGATTTATTTAAATGTTAATTTATTTAAAAAAAAGTTTTTCACAAAAAATGAAGTCAATAGCATCTTTTTATTCAAATTTTCTATCTGCAACAATTAAATTACTTTTTTGCGATTGGAAATGTGTAAATTTGATTTTTTTAAATGCAACAACATTGATCTCTCACAAAATGAAATTGCTATTTACCAAAAAAATTAATATTTTACTCAAAGGGGTCTTATTCCAGCGCACGTGCTGTTATAAGTGTAGGTAAAAGGATATACTTTTTATATACCAATGGAAAGGTAATTACCTCTAGTTTTAACAGATTATAAAAAAGAATGCAATTAACTCAATATGTTGAATAATAATTGATAAAAACGAGAAAATTTTTTTTTTTGTGAAGGTAGCAAAAAAAGTCAATATTTCAGACCACTGTAAAATTTTGCTGGTTGGAGATATAAACCTGATTTTTTTACGTAGTATCAATATTTTTGTGACAAAATGAAAAACTTAATCAAAAAAAAAAATTGGAGTTGCCACTTTTCTAAAATTTGACACAGGGGAAAACAAAATCCCAGAAATGGGATTTTTTAACAAAAACTCATTTTTTTGTCCTAGAAATGGCCTCCCGCAAAATTTCTTTGCTTGGGATTTTAGAAAATATATGTAGTTAACTGACTTATAGCACCAAATTGGGCCAGCAGTGTGGCGATTTTTTTTATTTGAGCTCAAACTCAATTTTTTTTGAAAAAAATGCCCATATTTGGAGACGCCTGGAGCAAGAAAAGTACCGACTAGGGTCACAATTGCTTATTATTTGTATTAAGCATAAAGTTTTCTTTGAAATAAATGCAAATTTTTTGTATGTTACTTAAGAAACATTAAAGTTATTGACATAAGAGTAAAGGTACCTTTTCGCCGTAAAACAATCCTAATTTTCTCTGCGCTCTCCAAGCTAGAGGAGAGCATGGTAAACTACCATCTTGTGAGGTATCTGTATTCCTACGACCTGAATAGTGATCGACAGTATGACTTCTGTAGAAATCGCTCTACGGGATACCTGATGGCATTCTTGTAAATGGAGTCTGGCACGGTGTACCTATACTATGACCGTAGGTTAATCACAATTCTCTGTCTCCCTCTTTTGTATCATATTTTTATTGGCGATCATTGGGGTTGGACCGTGCGGATGACATCAACCTCTGGCATTCAATTCATTCTACCATTAAAGACAAAAGGTGAATTACGGACTGAACACTCGGCCGGGATTTATTGACCATTTCCGATTGGGGTCGAGAGAATAGAGTAGATTCTAAAGGTCCATTTAGTCTTGACGGTTGACGGTGGATGGTTGACGGTAGGCAATCAGCTATTTCAGTTGAGGGTTGCATTTTGCATGTGTTAGAGGGAGATAACTACAGTTTGACGGTTGACGACGGTAGACTTCTGCAGGTTGCAGAATCTACCGTCAACCGTCGAGACTAAATGGGCCTTTATGCTCGTAAGACAGAGTGTTGTTTGTTGTCTCACAAGCGATTCATAGAGTCAATAGTATCGTCATTATCTATCGATTATCAACCAAGGATTGTTGTACGCCATTGGCAGTTGTATGCCATAGACTATAAAAGCTTCGCGCCGCCGGTAACCATCGGAATTAAAAAAAAAAATAAATAAAATTCGAAAACACCTACCGCGGTTGGGTTATGTTTTATAATTTTGCGTGACATAATTTAATCTTTCTTGGTTATAAAAAAAAGTGTAGTTCACCATTCCTCGAACCATGATTAAAAGTTTTTTTTTATCATCTTAGACTTATTCCAGTTTTTTTTTTCTCTGCGTGTTTTTTAATCGGACTGAAGTTTTCACATAGAACCTAAACTTTTCGATTAAAGTTATCATACACGGATGGGCATAATGTCCCAATTTCCAAGGCTAGCTTGCAGTTTTCAAGATCGACCGAAGCGGTTTAAATCTGTCACCGATACGCTATGGGTTGACGGATGATGATTTATATATAATTGTTAAGGCAATAGCTTTGCAGCGATATCCATTCTATCCAGATTGGATAACATGTAGTTAAGATGTAACCATTTTATATCCACATTTTGGGGATCCGCAACACGGAAAATATGACCGTTCGCAACTTTTGTTTTATATACTTATATTTGAACTCAGTATCAACCATTGTACCTGCTATGAAACTGTTATAAAAATTAGAGTGTGGACCGTAAAAAAAGTGTCTCTGGTATTTGATAAAGTAAAAATAAACTTAAAAAATGTTTTTGAACTATCTCTTTGGGTTGATTTATATATACAAAAAACCACACTCCTACAACATATTAAAGAAACACTTTTTGTCTTGAAATAAGTAAAGTAAAAATCGTATGTCAAACATTCATAAAATGTATTTTCTTTCAAGTGATTTTGACAGTAAAGCGAGTTATTTTTGTTGGCCTATTGTACCATGGATCAACATACATTTAGGAAATTCATAGGTGTACTTATATTGAGTTGTAACAATGTAAAACATTGCTAATACTACATATTTGAAGGCCCTGTCATATGTTAATATACCAAAATCAGAAAAACGTCAGTTTCAAAACGAGATGAGTTAGTCGGAATTTACATTAACTATTAAAATTGCTTAAATACTTGAGTTCGTTGGAGAGATAGGTACAAAAATTCGAACGGGGAAAAACTTGCCAATACTGGCAATTCGTTTTGTTCTTTCCATTCACAATTTTAATAGTGTATTTGGATACACAATAATTTGGCGTTTTTTTATTTACTCGTTCGTAGTGTATAAAATGTATTGTAATTTTCGTAGTAAAAAAATTGTATTATACAATTATAAATACAAAAATTGTTCAAACAGAATTGCCTGTGAGTAAACATATATGGAAAGTTCCCGTTTGAATCGCATTCAATTGTTGCAATTATAATTGCACATGTAAATACAGACTTATAAAGAATTTTGTAACTATTCTCACGATTAGAAACTGTATGTGGTTTCTAATCTATTTGTACCGATTGAATTAACGACTACGTTTTTATTCCGATTAAACTGCTCTTGAAGTGACATCTAGTGCGCAAACTGAAAATACCCCTGATTACATCTTTTGTTTTTTCGATCACACGTTTGAACGTAAATTAATTAATTAAGACTGAAGTAATCTTTATTTTATGGTTCTTGTTAATTATATTACTGAAAAACTGTTTACTGCATATTGCTTATTTTCAGTGTACATTGCATATGCATACATTTTTCGATCGTTTGTTATGAGTAAGTTTTCATCTGTCTAAATTTTTTTTGGTTCCTTGCTTATGGATTTTTTTCATGGAAAATGGAATTTTGATACTGAACTTGGGATTTTCTACATCCCTGGATCGGTCCCACCCGAGTTTGTATTCTGCCGCTTTACAGGTCACAAAACAAATCCGATTGTGCGAAAGGAAGATCCAGAGCGATTTTATGGTCGCGGACGATCATCTACATGCCGTCGAGGCAGTACCTGCTGGGGTGTTACAGAAGGGATCATTCAAACTACCACCTCACCAACCCCGGCGTGACCATTAGGTTCAACAGGCGGAGTTCCAGCGTTACAAGCGGAACCTTTAGAGGGAATGACAAGCTTGTAGACCTTTCCCGCCAAACCATATTGCATTGGCTGGTGTACATGTCTCAATTCGGGTCCAGCACGAATGTGTGTCAAACACGTGTCTCGCATGCAGCAGGGACCACATTGCCTCAATCGCCAGCAGCACACGTTACAACGGATTGACATTACCTAATATTTTAATGCCGTTACAGAAACATCCAATGGATTCGCGTATGCCCAGCTCGGGCATATATAATTTTAATAACCATATCATTACTATGGTAAATAAAGCGTATGGTGTCTTTTATTTTGTGAAACGCTGGGCAAAAGAGTTTACTGATCCATATACTACGAAACAGCTTTATATTTCCCTAGTTAGGCCAATTTTAGAATATGGATCAGTGGTTTGGGATCCCCAATATGATTACTATGTTAACAAAATTGAGTCCGTGCAGAAACAATTTTTAATATTCTGCTTAAGAGGTCTTCACTGGAATACTGGTTATGAACTTCCTTCTTCTGGCAGGTTAAATCTTATTAAATTGCCCTCATTGAAGAGTAGGCGAACTATGATGAATACAATGATGGTATATAAAATTATATGTGGGGTTGTGGCTTCTGAATACTTAATATCAAAAATTTCTATTAACGTCCCATTTAGACCTACTAGATACTATCAGTTCTTACACTTGGATTTTCAAAGGCACAATTATGCATGTGGTGACCCATTTCGTAGAATGTGTGCTGATTTTAATTCGTTATATCATTTAATTGAGTTCTCCTTAGGTTTTGATTCATTAAAAACTGTAATAATTTTTTATTTAAACTCATTACACCATGGCTCATTGTCTTCATAACAATTTAGGCTGCTATAAACAAATTTAGTAATTGTTATTATTCGTAAATACTTATGTATATTATGCTTTATATTATTTTTATTAGATTTTAATATTGTAATAAAGAAAGGTGGTGGTTATATTTTGATTTTGTATTGCATGCTTCTAGTCCTTCTCATAGTTTGATTGGATTGTATTAAATTTGGTGTTTATATTTTCTAGAGATTATTATTAATATTTTTTTTGTAACGATTGGCTGTTAATAAATATCTGTAGCTAATTTCCATCGATGACGTTTCTTGTCATCTCCATTATGGATTGGTCCATAATGTGTATGTTGTCCCTACGTCATGGAGACGTGGCCTCCTCGGTCGGCAGGGGCGGGTGTGAGTGGCGCAGGAACGTTCGTCCAAAAAAAAAAGAGAGAGAGAGAGACAACTACAATTCGACGGTAGACATCTGCATGGTGCAGAATCAACCGTCAGCCGTCAAGACTAATTGGACCTTTATGCTGAGTTTGGTTTGCCATTTCATAATGAAAATACTTACTCTGGAACAAAGTTTGCAAATCATGGATTTGCAAACGTTGCAAACGTTTACAAGAAAATTTTGTTCAGCGATGAAGCTCACCTTTTATTGAATAGGTACGTTAATAACCCAAAATTTTCGAATTTGGAGTAACGAAAATCCACAAGCCATTGTTGAGACGCCGTTACATCCTCAAAAAGTCACTTTTTGGTGTGCTCTATGGGCAAACTTCAAAAATGAAGCCGACCATAATGTTACAGTCAATGGGGAACGCTATAAAGTCATGGACGACCTTTGGTTCCAACAAGATAGTGTGACACGCCATACAGCCACCGAAACGATCAATTTATTGAAGGAAACTTTTGGTGACACATTATCTCGCGTCGTGACCTTAAAGATCGTGCGAACACAGCTGGACTTGTTTTTGTGGGATTATGACACTTGTCTACGCAGATAAGCCCGGCACGATTGACGCCTTGAAAGAGAATACTCGGGGCTTTATTGCTGACATACGGCCCAAATGATGCAAAAAGTGGTAGTAAATTGGGCCTTTCGGCTGGAATTTATTCAAGCCAGCCGCGACGTCCACTTGCCCGAAATCATTTTTATAACATAATGGCAGACTCTTATCTTATTTTTAATTCCTCTTGAAAACCACACGGCTGAAAAACAACCTTTATAATCGTAGTTTGCAAATTTTAAGTACAGACAATATTTTCGTTTTATTTGCAGACTTTTAGCGAAGCCTTAGATTTTCTTAAAGAGCTCTATAGTGAAAATAAAGATAAATGATGGTAATATTAGCGGTGAAGACGATGCTTTTAAAGATGAGGGTGGAGTTCCGGATAATGTATGCCCAGTACATCTAAAATCACAATGCGAAAACGGTATGTGAAGTGGCCAACGAGTATAGTTTGATTTCAATTGCGGAATAGATGACGAAAATAATAATGAAAGATGACGAAAATAATCGTTTGAAGATGTTCTGAATAATTCTGAACTTATATAAAGTTCAGGATGCCCGTTACCTACAATTACCAGAATAACTTAATATATTTGAAAATAATATAAATACCTTTGAATCATCAATTCATATGTTTCCTGATAACCATTACAAAGACTGCCTAAACTTGCAACAACATGATCAATTAAAACAGTTTTTAAACGAGGATTTGATGAAATACATTGTCGATTTTTCAATTCAATTTATTGTCTCTATAGCATTTCATGTTTTAATAATTATAATACATATATACAAGGAGTTTAAGGATTTTTTTGCTTAATTTGTTATTTAATATAACTATTTGTAACTTAACATTATAAGTATATATGGAGGTGAAAATTTCCAAAAAACCTTAGTGAATCTTTTTTTTGTATGATAAAACGTAAAAACCTGCTTAAAACTAAAAACTATCCGTAGGACGAGTCCAGCTCAGCAATGTAATCATATTCTGAATAGGAACACTTGCACTAACATTTTCTAACAATCTGTCATGATGGCTACTAAATCGATATCCGCAATTTGGTGCAGTCTTGCCGTAGAATAAAGCCTTAGAAGATTGTAAATTAACTTCAATATTTTATTTTGGAGTATCTGAAACCTTTTCAAATGGCAATTTACACTTTTAGACTATACAGGAGCTGCATAAAATATGAACCTGAAATATTAATTTAAATATTAAAATTTTACTGACTATCTTTAGAGCCGATGATTTAGTAATGAAAGGGTACAATGTTCTTATTAGTATGTTAGATTTGTGGACAATATATAATACATGATCGTTATATATTAGTTTTGGATCTAAAACGACACCTAGATATTTGACATTCTTTTCCCAGTTTATTTCTGCATTATCAAAACTTATGTTACTCTGAGAAATATAAGATGCTTTCCTTTTCCTGGTGAAAAATATAGCCTGAATTTATTACAATTTATTGCTATTTTCCATTTCGTGTAATATTCCAATTATTTTACAAAGGCTAGGTGCAGGTTTGACAGTATTTCTGTAGATAGGATACCAGAACACAACACGACTGTGTCGTCAGCAAATATGGGCATAGCACAGTGATCTACAGACGGAATATCGGCCGTGTATATATTGTAAAGAATTGGGGATAGACAAGATCCCTGAGGGCTGCCAGCATTTAAGTGGAATATGTAGAACCAATATGGACCCTTAAAGTCCTGCCAGTTAGGGAACTTTGGGTCATATTATTTACATTCACAGGAAAGTTGAAATTTATTAGTTTGTAAATAAGACCGTCGTGCAAAACTGAGCCAAATGTAGTCTTAATGTCTAGTATACCATTCCAGTTGATTTCTGTTAGCTGAAATTCTTTTTAACTATATTTCGTATCCGAACTAGTGGGTGTATGGTGTTATGCTGTCTACGAAACCCAAACTGTTGTGGCGGTAAAATATTAGCATTTAGGAAATCAATAACTCTGCTCTTTAAGAAACTTTCAAAAATTTTACTAATGGATGATAATAAACTAATAGGGCAATATGAAGATGGAGAATCAGAAGGTTGATTAGCATTTTTAATGGTAATTACTTTTGCTTCTTTAAATTCGTCTGGAAAGTAGCCCAATTTTAGACAATTATTAAAAAGACTTGTCAGAAACTGTACACCTTTTTTGGAGAGCTTTTAAGCAACTATTATTTATGCCGTCCACACCAGGTGGTTTTCTAGATTTTAGACTCTGCCATTAACGAGACGTTGGCAAACGTAATAGTAATATGATCACTTGCATTAGAGATAAAATTCAACTCATTAATGTTATCTCTTACGAGGGCTTCTGTGGCTAAATCGCTAACATTCGAAGAAAATGAGTGGTTGTCATAAAAGTTACGAGCTAACAGAATTCTCAAAAGTAGAAACTTGCAATTTTTTACTGGGAGAGTAATCGAACACAGTTATTATGTTTTTAAATCGGAATGTTTCTTGACTTCTTCCTTAAGATTTTTGTCAGGTTCCAAAAAGGAGAAGAGCCTTTGTCTAATGTAGACAATAAACGATTCCATGAAGAAGAGTTTTCAAATTTTTAAATTTTCCATTTGATTACAGAATTTAGGATTTTATGTTCATAGTAATCGTTAGCGTCCCTATAACTTAGCAATGTCAACGACGATCGTTGCGCCTCCGAATCAACGATTTAATATTATGGTGCAACTGTTTACAGGATTTTTGCCCATGTTGTATTTGGCACGCTGTATGAAGTTTTGAAGCGACGAATCAATAAAGTCCTTGTTGATAATAATGTTATCAATGGGGAGAACAAGATGTCTGTTTATGTATCGAGAAAATAGATTCCAATTTGCATTTTTAAAGGGTCACAAATTGTGTAAGAGAAAAATGTTTGCCTGTATATTTGCAACACGAATGCTTAAGGTTGTACCTTCCGAAAGTCGTCTGGCTTACGAGTTTTAGCTCATCAAAGCTTGCAACTAGTTTTACTCCATTTTTAGGGCTAAAAGTCGTGACGGACTGGCCGGTTTCCATCCGATTGAATAAATTTTTGAACGGATATTATTATTTGCTCAATATAGTAGAATATGAGCGGGGAGCGGAAAGAATAACACTTTTCCATTTTTCTATGTATTCCATGGGCGCTCTAGTACATATGTACTTTCATTTGGATATATGATGTTTAAATTGTGTGAATCCTACTTTTCATATAATATATTTCCCCAACAGTTGGCCCTTGCACAATTCCACGATTGATGTCGACTGTTGAAGTCACCCCCAATGATATATCTGTCGCACCTGCTAAGTTTGTGAATATCTGAACCATCAACGCCAACCCGGCCTCCTGTAAAATAACAAGAATATACGTTTATACTACCGGTGTTTGCGTATGTCTTAATACCGAATTTTTCAATAAGAGAAGTGCTAAAAATGGGTATTGTCACATAGGAAACATTATTATTAACTGTTATAGCCACGCCTCCACCTCTTTTTGGTTCCCTATCGTTTCTATAAATACTAAATTCTGAGTGACTGAGTAAAGTATTTGGTTTAAGCCAAGTTTTGGATACTAGGATCTTATCTTATGTGGATCTTATAACTTAATAGGAACTGAAAAAGTAAAACACCTTGTTTTTTAAGATTCGTACATTACAAGTTATTATATTTACATCATTGATCATTATGAGGTTTGTTAATACCTCGAGTTGATCGATCTTATAAGCGCTCGTAGCTCTTGAATAGAAAACAATTCTCCAGAATTTGTTGTTGAGAAGTTTGAAAAAATGGTGAAGTCATTGTTGTTGTTTCATGGGAACGGTACATTTTGCTGATGAGAATTCTGAAAAATTTGTTAAAAACAATATTTGGACTAGTAAACATTTTGGTGTTATTTCGTGGAGTTGTTTCGCTGCTTCACCTTTAAGTAGTGAGTTTTGCTGGGGCACTTATCATCTGCTTATTTGTGGGGTTCGCTACAGTTTGCGCATTTCACTACATTATCTTTTCAGTCGAGGGTGCTGTGATTACCAGCGAATTTGGCACAAAAAGTTTTCACATTGTGTGACGCGAGTTTTTTTTTGTTGTTGTTTGGAAATCCCATTTGATCTTAACATAATCCATCACTGAATGATTTTGTCTTAAATCCATGATGGTAATATTCTTTCGTTGAAAATATACCATGTAGATCACCATAGACCACGTAAGTCCCATATTGTGTTTTTCTTTGAATTATCTAAACGTCAAGACATTTGAGTCCCTTGTCGATGAATTTCTTCTTAATTATGACTGGATATCAAAATCATGTTTTGAATTACAAAAAAGTTTATGTCCGATTGAGACTTTTCGGATAGCAAAATTATTTTTTTTACAAGTTTACATATCTCAATCATGCACTTGAGAATGGTTACTGGTGGAATATGTGCTTTAATTTTACTTGAAGTTTTATTATTGTCAATTTCATCACCATCGATAGTCTGTAATGGAGAAAAATAACTGCTATTCACCGTACTGGGTGCAGTATTATTGTTTTTGGATTTTTTCCCCTTTCATTGTTACAAGATGTGCATGCACAATATCACTTTCGCGTATTCTTTTAATGTTGCTGTGTTGTAATGCGAATTGTTTTTGTCAAATTTCTATTTTTATTGAACACGCCTGGCGTAGGCGAAAGCTGATCATAAACTGAAACATGGATAACACAGTACAACATTTTTCAGGTGATTGATTAGGGACTCAATTTTGATAATTGTTTGTGAAAGTAGCCCCAAAAAGAAGAACTTCTGCATCATTCGTTTCGTCAATGTACATCAAATAATTTAATAAATAATTTGAAGTTAGTAAGTATCGTATAGGGGAATTTGTCACGTTTGAGGTTCTTTTGTCCGAATAAGCTGAAACAAATTTAAAAAAATTAAAAATTACAATTCCGTTAATCTGTTCATACAACGTTTCGCTACATAAGCAACAGTTTCGCAGTTCTAAATAAATGAATGAGGAAAAAAATATTTTTTGCCTAAAAAATTAAAGTTTTTTTTAATTCATAAAAAATACAAAACGGTAAAAGTGTTAAGTCCTATTACTTTCACGTAAAGTCACATAACCTATGAACAAAATGAGACATAGATCATGAAAATCGATTTACGCGTTTCGCTTTTATGCACAATTAAGTGAAGGTATGAATTTCAAAAATTTGCTCGAGATATGTACAAAATTCTTTGGAAAAAACGGCTAAGGTGGGACTATCACAATAATACTCCGAAATGTTGACATCATTTTTGAAAAACAGAAAACAGACACAGCAAAATTTCAGCGCACCATCATACCGACAACGCCAAGCTGATTTTCAGAAATTTTATTCCGTTGACGAAGCAAATACATTCAATGATATCCCAGGTTAAGTGGACAAATTGAAAATGGATTATATCGCTGGCGTTTATTCATCGATCGTTCAGTTTCAAGTTTCAAGGCTGTGCTATTGAACAAACCGAACAAAAAACCGTCAATTCAGCACAACTATGAAGGAAATTAATGAAACATTGGGCGAAATTTTGGAGAAAGGTTGTCAACATAATACAAGGCATTGTATTAAAGGACGGTTTTCAAAAATACTTCTGCTTCCTTTGTAATTGGGATTCACGATACACAGGTAATCAATATCAATGTAAAGATTGGAAAGCAAGAACTCCCGAGCTCGAGAAACAATTAAAATTACGGAATAAACCTTTGACAAAGGATCTAGATGATATTTTGTTGCCATCGCTTCACATGAAATTAGGAATAGCTGGGAAATTCGTGGAAGTGGTAGTCAAAGATATTGATGACGCCTATGACTGTTTGAAATCAATCTTTCCAAAACTCAGTGTAGCTTAAATTCGAAAAGGTACGTATCGTTGTCAGTATTTTAATATTGTCATATCTAAATATGTTCACTTCGATATATTCGCATTACCAATAATTTTTTCGTAACTGTTTTTTTTATATTTCAAACAGGTATTCTCAATGGACCGGATATACGAAAATTAATGAAAAGCGAATCTTTCACAAATATGATTTCGAACCATTTTAACCGCTTATTTGCATAGGAAGCATTGAAACAAGTCATCGAAGGCGTTTTAGGAAAGAACCGTGTACAGCGAGATGACATACAGACACGAGTGGACAACTTGCTTTATTATTTTGAAAACTACATTTCAATTACATTTCATGCATTTCCACCTTGATACCTTCTTGGCACAATTACCTCAGGAATCGGACGAACAAGGAGGGGTTCCACGAGGTGACCATGCCAATGGAAAAGCGATTCAAATGCAAAAAAATTGGATGCATTGCTTGCGGAGGTTTGTTGGTGGAGTTCTAAAATTATGCAGTTTGAGGATGAAAGCACCGAAGATGACACTGAAATTTGTGGACACACTAAACAAAACATGCCCTTGAATAATATGTCTATCTCGGTGGATCATGCAGGCTCAGAACATGAATATGAACAACCTACGAAGACAATAAGGTCATCAGAACCACAAGCATCAACTTCAACGAGGATGGATAGTGACAATAATTGAAAATGTTCTAAATTTTGTTTCCATGCATAGATAACATAAATCTCATATTTTCTGTGTAAGAATAGCTGTAATATGAATCGGAATGTTTATTTTCATGCAAAATAAATATTCAATAAAAAAGTCTTCAATGTTTCTCCAAAAAATTTTGTGCATATCTCGAGCAAATTTTCGAAATTCAAACCTTCACTTAATTGTGCATAAAAGCGAAACGCGTAAATCGATTTTCATGATCTATGTCTGACTTGACTTGACACTTTTTACCGTTTGTACTTATATTTTTTATGAATTAAAAAAACTAATTTTTTAGGCAAAAAATATTATTTTTCTTCATACATTTATTTATAACTGCGAAACTTTTGCTTATGTAGCGAAACGTTGTATGAACAGATTAAAGGAATTGTAATTTGGACTAGTGGCTCTCGAGTTATGACAAACAAAAGATCCTAAAAAGTACTTACTAACTTTAAATTAATTATTAAATTATTATTTGATGTACCTTGACCAAACGAATGACGCAGAAGTTCTTCTTTATGGTGCTTCTTTCACAAACAACTATCAGAATTGAGTCCCGAAATCATGTGTTGTACTGTGTAAGGTTTACGAATAAGGAATTCTTGCATCGCTGTATTTAAATTTCAGACTTTCATTGGCATACTTGTCATGTGCGCCCTATGGGTTAATAGTGTTTGCGCAAAATGCAGCGTAGGACTTGGCAGCACTTTGCAAACAGCTGTTGCGCCGTAGGGAAAGGGAAAAGGGGAAAATAAAAAAAGAAAAGTTAGAAGGAAAGAAAAAAAAAGAAGGAAAAAGAAAATCTAAGAGCCCTTTTTTGAAGGTCTCTTAGATTTTGAACTCGAAAGCAGAAGGTTGGCCTGGCGAAAGTGTGTTTTAAAATTTTAAAAAAAGTTTTATTCAACATACCACAGAACACAAAAATACAGTGAACAATATTAAAATAATCACAAATACATAAAGCGACAATATCTGTCAACACACAAACATTTTTTTAAAAGACATTTTAAAATAAAAGAAAAAAATAACGAATTTAAAATAAAATTTAACAAGAACTTAAAACTAAAAGTAACACCGCAATATCCGCCACCAACGAAGGCCAATCCAACGGGGGAGCAGCAGAGTTACAGCACCAAGCCTGTTAGCTGCAGGTATAATCCGCCAACACACAATATACATACGTGACAGGGTAACCTGGAAAAAGAGTAGATTTATAGTTCTTTTTGTTAAAAAGGATTTCAAAAAAAAATATCGGTGTAGGAGACGTCGCACAGTGGGAAAATAACGAAAAAAATTGGAAATAATTCGGCCATTTCGTTTGTAATGGTCCGATTTAAATGAAAATTTACATTGACCTTCTTGAAGTGTTACTGAGCTTAAGTTTTGAATTTCATGCATCTGTGTTTAACAGGTGCTGCACAGTGGGCCCTCAAAGTTGGTCACCTCGAGTTAAAATTTTCTTTTTCAAGCTGCCAAAAGCGTATTTGTGGTCCGATCGTAATAATTTTTTCTTTAGTGAAATCTGCTCTCGTACAATAAAAAAGATATCGGGACTTAAAGTTTTTTTTCGAAAAATTTGCTTTGGATTTTCTGGGATTATTTTATTTTTGGGAATCAGTTTTAGGTGAATCGGGGAAAATTTAATCCTGGTTTAAAGAAAACACTTTGGTTAATGTTTTAAAAAAAGAATTGTAGCAAAATCACCAATAATATGAAAATGCCAGCTGTTCAAAGTCAACTATTGCGAAAAAAGTGGGATTTTGAGTGTTTTACGGCGAAAAGGTACCTTTACTCTTATGTCAATAACTTTAATGTTTCTTAAGTAACATACAAAAAATTTGCATTTATTTCAAAGAAAACTTTATGCTTAATACAAATAATAAGCAATTGTGACCCTAGTCGGTACTTTTCTTGCTCCAGGCGTCTCCAAATATGGGCATTTTTTTCAAAAAAAATTGAGTTTGAGCTCAAATAAAAAAAATCGCCACACTGCTGGCCCAATTTGGTGCTATAAGTCAGTTAACTACATATGTTTTCTAAAATCCCAAGCAAAGAAATTTTGCGGGAGGCCATTTCTAGGACAAAAAAATGAGTTTTTGTTAAAAAATCCCATTTCTGGGATTTTGTTTTCCCCTGTGTCAAATTTTAGAAAAGTGGCAACTCCAATTTTTTTTTGAATAAGTTTTTCATTTTGTCACAAAAATATTGATACTACGTAAAAAAATCAGGTTTATATCTCCAACCAGCAAAATTTTACAGTGGTCTGAAATATTGACTTTTTTTGCTACCTTCACAAAAAAAAATTTTTTTCTCGTTTTTATCAATTATTATTCAACATATTGAGTTAATTGCATTCTTTTTTATAATCTGTTAAAACTAGAGGTAATTACCTTTCCATTGGTATATAAAAAGTATATCCTTTTACCTACACTTATAACAGCACGTGCGCTGGAATAAGACCCCTTTGAGTAAAATATTAATTTTTTTGGTAAATAGCAATTTCATTTTGTGAGAGATCAATGTTGTTGCATTTAAAAAAATCAAATTTACACATTTCCAATCGCAAAAAAGTAATTTAATTGTTGCAGATAGAAAATTTGAATAAAAAGATGCTATTGACTTCATTTTTTGTGAAAAACTTTTTTTTAAATAAATTAACATTTAAATAAATCTTATAATTAAAAAACATTAAACTTAAATGATTTTATTCCACGTCCAGCATATCTAATAAATCAGAAAATTCTTCTTCGTCTCCATGCGTCATTTCGTGGTACGAAGTCAACTTACTTCTCATGGAGGATAAAAAAGGATCTGAAGATAATAATAAACTATTAAGTAAGTCTTCGTTTTGTGCTATTCTTGAGCATTTTCTTGTGGAAAATTGTTGAACATATCTGAAGTCTCGATTTCTAGCTTCTTGTGGTTCTTCAGTTAACTCGCCTATAGGGAGAAGGTGAGACTCGATTATTTGTTTCCCATGGAACAGGACTCTGTGTATAGTTGGCGTTAGATCTTTCCAGGGATAGAGATCAGCAAGCATTTTTAAAATTCGTTCGGCGTAAACTCCAAATTTATCGGAATTAATCTTTTGTTTGGAATTCAGAGCTAAAAGCAATATATTAACCATTCGAATCAACTCCTTATTGATTCCAGTTATTTCTGCAGCTGTATTATAGTCTGCGAAAAATCTTCTGGCAGTGTTTCCATCATTTGTATTCCCAAAGTTCGAGCGTGGTTTAGAAATATTTAGGCCAGTTTGTTGTTTAAATGCATCTTGAATTCTTTTTTTTTCACTTGCTCTCATTTCATGCATTTCTTTGTTAGCTCGAATGTTTTTCCTTTCATTTCCTGGTATAGATTTATACTTAATGTCATAAGCAAGGTTTAGAAAGTGTTCTAGAAACCTGATTCGAGCATGTAACGGTGCTATTCCAAACTCAAGGGTATCTTCATTGACTACTGAATTATTCGAAGCGTTTGAAAAATTAACTTTGCTTTTATTGCAAATGAAACACTTCCAGCTAGATTTGTTTCCTGTAATATCGTTTGCGGCTTTTCCATCTACCATTGTCAGGAACATTTTAAAAGATATTGTAATAGAATACCTGTCGAATTTAAATGCAAAATCTTCTAATCTCGAAATATCATCTTTTAATTTGTCTGTGATGGCTTTAGTTAAATCACTCGTTTCTTTATGATATACGAAGGAGATTGGTCTGCAATAAATTTTGGAGCCAGGTGTTGGATTACGCCATATTGCTTCAGTAGGGTTTGATTTTCTGCGCGAAGTTGAAGGTAAGGTAGAGTCTAAATTTAACCTCAGAGGAACCAAAGATGCCATGAATACGCTCTTGAATTCGATCTGGGTAGATTGGCTATCAGAGCATTGTTTGTATTCCGAAAGTGCTGACAAACCATCACATCCCCACTTGCATATTAATTGAAGATGGCTGTTGTTGATTTTTTTTAGTTGTTCCTCATTCAATGTTGTTATTATCCTACTGGCAGTATTTTGGAGAAGTAGTTCCAAACTAACGCTGCCGGCCTTTTCTGTAATTATCACTGGGTTTGGCAAAATTTCCATTTTTCGTTCCTTTATTCGGTTGTATGCGGGAAACATGTCACATCCTTTATCAAGCAGCATTCTTCTTAAATGAGTGTACTTGTTCTTACTCAATCCCAATTCGATGATTAAAGCTAATGCTTCTTCCTCGCTAAAACCAGGACATGGTGTTGCAATACTTCTTTCAATGCGTTGTTGGCGGTGATGCTTCCGTTAACACGTCTGCAATTCTTTTTGCGCTAGATGGCCGATTTTCCACCGTCAGTAATTCCTTGAATGTATCACAAATCTTTGAAGGTGAATGATTTGCCATCTCAGCCGACAACCGTTGTTTCTTTGCCTTTGGACATAGATCGTCGTATTCCTTAGTAGGAGCACCCACTAAAGCAGGGACAGTTTTAAATTCAATTATACTGTCGAGCCACTCAGTTGGTAATCTTGAATAATTCCTGTGATACTTCTCCATGAGCCGGTCAAATTTTTTCAAAAAATTTAATACTTTGCTGCTTTCGTTAGATTGTGTTATCTCGCTATATGTTGACTCTATGCACTCTATTAAATATGCTACTCTGTTCTCCATTTTCCGAAGTTTGTGTTTTTTAAAAATTCAACAAGTTCTTGAACAAGGAGTGTTATCGTCATGGCGGATTAATTTGTTATGATAAACCCATACAAAATCGGCGGTTCTTATATCAATGAGTAATACTTACAGGTAATCACAATAATATCCGCAATTAATACTTGACTAAAATACCAGGTATTCCCCAAAAATACATTTATAACAATGAATTTTTATGTACCCAGGTACATTCGCCTAAAATGTTGCACAATATTCCGGACATAGGGGACAGGTATTCCCCCAAAACATATAAGAATGAATGTTTAGGTACCTAGATCCATACTATACAATACTACCCATTTTCCGTTTTTACACAATAGGTAAACAATAATGGTAAAAATATATATTTTTGCTATTTATGGATAGGTACGAGAATTTTTAAAATTGGTATTCTTACCTATAAAATTCATACTTTACTCAAAGGGGTCTTATTCCAGCGCACGTGCTGTTATAAGTGTAGGTAAAAGGATATACTTTTTATATACCAATGGAAAGGTAATTACCTCTAGTTTTAACAGATTATAAAAAAGAATGCAATTAACTCAATATGTTGAATAATAATTGATAAAAACGAGAAATTTTTTTTTTTTGTGAAGGTAGCAAAAAAAGTCAATATTTCAGACCACTGTAAAATTTTGCTGGTTGGAGATATAAACCTGATTTTTTTACGTAGTATCAATATTTTTGTGACAAAATGAAAAACTTAATCAAAAAAAAAAATTGGAGTTGCCACTTTTCTAAAATTTGACACAGGGGAAAACAAAATCCCAGAAATGGGATTTTTTAACAAAAACTCATTTTTTTGTCCTAGAAATGGCCTCCCGCAAAATTTCTTTGCTTGGGATTTTAGAAAATATATGTAGTTAACTGACTTATAGCACCAAATTGGGCCAGCAGTGTGGCGATTTTTTTTATTTGAGCTCAAACTCAATTTTTTTTGAAAAAAATGCCCATATTTGGAGACGCCTGGAGCAAGAAAAGTACCGACTAGGGTCACAATTGCTTATTATTTGTATTAAGCATAAAGTTTTCTTTGAAATAAA